>CM019069.1:0-325000 GCA_009667805.1 Leptobrachium leishanense | reverse complement strand
TAGTTCTAAGTTTTTATAAAGCGCTAATAATTTCCGTGGTGCTGCAAAATGGGTTAGCCAGAATAGCCATGTGCGTGCAAGTTGGACACACAGAACTGTAGGAGAGGACCCTGCTCAAGAGCTTACAATCTAACCATTTGTCTGCTTCCACCGCCCTCTTCCATAAACCATAAAGAACCTCAGGCCTGCTCCTCCCAAACACAGCTCTATGTCCATTCACCCTAAGTCCAAATGACGCACGTCACACCCACCCTCACCCCATATACACTATATTCCCAACACACCCTCACCCCATACATGCATCCTCACCCCATACACCCACCCTCACCCCATATACACTATATTCCCAACACACACTCACCCCATATACACTACTAGCTTTTGCCCACGGCTTCGCTCGCGTGGATTTTAGGATTTGTTAAAATTGTTTTTTAAAAGAAACTTGAGGTTTTTTTGGTAGAACCCCCTCCCCCCCCCCACTTGGGATTTTTGGAAAATTGTAAAACATGTGTTTTTTTTATTTTTCAAGAAGAATGTTAGTGCCAAATTTCACACCTGTAACATCTTTGGTTTTTGAAATATAGGTATACTGATAAAAGTATTCACATCCCTTTCCCCCACCCCCTTAACTGGATTTTCGGAAAATGGTAAAACATGTTTTTTTTTGCACGAATATTATAAATATCGAATTTCACACCTGTAATATCATTGGTTTTTGAAATATAGGTATAGTGATAAAGGTATTCATCTCCCTTTTTGCCCCCCCCACTGGATTTTTGGAAAATGGTAAAATACATGTGGTTTTATTTTCAAGACAAATCTAAATACCAATTTTCACGTCTGTAACATCGTCTGTTTTTGAGATATAGGTATCCTGTTGAAAAGTATTCACCCCCTTTTTTTTTTTACCCCCCCACTTGGATTTTTGGAAAATGGTAAAACACGTGTTTCTTTATTTTCAAAAGATTGTAATTACCAAACTTCACACCTTTAACATCTTGGTTTTTGAACTATAGATATACTGATAAAACTATTCAGACCCCTTTCCCTCGACCCCCCCCCTTATTTGGATTTGTGGAAATGGCAAAACACATGTTTGTTTGTTTTTCACGAAGATTGTAAATACCAAATTTCACACCTGTAAAATCTTTGGGTTTTGAAATATAGGTATACTGATAAAAGTGTTCAACCCCCCCTTTTTGCCCCCCTCCCACTAAATTTTTAGTAAAATGGTAAAATAGGTGTTTTTTTGTTTCTCAAGACGAATCTAAATACCAATTTTCACGTATGTAACATCGTCTGTTGTATTCAGCCCCCCTTTTTTTCATCCCCCTTGGGATTTTTGGAAAATGGTAAAACACCTGTTTTTATTTTTCAAGAAGATTGTAAATACCAAATTTCACACCCGTAACATCTTTGGGTTTTGAAATATAGGTATACTGATAAAGCTATTCAACCCCTGTTTTTTCCCCCCCAAGGAATTTTCAGAACATGGTAAAATACGTGTTTTTTTATTTTTCAATACGAATCTAAATACCGATTTTCACATCTGTAGCATCTTCTGGTTTTGAGCTATAGGTATCCTGTTTAAAATATTCAACCCCTTTTTTCACCCCCTTATGGGTGGATTTTCCAAAAATCCTTCCTTAGTGGGTGCCTACATCATAAAAACAGCGCACCTTCAAAATTTCACGTTCCTAGGTTAAACGGTTTCAGCTGGGCGTTGATGAGTCAGTCAGTCAGGCCTTTCGCGTTTATGAAAAAATTATTCAACCCCCCTTTTTGCCCCCCCAAGGAATTTTCAGAAAATGGTAAAATACGTGTTTTTTTATTTGTCAAGAGGAATCTAAATACCGATTTTCACATCTGTAACATCGCCTGTTTGTAAGCTATAGGTACCCTGTTTAAAATATTTAAAATATTCAACCCCCTTTTTTCGCCCCCCCAGTTGAATTTTTGAAAAACGGTAAATTATGTGTTTTTTTATTTTTCAAGAAGAATCTAAATACCGATTTTCACATCTGTAACATCTTCTGTTTTTGAGCTATAGGTATCCTGTTTAAAATATTCAACCCCCTTTTTCACCCCCTTAGGGGCGGAGTTTCCAAAAATCCTTCCTTAGTGGGTGCCCACATCATAAAAACAGCGCACCTTCAAAATTTCACATTCCTAGGTTAAACGGTTTCAGGTGGGTGTTGATGAGTCAGTCAGTCAGTCAGGACTTTCGCGTTTATGATAAAAGTATTCAACCCCCTTTTTGCCCCCAAAGGTATTTTCAGAAAATTGTAAAATACGTGTTTTTTTATTTGTCCAGATGAATCTAAATACCGATTTTCACGTCTGTACCATCTTCTGTTTTTGAGCACTATGTATCCTGTATAAAGTATTCAACACCCTTTTTCACCCCCTTAGGGGCGGAGTTTCCAAAAATCCTTCCTTAGTGGGTGCCTACATCATAAAAACAGTGCACCTTCAAAATTTCACGTTCCTAGGTTAAACGGTTTCAGCTGAGCGTTGATGAGTCAGTCAGTCAGGACTTTCGCGTTCATATATATAGATATTTCCAACACACCCTCACCCCATATACACTATATTCCCAACACACCCTCACCCCATATACACTATATTCCCAACACACCCTCACCCCATATACACTATATTCCCAACACACCCTCACCCCATATACACTATATTCCCAACACACCCTCACCCTATACATGCACCCTCACCGCATACACCCATCCTCACCCCATACACCCAACCTCACCCCATACACCCACCCTCACCTCATATACACTATATTCCCAACACACACTCACCCTATACATGCACCCTCACCCCATAAACCCAGCCCCCACCCCATAAACACCACCCTCACCCCCTCACCCCATACACCCAACCTCACCCCATAAACCCACCCCCCACCCATACACCCACCCTCACCCCATACACCCACCCTCACCCCATATACACTATATTCCCAACACACCCACACCCTATACACCCACCCTCACCCCATACACCCACCCTCACCCCATATACACTTGGATGTGTGTTTGATAATGTGTTCCCCCATTTACATTGCTGGCTGGTATCTAGCGCCTCCATATGCTTCTCAGACCCCCAGCACACCCCTAAGGTCAGTGTTCTCACACAGCTTTCTGAATCATATTCGGGGGGGGGGTGTAAAACCCAGACACATGAGTTAAAACCTGTACTGTCTGGGTGAAACCTGGCCAGGTGGCAACGTGCCAGTGGGAACTTGCGGGGGGGGGGGGGTCTGACCCGACTGTTGGTTCAGTATGGGACCTGAAGATTTCGGATGGATCTAGGATTGTGGGGGATGGTAATGCAGGGGCTGAAGGATCATGTTAATACTAGAGGGGTCCCCTGAGTGAGCACTCACCTGGAGTCAGGAGAATCACAGACATGGTGATCAGCGAGCAGACCACAAGGATGACCAGCAAAGCGATGGCGATTCCCTTCCAGTTCTTCTGGGGCGGAGCACTGCTTCCCAGCTCCTGGGGGGACAAAGCACAAAGAGCAGAAGTTCAGGGCTCCTTCCTCTCTGTATTAGCACTACATGTCCTCTGTATTAGCACAGGGTAAGGGCCGCGTGTCCTCTGTATTAGCACAGGGTAAGGGCCGCGTGTCCTCTGTATTAGCACAGGGTAAGGGCTGCGTGTCCTCTGTATTAGCACAGGGTAAGGGCCGCGTGTCCTCTGTATTAGCACAGGGTAAGGGCTGCGTGTCCTCTGTATTAGCACAGGGTAAGGGCTGCGTGTCCTCTGTATTAGCACAGGGTAAGGGCCGCGTGTCCTCTGTATTAGCACAGGGTAAGGGCCGCGTGTCCTCTGTATTAGCACAGGGTAAGGGCTGCGTGTCCTCTGTATTAGCACAGGGTAAGGGCTGCGTGTCCTCTGTATTAGCACAAGGTAAGGGCTGCGTGTCCTCTGTATTAGCACAGGGTAAGGGCCGCGTGTCCTCTGTATTAGCACAGGGTAAGGGCCGCGTGTCCTCTGTATTAGCACAAGGTAAGGGCCGCGTGTCCTCTGTATTAGCACAGGGTAAGGGCTGCGTGTCCTCTGTATTAGCACAGGGTAAGGGCCGCGTGTCCTCTGTATTAGCACAGGGTAAGGGCCGCGTGTCCTCTGTATTAGCACAGGGTAAGGGCTGCGTGTCCTCTGTATTAGCACAGGGTAAGGGCTGCGTGTCCTCTGTATTAGCACAGGGTAAGGGCTGCGTGTCCTCTGTATTAGCACAGGGTAAGGGCCGCGTGTCCTCTGTATTAGCACAAGGTAAGGGCCGCGTGTCCTCTGTATTAGCACAGGGTAAGGGCCGCGTGTCCTCTGTATTAGCACAGGGTAAGGGCTGCGTGTCCTCTGTATTAGCACAGGGTAAGGGCCGCGTGTCCTCTGTATTAGCACAGGGTAAGGGCCGCGTGTCCTCTGTATTAGCACAGGGTAAGGGCCGCGTGTCCTCTGTATTAGCACAAGGTAAGGGCTGCGTGTCCTCTGTATTAGCACAGGGTAAGGGCCGCGTGTCCTCTGTATTAGCACAGGGTAAGGGCCGCGTGTCCTCTGTATTAGCACAGGGTAAGGGCCGCGTGTCCTCTGTATTAGCACAGGGTAAGGGCCGCGTGTCCTCTGTATTAGCACAGGGTAAGGGCCGCGTGTCCTCTGTATTAGCACAGGGTAAGGGCCGCGTGTCCTCTGTATTAGCACAGGGTAAGGGCTGCGTGTCCTCTGTATTAGCACAGGGTAAGGGCCGCGTGTCCTCTGTATTAGCACAGGGTAAGGGCTGCGTGTCCTCTGTATTAGCACAGGGTAAGGGCCGCGTGTCCTCTGTATTAGCACAGGGTAAGGGCCGCGTGTCCTCTGTATTAGCACAGGGTAAGGGCCGCGTGTCCTCTGTATTAGCACAGGGTAAGGGCTGCGTGTCCTCTGTATTAGCACAGGGTAAGGGCTGCGTGTCCTCTGTATTAGCACAGGGTAAGGGCCGCGTGTCCTCTGTATTAGCACAGGGTAAGGGCCGCGTGTCCTCTGTATTAGCACAGGGTAAGGGCTGCGTGTCCTCTGTATTAGCACAGGGTAAGGGCCGCGTGTCCTCTGTATTAGCACAGGGTAAGGGCTGCGTGTCCTCTGTATTAGCACAGGGTAAGGGCCGCGTGTCCTCTGTATTAGCACAAGGTAAGGGCCGCGTGTCCTCTGTATTAGCACAAGGTAAGGGCCGCGTGTCCTCTGTATTAGCACAGGGTAAGGGCCGCGTGTCCTCTGTATTAGCACAAGTAAGGGCGCGTGTCCTCTGTATTAGCACAGGGTAAGGGCTGCGTGTCCTCTGTATTAGCACAGGGTAAGGGCCGCGTGTCCTCTGTATTAGCACAGGGTAAGGGCTGTGTGTCCTCTGTATTAGCACAGGGTAAGGGCCGCGTGTCCTCTGTATTAGCACAGGGTAAGGGCTGCGTGTCCTCTGTATTAGCACAGGGTAAGGGCTGCGTGTCCTCTGTATTAGCACAGGGTAAGGCCGCGTGTCCTCTGTATTAGCACAGGGTAAGGGCTGCGTGTCCTCTGTATTAGCACAAGGTAAGGGCCGCGTGTCCTCTGTATTAGCACAGGGTAAGGGCTGCGTGTCCTCTGTATTAGCACAGGGTAAGGGCCGCGTGTCCTCTGTATTAGCACAGGTAAGGGCTGCGTGTCCTCTGTATTAGCACAGGGTAAGGGCCGCGTGTCCTCTGTATTAGCACAAGGTAAGGGCCGCGTGTCCTCTGTATTAGCACAGGGTAAGGGCTGCGTGTCCTCTGTATTAGCACAGGGTAAGGGCCGCGTGTCCTCTGTATTAGCACAGGGTAAGGGCCGCGTGTCCTCTGTATTAGCACAGGGTAAGGGCTGCGTGTCCTCTGTATTAGCACAGGGTAAGGGCTGCGTGTCCTCTGTATTAGCACAGGGTAAGGGCTGCGTGTCCTCTGTATTAGCACAGGGTAAGGGCTGTGTGTCCTCTGTATTAGCACAGGGTAAGGGCTGCGTGTCCTCTGTATTAGCACAGGGTAAGGGCCGCGTGTCCTCTGTATTAGCACAGGGTAAGGGCCGCGTGTCCTCTGTATTAGCACAAGGTAAGGGCCGCGTGTCCTCTGTATTAGCACAGGGTAAGGGCCGCGTGTCCTCTGTATTAGCACAAGGTAAGGGCCGCGTGTCCTCTGTATTAGCACAAGGTAAGGGCCGCGTGTCCTCTGTATTAGCACAGGGTAAGGGCCGCGTGTCCTCTGTATTAGCACAGGGTAAGGGCCGCGTGTCCTCTGTATTAGCACAAGGTAAGGGCCGCGTGTCCTCTGTATTAGCACAGGGTAAGGGCTGCGTGTCCTCTGTATTAGCACAGGGTAAGGGCCGCGTGTCCTCTGTATTAGCACAGGGTAAGGGCCGCGTGTCCTCTGTATTAGCACAGGGTAAGGGCCGCGTGTCCTCTGTATTAGCACAGGGTAAGGGCTGTGTGTCCTCTGTATTAGCACAGGGTAAGGGCTGCGTGTCCTCTGTATTAGCACAGGGTAAGGGCCGCGTGTCCTCTGTATTAGCACAGGGTAAGGGCCGCGTGTCCTCTGTATTAGCACAGGGTAAGGGCTGCGTGTCCTCTGTATTAGCACAGGGTAAGGGCTGCGTGTCCTCTGTATTAGCACAGGGTAAGGGCTGCGTGTCCTCTGTATTAGCACAGGGTAAGGGCTGCGTGTCCTCTGTATTAGCACAGGGTAAGGGCCGCGTGTCCTCTGTATTAGCACAGGGTAAGGGCCGCGTGTCCTCTGTATTAGCACAGGGTAAGGGCCGCGTGTCCTCTGTATTAGCACAGGGTAAGGGCCGCGTGTCCTCTGTATTAGCACAGGGTAAGGGCCGCGTGTCCTCTGTATTAGCACAAGGTAAGGGCCGCGTGTCCTCTGTATTAGCACAGGGTAAGGGCCGCGTGTCCTCTGTATTAGCACAGGGTAAGGGCCGCGTGTCCTCTGTATTAGCACAGGGTAAGGGCCGCGTGTCCTCTGTATTAGCACAGGGTAAGGCCGCGTGTCCTCTGTATTAGCACAGGGTAAGGGCTGTGTGTCCTCTGTATTAGCACAGGGTAAGGGCTGCGTGTCCTCTGTATTAGCACAGGGTAAGGGCCGCGTGTCCTCTGTATTAGCACAGGGTAAGGGCCGCGTGTCCTCTGTATTAGCACAGGGTAAGGGCTGCGTGTCCTCTGTATTAGCACAAGGTAAGGGCCGCGTGTCCTCTGTATTAGCACAGGGTAAGGGCTGCGTGTCCTCTGTATTAGCACAGGGTAAGGGCTGCGTGTCCTCTGTATTAGCACAGGGTAAGGGCTGCGTGTCCTCTGTATTAGCACAGGGTAAGGGCTGCGTGTCCTCTGTATTAGCACAGGGTAAGGGCGCGTGTCCTCTGTATTAGCACAGGGTAAGGGCCGCGTGTCCTCTGTATTAGCACAAGGTAAGGGCCGCGTGTCCTCTGTATTAGCACAGGGTAAGGGCTGCGTGTCCTCTGTATTAGCACAGGGTAAGGGCCGCGTGTCCTCTGTATTAGCACAGGGTAAGGGCTGCGTGTCCTCTGTATTAGCACAGGGTAAGGGCTGCGTGTCCTCTGTATTAGCACAAGGTAAGGGCCGCGTGTCCTCTGTATTAGCACAAGGTAAGGGCTGCGTGTCCTCTGTATTAGCACAGGGTAAGGGCTGCGTGTCCTCTGTATTAGCACAGGGTAAGGGCTGTGTGTCCTCTGTATTAGCACAGGGTAAGGGCTGCGTGTCCTCTGTATTAGCACAGGGTAAGGGCTGCGTGTCCTCTGTATTAGCACAGGGTAAGGGCCGCGTGTCCTCTGTATTAGCACAGGGTAAGGGCTGCGTGTCCTCTGTATTAGCACAGGGTAAGGGCCGCGTGTCCTCTGTATTAGCACAGGGTAAGGGCCGCGTGTCCTCTGTATTAGCACAGGGTAAGGGCTGCGTGTCCTCTGTATTAGCACAGGGTAAGGGCTGCGTGTCCTCTGTATTAGCACAGGGTAAGGGCCGCGTGTCCTCTGTATTAGCACAGGGTAAGGGCCGCGTGTCCTCTGTATTAGCACAGGGTAAGGGCTGCGTGTCCTCTGTATTAGCACAGGGTAAGGGCCGCGTGTCCTCTGTATTAGCACAAGGTAAGGGCTGCGTGTCCTCTGTATTAGCACAGGGTAAGGGCCGCGTGTCCTCTGTATTAGCACAGGGTAAGGGCTGCGTGTCCTCTGTATTAGCACAGGGTAAGGGCCGCGTGTCCTCTGTATTAGCACAAGGTAAGGGCCGCGTGTCCTCTGTATTAGCACAGGGTAAGGGCTGCGTGTCCTCTGTATTAGCACAGGGTAAGGGCCGCGTGTCCTCTGTATTAGCACAGGGTAAGGGCCGCGTGTCCTCTGTATTAGCACAGGGTAAGGGCCGCGTGTCCTCTGTATTAGCACAGGGTAAGGGCCGCGTGTCCTCTGTATTAGCACAGGGTAAGGGCCGCGTGTCCTCTGTATTAGCACAGGGTAAGGGCCGCGTGTCCTCTGTATTAGCACAGGGTAAGGGCTGCGTGTCCTCTGTATTAGCACAGGGTAAGGGCCGCGTGTCCTCTGTATTAGCACAGGGTAAGGGCTGCGTGTCCTCTGTATTAGCACAGGGTAAGGGCCGCGTGTCCTCTGTATTAGCACAGGGTAAGGGCTGCGTGTCCTCTGTATTAGCACAAGGTAAGGGCCGCGTGTCCTCTGTATTAGCACAGGGTAAGGGCCGTGTGTCCTCTGTATTAGCACAGGGTAAGGGCCGCGTGTCCTCTGTATTAGCACAGGGTAAGGGCCGCGTGTCCTCTGTATTAGCACAGGGTAAGGGCTGCGTGTCCTCTGTATTAGCACAGGGTAAGGGCCGCGTGTCCTCTGTATTAGCACAGGGTAAGGGCCGCGTGTCCTCTGTATTAGCACAGGGTAAGGGCTGCGTGTCCTCTGTATTAGCACAGGGTAAGGGCTGCGTGTCCTCTGTATTAGCACAGGGTAAGGGCCGCGTGTCCTCTGTATTAGCACAGGGTAAGGGCTGCGTGTCCTCTGTATTAGCACAGGGTAAGGGCTGCGTGTCCTCTGTATTAGCACAAGGTAAGGGCTGCGTGTCCTCTGTATTAGCACAGGGTAAGGGCTGCGTGTCCTCTGTATTAGCACAGGGTAAGGGCCGCGTGTCCTCTGTATTAGCACAGGGTAAGGGCCGCGTGTCCTCTGTATTAGCACAGGGTAAGGGCCGCGTGTCCTCTGTATTAGCACAGGGTAAGGGCTGGTGTCCTCTGTATTAGCACAGGGTAAGGGCCGCGTGTCCTCTGTATTAGCACAGGGTAAGGGCTGCGTGTCCTCTGTATTAGCACAGGGTAAGGGCTGCGTGTCCTCTGTATTAGCACAGGGTAAGGGCCGCGTGTCCTCTGTATTAGCACAGGGTAAGGGCTGCGTGTCCTCTGTATTAGCACAGGGTAAGGGCCGCGTGTCCTCTGTATTAGCATTAAAGATTAAGATACTGTTATTTCCATCGAATCTTATACTTTACTATTAAACGCTCTATTAACAGCTTCGCGCAAATGTTAACGCCGGCGCAAAAACGCATTAACGCGAGGGGCAAAACCCTTTGCGCAGAACGTCGTATTACAAGGTCTGCGCAAAAAATGTGCGTTAACGTCTACTGCAGGTGAACCTGCGCGAACGCTGCGCGAGCGTAATGTACTGCGCGTCCTATACTTAAGATTGTGAGCGCAAATGCGTTTGTGCGCTGGTACGCGAATGGTATTATAATCTATGCGCAAAATATTAACGTCTTTGAAAAGCTGGTGTTAATGGCAAATCTGACGGACCGGCCGAACCCAAATACACCAGCCCGAAAAAAAAATACAGCAACGTATAGTTACACATTCTACACATACCCAAACAATAACATGGAGACGTTGTGCGTGGTTTTATTATTGATGCAGCATATACGCGCATATTGATTTTGACCGGCACAAAGATTTAACGAGAGACAATTAAGGATCTTAATTCTGATTGGCTGAATCCCGTGAAAAAACAGTCCGCACACTGATTTCTGCGCGCAACGTTAATGTGTGCGTGTTTTTGCGCGTCTTTATTCTGCGCATTATTTTTTGACTTTAGCTTCAACACGAGCTGTTCCTGCAACAACCCACCAGCACCCACTTGCCCACTCTGGAAGAGAACCGCACAACTGCGGGTCCAGTCATTGTCGCTGCTCTATTTTGTATGGATGAGTGAGTGTACCCAGTGTTGCTGAAGCTGGACGCTGTGCTTGTATCTGAGTGTGCCTTGGAGGAAGATACTCCACCACTACCACCCAAGATGCCGCCAGAGAGGAGACCTCATTCTGCCTGCCCAGGAGACCAGCAGATCAAGTGAGTGACCACCCTTGGAGGCTACTTAGTTCCTGGTCCCAGGAGGAAATGGACCCCTGGGGGACTGAGGGGATTGCCATGGGGTGGGCTCCTTTTAAATGTTCGGGATTGGTGCAGCCACAGAAGGAGAGACTGGGGACTGTGACTGCTGACTGTGGTCTGGTCCTGGGTCCGCAGAGGTGCCCCTGAGAGGGAAAGATGTGGGGAGGAATCCCAGTGTGCCCACTAGTGAACGTTTAGTGACTGGACGCACATTACTGCGGGGAGACAAGAGGGGTGGCTGGCCCCTTACCCCGCAACTATGGACCAGGGGTACCCTGCGGTGACCGTCAGACCCCGCTGACGGTGCTTGTGTGCCAGCACCCTGGAACATTACAAATGGTTCAGCAAGGGGACAGTGTGAGAGGCCTCGTCAATGGCAAGTGATCTGTTTGAGGTCTAAGTTTGCCCTGCCGTTCTGGAAGGGGGGAGATATGTGACGTGTGTTATTTGGACTTGGGGATGTATTCGGGAGGTCCAGGTCAAATGTTTTGTGTCACTTCGTTGCCCTCTCTTTTGTGCATGTAATCAGAGATATGAATGAATAATGTTATTGTCTATTCTTATGGTCCATGCGTATCTGCTGTATATTAGAGGAGTTCTTAATCTCGTTAGGCAAACACTGCCCCATTATCTGATTACTGTTACAATGGTTTAGATAAATTACTGTGGTCTCTTATTGTCAATGTAACTTCTCTGTTATCTAATGTAGTCAGACAGTCGGATGCTCTGCCTGTGAGTGCATGACGCCATATTGTTTCATGTCTGGACATGTCTGGGTCACTTGAGGCAGGGGGGCGTCAGGGTGTAATTCTCCATTGTCTCTAGACCCTCCCGGAAATATATATATTCAATAAAGGTGTTCAGTCTGTCTGTTCCACTCTGACCCAGATCTACAGCCTCGTCTTATTTCTGCGGGTGCTAGCAGGCTCTGTGTGTCCCGGTCTTTGAGCTTTGTCTGAGGACTGGGCACTGTAGAGGGAGGATTGCCTTGCAATAGTGGGCGACACCACTGGAAATTTACTGTGATGGGTGGCAGAGGGTCCCGCCGTTTGCTCCCAGCCAAGGATGGCTGAGAGAGCTTGAAGGCCTGGATTTGTCTGGGCCAGCAATATACTCTGGAGTTGTGGAGGAGATGGAAACCCTTCCCACTGCACTTTCAGGATGTGGGACAGCGGTCTCAGATCCCCAACTTGTGGTGTCAGCCGTCACAGAGGTCAAGGACCTCATTTTGTTAACAGAGGAGCCTCAGGATCATCCCACCACAGCCTCAGCAGAAGAGCTGACATCAGGACAGAGTCATGCTGACCTTTGTCCCCAAACCAAAGCACCTGCTCTCGGGAGAAATGAGGACAGTCACATGTCAGTCGAAGTGCCCTAGGAGGTTGTCACCATCGCAGCAGAAATGCTGGTCAGAGGACAGAGTTTCATTGAAATCTGCCCTCAGGTTATGAGGACACTAGAGTCTGAGGGCAAGGAGGACCGCTTGTTGGAGTTGGTGATTACCAAGGAGAAAACTGTTAACACAGCTAAAGTGCTGGCGTCAGGGCCTGGTGCGGCCGGCTCCTGCCCTCATTCGGGTGGCCTGGATCTCTGGGGAGAGACACATCGCCAGCGATGCTCGACGCAGCCCCCGGTGAGGAGCCGGCAGCGGAGCAGAGCGCCAATGTTCTCTGGCACCAACCACATGAGGAGAATGACATTGCAGCCGTAGAGGGGACTGTGGTGTGTGCCCCGTGGATGCTGGTGCTCCAGCTTGTGGTGTCTATTCTTTCTAAACAGCCGCTGCTTGGCTTTTCACCCATAGAAACATAGAAAATGTGGTCAGATAAGAACCTTTCGGCCCATCTAGTCGCCCAATTACATGGATACTTTACCTGGATTTATCTTTTGTTTAGGATAGCCTTATGCCTATCCCATGCTTGCTTAAATTCAATTACTGTTTTGGCCTCTACCACTTCAACTGGAAGACTGTTCCATGTGTAGCGCTCACTCCCGGAGGAGCCGCTGAAAATGAACCACGGGTCAGTCTCCCCGCACTAGGGAATAAATATACTCCAACACAGTTGTGAGTTTTTATCATTTAAATAGTTTACTAAAATATTCAAGCAGATGTTGAGACACGGTATTCACAAGTATTATTACAGTACTTTCGTATTCCGGTAAAACGCGCAGCGGAAAAGAAACAAAACACGAGGCTTCGTATTTCGGAAAATAAAATATTCGCAACTGAACATAAAAGAATGCAATTTCCCGATAGTTCAGAAAAGGGGACAGGTAGCAAAAACCCCAAACATACAATCCCTTCGTATTACGGCAAACGCGCAGCGGAAAAAAGAGAAAAATGTATTCGGAACGTATCTTTGACTTTAACCCCCGTTCCGATTCGCAAAAGGAAATGCGTCCTGTACAAGTTAAGTTCCAGAATGTAAGAAGCGTATCTGTGTGTGTGTGGTACCCGGGTACTGTTCAACTGGCCAGTGAATTGATTAAAGGAAAGTCTTCGACTAGTCAGTTGGGGCCCTGTGGACTTTAAAGAGAAAACAGCAGAGCGTCCTTTAATCATAAAACAGCCTTGGAGGCCTCTCACCCATCCGACGATTGCTTTAGGCTCCGCTGACCCAGGACGTCTCTCCACCCGATTTTGACTGGGGATACTAGCGGCCCGATCCGTTGTCTGACTCCACACAGCTTTTCCAGCTCACCGCCTGCTCTCCGTTCGATTCCTCCGGTCTGCAGCAATGCCTGGATCCCGGCGGGTCTTCTTCTCCTCAGCTTGGGTGATCCTCTCTGGACCAACAGGTCTCTCTTGGTCTCTGTTGGTCTCTGGCCTAGGCCCTCTCGTGATCTCTTCGATGCGTCTGCTCTCTTCCCTTCCCTGGCGCGCTCTGGAACTTTCTCCACGAGGCAGAGGATGTAAGTCTCCAGTCCCCACCCACTTCCTGTCTTCTTGCAAAGCATGCCGGACATTGTAGTCCCAATATCCAGTATCTCTGATCGCGATAGTCTCCATCTTGTGGCCAAAAATAGGTACTGCCACAGCAAGATTTTACCACAGCGCTACACATGTATCCACCACCCTCTCAGTAAAATGATGCTTCCTGATGTTACTTTTAAACCTTTGCCCCTCTAATCTAAGACTATGTCCTCTTGTTTTGCTACTTTGTTTCCTTTTAAATATACTCCCTTCCTCTACCTTGTGGATTCCCTTTACGTATTTAAATGTTTCTATCATATCTCCTCTGTCTCGTCTTTTTTCCAAGCTGTACATGTTAAGATCATTAAGCCTTTCCTGGTAATTTTCTCCTTCAAGCCGTACACCATTTTAGTAGCCCTTCTCTGAACTCTCTCTAAGATGTCTATATCCTTCTGGAGATACGGTCTCCAGTACTGCACACAGTACTCCAAGCGAGGTCTCACCAGTGCTCTGTACAGTGGCATGAGCACTTCCCTTTTCCTACTGCTAATACCTCTCCCTACACAACCAAGCATTCTGCCAGCATTTCCAAGCATTCTGCCAGCATTTCCTGCTGCTCTATTACATTGACTACTTACCCTTAGATCCTCTGAAATAATAACCCCTAAATCCCAACCCTCAGATGTATCAAATATTCTATATTCAGCCCTTGGGTTTTTACGTCCCAGGTGCATTATCTTGCACTTATCCACATTAAAACTCAATTGTCACAGCTCCCACCATTTTTTTAGTTTACCTAAATCATTTGTCATTTGGCTGATCCCTCCAGGAATGTCAACCCTGTTGCAAATCTTTGTGTCATCAGCAAAAAGACATACTTTTCCATTAATACCTTCTGCAATATCACTAATAAAAATATTAAATAGAATGGGTCCAAGTACTGACCCCTGAGGTACCCCACTGGTAACAAGACCTTGCGCCGAATAAACTCCATTTACCACAACCCTCTGTTGCCTGTCACTCAGCCACTGCCTAATCCATTCAACAATATTGGAATCCAAGCTCAAAGATTGCAATTTATTGATAAGCTTCTATGCGGAACAGTATCAAAAGCCTTACTGAAATCTAAATAAGCAATGTCTACTGCACCACCTGTGTCTATTATTTTTGTTACCCAATCAAAAAAATCAATAAGATTAGTTTGGCATGATCTCCCTGAGGTAAACCCATGTTGTTTCTGATCCTGTAATCTATGTGTTTTTAGATGTTCAACAATCCTTTCCTTTAACATGGTTTCCATTAATTTCCCCACTACTGACGTAAGACTAACTGGCCTATAGTTCCCCGATTCCTCCCTACTACCCTTCTTGTAAATGGGCACAACATTTGCTAATTTCCAGTCTTCTGGGACGACTCCCGTTAACACTCTGCCACAGCGCTTGCGTTTGGACTCTGCATTTAAAGGTATCAGCGATCAAGATGTCTTCTGCAATTCTACTCCACAATCTCGACTTTAATCCTACTGTTAATATTTTATGCTTGCATCTATTAATATTTTAGCTGTTTGTTTTCTTGTTAAATGTATGCTCTGTTTTTTTAAAC
The DNA here is from genome assembly GCA_009667805.1 of Leptobrachium leishanense. Taxonomy (NCBI): domain Eukaryota; kingdom Metazoa; phylum Chordata; class Amphibia; order Anura; family Megophryidae; genus Leptobrachium; species Leptobrachium leishanense. The sequence goes on along the minus strand of CM019069.1, from coordinate 310,046 downwards.
CCATGCTCTCATATGGCCGCCCCTCCCCCTCATGTCGTAAAATATGCTTTCCCTATACAGACCACATGCCCTGATTCTGTGACCTCTTTCTCCTACAGACCTGCAACCAGTTCACATCACACTAGGCCACAGCGCTTGCGTTTGGACTCTGCTGTCCCACCCACCCAGTGCTGGTCTGAAATTTGTAGCTTACTTTCCAGCTGCTTCCACTTTGCAAATCACCCGAATTAACCCAAGGTTCTAGCCCTTCCCATGAGGTGTTAATCTGTATATTTGTGTTGTTTTTAATATCTTGCATTGTATTACTTTGTGTTTCTGTAACTGTAACACTTCAATGTTTCTTGAACCCAGGACATACTTGAAAACGAGAGAAATCTCAATGTATCCTTCCTGGTAAAATCCTTTATAAATAAATAAATCTGTTAACGGTTTTGCTATTACATCACTGAGCTCTTTTAATAATTTAGGGTGGATCCCATCAGGCCCCATTGACTTATTTGTCTTTACTTTAGACAGCTGCTGTAGAACCTCCTCCTCTGTAAACTCATATGTAAATGTCACTTTAGTGTTTCCTCCTAACACATAGTGCAGCTTGTACATGTCTTTAGATCCAGTACATGTCATTTGCAGGCGCCGGGTCTGCTCCTGCGAGGGCGCACTTTTTACTTTGAGTTAATAAAAGCTACCTTTCCCACCCGGGCCCAGTATCTACCAGTTGTTTTGTATCTATCTACTTGGGGTTTACCCCCCCTCCCGATACCGGCTGTCACCTGCCCTTATTGAACCATCCATAGGGAGTATCAGTACTACTCTTATTACTCTTTTTAGTACTCAAACTACCATACAGCGCTGCGGAATATGCTGGCGCTTTATAAATAAAGGATAATAATAATAATAATAATAATAATAATACAGGGAGCGGGTGTATATATAGTGTGTATACAGGGAGCGGGTGTATATATAGTGTGGGTATACAGGGAGTGGGTGTATATATAGTGTGGGTACACAGGGAGCGGGTGTATATATAGTGTGGGTATACAGGGAGTGGGTGTATATATAGTGTGGGTATACAGGGAGCGGGTGTATATATAGTGTGGGTATACAGGGAGCGGGTGTATATATAGTGTGGGTATACAGGGAGCGGGTGTATATATAGTGTGTATACAGGGAGCGGGTGTATATATAGTGTGGGTATACAGGGAGCGGGTGTATATATAGTGTGTATACAGGGAGCGGGTGTATATGTAGTGTGTGTATACAGGGAGCGGGTGTATATATAGTGTGTATACAGGGAGCGGGTGTATATATAGTGTGGGTATACAGGGAGTGGGTGTATATGTAGTGTGGGTATACAGGGAGTGGGTGTATATAGGGAGCGGGTGTATATATAGTGTGGGTATACAGGGAGCGGGTGTATATATAGTGTGGGTATACAGGGAGCGGGTGTATATATAGTGTGGGTATACAGGGAGCGGGTGTATATATAGTGTGGGTATACAGGGAGCGGGTGTATATATAGTGTGGGTATACAGGGAGCGGGTGTATATAGGGAGCGGGTGTATATATAGTGTGGGTATACAGGGAGCGGGTGTATATATAGTGTGGTTATACAGGGAGCGGGTGTATATATAGTGTGGGTATACAGGGAGCGGGTGTATATATAGTGTGGGTATACAGGGAGCGGGTGTATATATAGTGTGGTTATACAGGGAGCAGGAATGCAGGCCGTCTGTATACAGAGAGCAGCACGGTATAAGGTGGCTTCACTTTCTCCAGTGAGTGGATCACAGAGCAGATTAAAGACCTCCATGACAATAAAACGTGGAGATAATGAGCGAGTCGGGGCGAGGGCCGCTTCACACGGCTGGATTTCCTGTGTGCGCCGCCGGCCCTGCTGAATCATTCATGGCTTCTCGGCTTTGCGGTGTAAATGTTTTATGAGCTGCTTTGGCAGATGATACATCGAGCAATTCCTCAGGTCTGCGGCTCGGCCGCCGCGTTTCCGTGGAGATGGAGATATGGTACCACGGACCTTCTCCACATCTGCACACCGGCATTGAAAAGGGAGCTAGCCAATCAGCCGCAGGAAATACACGTGTGCATCGGCAGCGCCCAGTAATAACCGCACTTTACAGACAGACGGACGCACCCAGTAATAACCGCATTTTACAGACAGACGGACGCACCCAGTAATAACCGCACTTTACAGACGGACGGACGCACCCAGTAATAACCGCACTTTACAGACAGACGGACGCACCCAGTAATAACCGCACTTTACAGACGGACGCACACAGTAATAACCGCATTTTACAGACAGACGGACGCACCCAGTAATAACCGCACTTTACAGACAGACGGACGCACCAGTAATAACCGCATACGACAGACGGACGCACCCAGTAATAACCGCACTTTACAGACGGACGCACCCAGTAATAACCGCATTTTACAGACAGACGGACGCACCCAGTAATAACCGCACTTTACAGACGGACGGACGCACCCAGTAATAACCGCACTTTACAGACGGACGGACGCACCCAGTAATAACCGCACTTTATAGACAGACGGACCCAGTAATAACCGCGCTTTATAGACGGACGCACCCAGTAATAACCGCATTTTACAGACAGACGGACGCACCCAGTAATAACCGCACTTTACAGACGGACGCACCCAGTAATAACCGCATTTTACAGACAGACGGACGCACCCAGTAATAACCGCACTTTACAGACGACGGACGCACCCAGTAATAACCGCACTTTACAGACGGACGGACGCACCCAGTAATAACCGCACTTTATAGACAGACGGACCCAGTAATAACCGCACTTTCTAGACGGACGCACCCAGTAATAACCGCATTTTACAGACAGACGGACGCACCCAGTAATAACCGCACTTTATAGACAGACGGACCCAGTAATAACCGCGCTTTATAGACGGACGCACCCAGTAATAACCGCACTTTATAGACGGATGCACCCAGTAATAACCGCATTTTACAGACAGACGGACGCACCCAGTAATAACCGCACTTTACAGACGGACGCACACAGTAATAACCGCATTTTACAGACAGACGGACGCACCCAGTAATAACCGCATTTTACAGACAGACGGACGCACCCAGTAATAACCGCATTTTACAGACAGACGGACGCACCCAGTAATAACCGCATTTTACAGACAGACGGACGCACCCAGTAATAACCGCATTTTACAGACAGACGGACGCACCCAGTAATAACCGCACTTTATAGACAGACGGACCCAGTAATAACCGCACTTTACAGACGGACGCACACAGTAATAACCGCATTTTACAGACAGACGGACGCACCCAGTAATAACCGCATTTTACAGACAGACGGACGCACCCAGTAATAACCGCACTTTATAGACAGACGGACCCAGTAATAACCGCGTTTTACAGACGGACGCACACAGTAATAACCGCATTTTACAGACAGACGGACGCACCCAGTAATAACCGCATTTTACAGACAGACGGACACACTCAGTAATAACCGCATTTTACAGACAGACGGACACAGTAATAACCGCGCTTTATAGACGGACGCACCCAGTAATAACCGCACTTGACAGACAGACGGACACACCCAGTAATAACCGCACTTGACAGACAGATTGTCAGGATACAGGTTCCGGGGCGATAGATTCGAGCCACTATGCAATAAATCGGAGAGCTTGCAAAGCAGATATATATTCAGAAGGATTTATTATAAGGACACAGGAGAAATAACAATATAAAAGGGGGTTATGCAAAAAAGGGAAATGATGAATAAACAATAATAGATAAACCGGAGGCATACAGAGGAGGCAAGAATAAAGGGTGATATATTAACGATGCAGATCCAGAACAGAAAGGAATATATATAACATATACATAAAATGAGAGAGTTATGAAGTAAGAGGGAAAGAGATATAACATATACAGATTACAGGTAATGGTATTCAAGCAGAGAAAAAGATATATAGGTTATACAGAGAAAGACACATAGGAATACACTGAATAAATATATACAAGAGAGAAGATAACAAAGAGGAAGAAGTCTTTAAATAATAAAGTAGTAACGTAGTACTCAGCGTGCACTCTGTATAGGTATCCAGGGAGGAAATGAAATAAACCCTTGTAATCCAGGGGAGGTGATGGGAGAAATCCAGGGAGAAACAATAAATCCAGTGAGAAGAAAGAGGAGATCCAGCAGGTAGAAATGGGATCCAGAACTCAGGTAAGTAGGGATTGTACACGTTCAGCTCCTAACAGCTTGGAGGAGCCAAGTCAATGAGAAAGCATTGGGCTTCAGGTGTGGCCTGGGTGGGATTAAACAACACCTGAGCGCTGCATGGCAGGAGGTGAATCTCAGTACTACTGCTGCAAGTCCTACTACTATAAGGCAGCGCTATGCTTTTTATTACGCCGTCGGCGATTTTCCTTACACAGATGGACGCACCCAGTAATAACCGCACTTTAGGCCCCGTTCACACTGTTCGATTTATCGCGCGGATTTTGCCGCGAAATTGCTGCAAAATAAGCGCGATGTCGCGCTATGTAGCATCTCCAATGCTGTTCACATTTTGCCACGCGACGTCGCGCGTCGCGGTAGCATGTCGCTGGTACATGACCCTTTTTTGCGATTTACGTTTTGCGATTTACATTGGTGGTGTTTTGCAAAATCGCAATGTCGCAAATATGAAAATCACGCGGAAAAACGCACGATTTTCAAATCGTACAATGTGAACGGGGCCTTACAGACAGACGGACACACCCAGCAATAACCGCATTTTAAAGACAGACGGACACACCCAGTTATAACCGCACTCTACAGACAGACGGACACACCCAGTAATAACCACATTTTAAAGACAGATGGACACACCCAGTTATAACCGCACTCTACAGACAGACGGACATACCCAGCAATAACCGCATTTTACAGACAGACGGACACACCCAGTAATAACCGCATGTGACAGACTCCGCTGTCTCAGGGGCATTTGGAGGAGCCTGGGGGCAGCCTCCTGCCTACTGACTATGGACCAAGGTGCTACTTGGAGTTTGCCATTTACGTTGACTGTGTTTCTGTATATTGTACATCTCTGTATTAGCGGTCCTCTGTCTGTATATTGTACACTTTCACTTGCAGTAAGAAGAGTCCGTTGTTTTCCCTGCTTCCCTCATCTCCCCCCCCCTCCTGCTAGGTCTATTCCATTGTTTTGTACTGACGTTATCTGATCTAATCTGTAATGTATTCTGGAAGGGAGGGGGTTGTCTCTCAACTGTGTTTTAGCTGTGTGCTTTTTCAAATAAAGAGTCAGTCTTTTTTTGCTGCTCTAAAACTCTGGTCATGCCTGGCGTTTTTAGCGGTTTGTGGCTGCTGAAGTTGAATTTCGGGGTCCAGCTTGGAGAAAGCTAGAGGTTTGACAGAAGCACACGGCCGGGGAGCCAGGCGGTCTGTCACACCGCATTTTACAGATGGACACACCCAGTAATAACCGCATTTTACAGACGGACAGACGCGCCCAGTAATAACTGTCTTTTACAGACGGACACACCCAGTAATAAATGCACTTTACAGATGCTCCCCGTAATAACACATTTTACAGACAGACGGACGCGCCCAGTAATAACTGCGTTTTACAGACAGACGGACGCGCCCAGTAATGATCGCACTTTACAGACAGACGCACCCAGTAATAATAACCACACTTTACAGACAGACAGACGCGCCCAAGTAACAGATCTCAGTACCCTGACCGGGTCACATCTATTAATACCGCTTCCTTGCCGGAACCCCATTCTCCCCAGCAGACTCTGGTGTAGACATGTGCACAGCACAAAATTTCGTTTTGAACTAATGGATTAGTCCTAAAATGCAATTTATTTAGTTGCTAAAGAAATTCGTTTTCAGTTCTTTAGTATGAAAATTAATTTCATTCATCCGAAAACCAGCAGATACAATTACTATTGTAGTGGCTCCTCAGAGGGCTGAGATCACTGCTTGTTACAGTATCTCTCACTCTCAGCACAATGTGGGCCATATTACATACTTGGTGCTAACTTAACCAGAGCTGTTGTAAACTTCCCAGAGCCATTATAGCCTATGGAGGTTTTCAGTTTACAATAGCTCTGGTTAAGTTAGCACCAACATTGTAATACTTCCCCGTGTCAGGCAAAGCTGTTACAGTAACTGACTGCTGCTCATCACAGCGCTCAGAGTTTCAGTAAACCTAGTAAATAATATTTTTATATATAAGAGGTTAGAACAATATTATTTCCTTGTTTTACTGAAACTCTGAGCGATGTTACAGTCAGTTACTGTAACAACTGAGCCTGATACATTGTACTGAGAGATAATGTAACAAGTAGCCGATCTCAGTGCTCACAGCCACTGGATTTAAAGGGCTAAAAAAAAAGGCTCCTCTCTGTATAATATTTAGAACATCCTCCTGCATTAAATTATTACCCCTCTCTGTATAATGTATACAACATCCACCTGCATTAATTAATACCCCTCTCTGTATAGAACATCCTCCTGAATTAATTAATGTCCCTCTCTGTATAGAACATCCTCCTCAATTTATACCTTTCTCTGTATAATGTATATAACATCCTCCTGCATTAATACCCCTCTGTGTATAATGTATAGAACATCCTCCTGCATTAATTAATGCCCCTCTCTGTATAGAACATCCTACTGCATTGGCATGTGGAGGGTGCAGAACTTCGGATGTTGCGATGTTGCGCTCTTCATTGCTGGTTTCCTTCACTCATCAATGTAATATCACAAAAAGGACTGAAACTAAAATGTAGTGCATTTTATTTTAGTTTCTTTCGTTTTTTTGTACTGAGCAGTTTCGTTTCTCTTGACTCATACGAAAACTAAATTATCCCAAAATTCGGACTAAATCGTTTTAGTACTAAAACGAATGCACATGTCTACTCTTGTGCCTCCCACCAGTCAGACAAAGCTTAAGGTCCTGGACACTTAGAGAACCTGCTACCATCACCCAGAAATAAGACAAGGCTGTAAATCTGGAGGATTTCAGGGTCAACATGAAACAGACACACTGAACACCTTAATTTAATATATACAGTCCCAGGTTGTCAGGGTGCAGGTTCCGGGGTGGCAGTTTGTACGCAATACGCAGTGATATGTAGGAGTCACACAGGTTACAGGGCACAGAAGGATTTATTAAATAAAGAAAACAGGAAGCAAACGGATGAATCAAAATAACAGGCAAGAAACAGATTCTATAGGTTGGTTCCAGGGGTTGCTTGAAAGCAGAGTTCCACTTGAGAGTGGGGTAGCTTTTGAGAGCGGGGGCTCCACTTGAGAGCGGGGGTTCCACTGGAGAGCGGGGGTTCCACTGGAGAGCGGGGGTTCCACTGGAGAGCCGGGGTACCTTTTGAGAGTGGGGGTTCCATTTGAGAGCGGGGGTTCCACTGGAGAGCGGGGCTTCCACTTGAGAGCGAGGGGTTCCTTGTAAACAAGCAGAGTTTTAGTAAGCTGGAAACAGGATGACAGATATACAAAGCTCTTGGGAGAGCCGGCTTCTTCTTTTACAGACAAGCTGAACAAAATAATGAAGCAAGGTGTTGTGTGTGCTCCACCCTTAAATGGTGATAGATTGAACAGAAGGGTAGGAGCACCTGTATCTGCTATGGTGAATGGCAAGGTCCAAAATAGTGCAAAAATCAAAGCTGAAAGGGGGCTGCCAGGTTATTGGCAGGAAGGAGCAGTCTTTGGTTATTCTTCTTGCGCCACCTGCTGTTAGGACCATGACAGTTCTCCCCATCAAGGAACGCACTCCGGGCAGTTAAGGTTGTCTCCAGATCATCAGTAGAAGATATAGATTCGGGGGTGTCCACACTTCCAGACGAAAAAGGTGTTGGTATCTCTTCTGGATCTGTGGATAAAGGCAAGTTAGAAACTGTACTAGCAATATGAATAGTCAGAGATAAGGTTGTAGTTGGTTTCTTGCCAGTATGAGGGATGGGAGTGTCCACTTTAGTTATTCCAGTTATCCTCCTGGAATAGACAGATTCATATGAGGAAGTACTTGGATTGGGTAGACGGATAGTAGAGGAGGTGGTTTTAGCAGAATCTAGGAGTGGAGGTAAGACAAGGATGTTCGCATCTAGCAGCATGTTCTGTACGAATACATGTTTACACTGGAGATCTTTCACGGTTTGGGCAAGGGCACCAACCTGTTCGGTAAGTATAGCCACAGAGGAGACAATAGCCACATAATCTTGAGTAGTGCCGGATTCAGTGGTCACATCAGTGGAAGTCTTAACAGTTCTTTTATTCTGACTAACCTCAGTAGCCTCTGTCATGAGATGTGGTACTTCGGAATAGACCGAGATCTCGGTGTCACATACTTCTGTAAGGACCGGAGTCTGGATAATAAGTAACTCTGTAGGACATGAAGTCTTGACATTAGACACATTGGTAGGTAAGAAAACATTAGCGGCAGGTACCTTGGCATGTACCAGAGGCTCGGCAGCGGGCACCTTAGGTATGGGCACCTTAGCATCAACCGTTGTCTCGGCAGCGGGCACCTCAGCCTGGATAATGACTTTCTTCTGAACCTTCTCATCAGCGTAGGTCTCAGGGTTCCCAAGCTCAACCTTTTGGGTGGTTGAGGGAGCTGGGTGTGGGGTGCCAGTATCAGAGACATAGGAACAGGGAGAACTTTTTGAGGGCTGGATAGGCACAGTTGTAAACATGGCACCACAGAATAATGGATAAGGTGCTCCAGTTTTAGGTACTGCATCTGAAGAGGGAACAGGTATATGAACATAGGAGCCTTGAATTGTACAAGTGGTGGGAGTAGCAGTCCTGGTACTTCTAGCTTTCTCATAAAGCTCCTCACCGTTTAGTTCCCTCTCTTTATCCAGAGTCAGGTAGGTAATAGGAAGCAGGTATGCCATCTTGTGATTTTCTATAGGGTGTACCCACAGTACAGCCGAAGTTTCCTGCACACCGACCTGGGCCACCATGGGATGACGGGCATACTGGAGCGACATATCACCCTCAGAGTCAGCGCTGATTCCATCCCGTGATCCAGAACCATATGTAGGATGGCAAGGCAAATATGGTGGTTTGTTTTGCTGGCTAAGAATGGTGGGTGTCTCACTAGAAGCCAGAGCAGATCCAATCTGCATGGGTATAGGGGAATCATAATCCATGGTTGTAGAAGGGGTACACTCCATAGGCTGGATAAGATAAATTTCTGGGTATACAGTGGGTTCAGCCTCCATGGGCTCAACAGGGTAATAATCCTCTTCAGAGCTTGGCTTTGGGGGCACAAGTTTATTTACTTTGGCACGGGTGGTCTTACGTCAAACAGATGGAATTTCTTTTAGTGCTGGTTTGGTAGGCGTAGATTGGGGCACTGGGGCGGATTTCTTGGGATGAGATCTGGAGGTAGCAGTAGTTTTAGGATTAGAGTTTTTGGAGGGTCTTAGGGGGCAAAGGGGGAGCCAGTGGCCTGGCGAACCACAAAAGATACACAAGTCTGCAGAAAATCTTCGGGCACGCTCCTCAGCAGATAAGGGAGAGTGGGGCTTTCTGGCTCCAGGAATGCACAGTTTAGTAGAGGAGTTCCCAATGTTCTGCAACATGCTGATTAGGAAGTTTGCCAGATGGCTAATGATTTCCTAAAAGGATCTTTGAATTAACTCTATGATTGCCATTATTATGTCAGGGTGCTGGTTCCGGGGTGGCAGTTTGAACACAATATGCGGTGATATGTAGGAGTCACACAGGTTACAGGGCACAGAAGGATTTATTAAATAAACAAAACAGGAAGCAAACGGATGAATCAGAATAACAGGCAAGCAACAGATTCTATAGGTTGGTTCCAGGGCTTGCTTGAAAGCAGAGTTCCACTTGAAAGCGGGGTGTACTTGAGAGCGGGGTACCTTTTGAGAGCGGGGTACCTTTTGAGAGTGGGGTACCTTTTGAGAGCGGGGTACCTTTTGAGAGCGGGGTACCTTTTGAGAGCGGGGTTCCACTTGAGAGCGGGGTTTCCACTTGAGAGCGGGGGTTTACTTGAGAGCGGGGTACCTTTTGAGAGCGGGGTACCTTTGAGAGGGGGTACCTTTTGAGAGTGGGGTACCTTTTGAGAGCGGGGTACCTTTTGAGAGCGGGGGTTTCCACTTGAGAGCGGGGTTTCCACTTGAGAGCGGGGTGTACTTGAGAGCGGGGTACCTTTTGAGAGCGGGGGTTCCACTTGAGAGCGGGGGTTCCACTTGAGAGCGAGGGTTTCACTTGAGAGCGAGGGTTCCTTTTGAGAGCAGGGGTCCCACTTGAGAGCGGGGGTTCCACTTGAGAGCGGGGGTTCCACTTGAGAGCGAGGGTTTCACTTGAGAGCGAGGGTTCCTTGTAAACAAGCAGAGTTTTAGAAAGCTGGAGACAGGATGACAGATATACAAAGCTCTTGGGAGAGCCGGCTTCTTCTTTTACAGACAAGCTGAACAAAATAATGAAGCAAGGTGTTGTGGGTGCTCCACCCTTAAATAGTGATAGATTGAACAGAAGGGTAGGAGCACCTGTATCTGCTATGGTGAATGGCAAGGTCCAAAATAATGCAGAAATCAAAGCTGAAAGGGGGCTGCCAGGTTATTGGCAGGAAGGAGCAGTCTTTGGTTTATTCTTCCTTTGCCGCTAGGACCATGACACAGGTGGACCTAGAGACCAATGGGAAATTGCACACTAGCGCCTGTCGCGATTAGAGATATATATTGCAGATATATTTTTATATATCTATATATATCTATCTTACCCAGAATTCCTTGCTGCATATGGGGAATGTGGCACAGGAGCTCTGGGATGCAATTCTTTGAATTGCTATGATGTGCAAGTGGCTTCTGTAACATTATATCTATCTGTATATATATATACCAGTGGTCATCTTGCACAGCTGACTAGTGAAAGCCTCAGTTTCTAGTGTGTTCTAGAAAGTAATTAAAATGTTTCCCCTTGGAGGGATATCACAGGCTGTCGCAAAATAGGTTTCCTTTGATCTGCATGATCAGGGTGGAAATTACACATCTGTGCTAATGGAATGTCCCTCGTCCAGTCTACAAGCCTCTCACACCTTGAGCAAATGGAAAAACACCTCCAAGAGCACATCCCAGAGCCAGCAGCACATTGTGACCAAAAAGTGCATTTCAAAGACGCGAACATATCCTTTGATCGCAGAGACGATCTCGGGGATGATTGATATCACAGCTGTGCAATAAAATTAGAGAAGCAGTGAACTGAGCATGCCCACTAACAGGAGGGGGAATTCTGGGAAACTATTGGGCGGGCTGTACCATCTATGGGCTGTTCTTTTTGAATGAACTGGAAAACCTATATATTCTGAGTCCAGCAAGGGCTCAGGGCTTTTCAATTGGGGCTCACATAAGAAGTGATGATTTGCCATGTTTCCAATCTCCAGCCCCAGGAGTCACAGATGTCCTTTAGCTCGCTGACGTGTGAGTAAGTTCTGTGTTTTAACTCTTTTATTTTTTCTGCTTTGTGTGTGTAATTATTGATCATCATATCTATTTTTCTGTAACCCAAATGCACCGTGATATATCATTTTTTTGGTTTATCATAATAAAATCTAAAACTTATTAAGACCTGCTTCTGCCTGATATTCGATCCACGCTAACCAAAGGACTGGATTATCATAGAGATTTGCCTTTGTTAAGCTCGATTCTATCTACTACACAGTGGGTTGTGGTGGGGTGCAGTCGTGGGACTGTTTTTCTATTTTGGGGTGCAGGACCAGAGGCTCAAACCAGCCCTGTTTCCGACAGTAAGCCTCTTGGATAAAAAGTCGGTTTGTGGTGGCAGTGTGACGAATAGTATAAGCAAAGTGGGTACAGGGATTGTGGGCAACGTAGTCAATATTTCAGGTTGAGTGTAGACGGATACTGCGTTGCAACCCTGTGGGCACTTTATCACGTTGCGTGCCCTTCTGGAGTGAAGGCGTTGCCGTGACCGTTAGGCAAGCGCGCGGGGGATTGTGGGCCGCGTAGTCATTATTTTGAGTCTAGTGATAGATAGTGATTTGTAGGGTTGCACCGATACCGATACTAGTATCAGATTATGGGGCGGTGATTGCCAGACAAGGAAGACTCACAAAGACCAAATATACAACAGATAATTAACACATTCCTGATAGGATCAGCCTTCCCGCATGCCCTATCAGCAGATAGCAAAAGATATACATGGACCAAAATGATAGACAGACAATAAGATTATTCATACATAACAGATTACACAAACACCCTGTACGGTCACAGGCACAGGGTAACTTCAACATAGGAGAGTGCAGGGAAATAATATAGAACATGAGGCCTGCACCTCCCAAATACATTTCTAGGCCCATCTATTAGAGGTGTGCACAGCTGAAAAATTAGTTTTGCTTCGTTTTAAAATAATTTCCTTTTCAGAATTTCATTTCGTATTTGGTTTTGGATCGATTCCAAATTTAATATCAATCCGAAAATTGATAGATCTCAGTTCGAATTTTGGATCACTAAATAATTCCCCCAATTAATGAAATTTTGCTGTTAAAAGACAGGCTAGGGTTAAATATTAAGCTGTCTCACAGATTTAGTATTTGAGGCAAATTAACAGGGACAGGTGCTTGTGAAACAAAATTCATTTGTTTCATAAAGTCGTTTGCTGACTGTATTACATGTATGAATTATAATTTAACCCCTTAGTGACCGGGCGGTTTTACACAAATCCGTCCTTTAGTGACCGCTGCTGTTTTTACGTTTTTCTTCGCTGTTTGTGTTTACGTTAAATTTTCCTCTTACTCGTTTATGTAACCCACACATATTTTACGCTGTTTTTCTCGTCATTAAATGGACTTTATAAAGATACAATTTTTTTCATCATTTCATATAATTTACTATAAAAATAATTGTGAAATATGACAAAAAAAATTAAAAAACACCACTTTTTCGAACTTTGACCCCCAAAATTTCACATGTATCAAGAACCGTCCAAAAAATTTAATTCCTTAGTAGTTTCTAAATTTAGTTCTGAGTTTAGCAATACCCAATGTTTACATATTCCTCGCTTTTTTCCTTATTTTATGGAACAATAAGTGAAAGTAGCACTTTGCCATTTCCAAAGAGTTTATTTTCAAAACTAGTGCTAGTGACATTGTAACACTGATATCTGTCACTAATTCCTGAATAACCCTCCACATATACATATTTTTTTAAAGTACACAAATCAAGGTATTAAACTTGGGGTATTTTGACTCTTTCCATGCAAACCATTTTACCACAAATCTATGCCAAAGTTTGAGAAAAAAACATTTTTTGGTGATATTTTTTTTTAATGCAATTTAAGAATACATGTACTGTGAACTTTAAGGTTTACTGCCAAAAAACACCCCAAAATATGTTCAGCAACATCTTCTGAGTAAATTGATACCAGCCATGTTTTGAAGCCGAACAAAGTAATTTACCCCCATCAAACCATATATTTTTAGAAAGGGCACACCCTAGGGTGCTTCAAAGAGTTGTATTTTAACACTTTCCATGCACTAGCTCTATGTCAAACTTTCAGGTAGTCACTTTTTGTGTTATTTTTTCACACACATTGTACTTTAGGCATGAATTGTCAAATCCAGTTATGGGTTACTGCCAAAAAACACCCCAAAATATGTTCAGCAACATCTTCTGAGTAAAGTGATAGCACCCATATATAGATTTGTTCTGTTGTTTTTGGGGTGCTACGCCAATCTTTTGACATGTGCTTGTCAATTTTCTAATTTGACATACAGTATCTTCTTTGCTTATCTTCTTTTTAGGGGCCTTTTTACATACCCCAGTTTTATGAACGTGCATATATTTGGTAAGCTAACACCCCAAAGTATTGTAAATGGAGTGTTTTTATGCTATGGATGCAACCGTTTGCTCCAAACAAATTGGTTACGGTTTGGTGGTCATTTTTCATTTTCACACCCACATCAGTTTTGGACTGTGATTTAGGAGACACTGTTGTTTGTTACTGCATGAAAACTCTCCAGGTTGTTTTCTGCAAGGTCTCCTGAGTACACCCATGCCCCCCATGCATAGGTTTGCCAGGATTTTGGGAAGGTTCAAATACAATTTTTATGACTTTATCATTAGAGTTGAAATTGAGATTATTTCTTCAGCTAGGCCTATCTTTGGTTTTGGGTCTACCGCATACCCCAGTTTGAATTATTGCCAGAAAATTGTTTATATTTGTTATGTTGACACCCTAAGGTATTGCATATGGAGTGCTTTGATGCCATGGATGCAACGGTTTTAGCCCAAAACATTTGAGAAGGTGTGTGGCGGTAATTTTTAAATTTTTTATTTTTACGCCCACATTAGATTTGGACTGTGATTTAGGAGACACTGTTGTTTGTTACTGAAAACTCTCCAGGTTGTTTTCTGCAAGGTCTCCTGAGTACACACATGCCCCCCATGCATAGGTGTGCAAAGATTTTGGCAAAATACAGCACCAATTGTAGAACATAAAAATGTAGGAATAAAATGTAAAAGTCTGGTGCAGTAAAAGAAAAAAAAACTAAACTGAACTAACTAACTGGAGTGTGAGAAAAAATAGAAAGGAAAAAAAAATCACAGATCACGCACAGTGTGATATATCTTGAATCAGTCCCCAAGACACAGACCGGGTTGTCCAGGGCATTCTGGGCAGTAAAAGATTGTGTCTCTCCTCTGCCCCCTCTTGAAACACACCCTGCATCTTTTTTGGGGTTTCTGTTTGCCCTCAGTAGGGGGGATTTTATAAATAAAATGTGTAGCCCCAACTCTGTCCCCCATCACCGCCCGGGGAGCAGGTGCATCCTGGTACAAAAGCCCCGAAATGACCTGGAGCTGAAACTGTAAAAAGGACAGCGTCACTCCGGGGTTTGCCTTTTTGCAGAGCAGAAAGGCATTGTGGGTTGCAATTTGCATCAGGTAAATTGCAACCTTTTTGTACCAGGCCCTTGACTTCCGCATAATCTGGTAGGGCTGGAGCAGCTGATCTGCCAGATCAACCCCACCCATATGCCGGTTATAGGCTTTGATGCACACTGGCTTCCTGATGCGCTCAGCTCTGCCACGTACAGAGACCTTCACAGACCTCTCAGAGTGGATGGTGGATAGAAGGTATACATCCTTCTTGTCTCTGTACTTGACCGCCAACAGCTCCTCTTGGCGCAGAGCTGAGGTCTCCCCCCTTTTTAACCGGGTGCGGACAAGCTGTGCTGGGAAACCTACGCGGTTCTTGCGGACAGTACCGCATGTTACTGTATCAAAACAATACAGCAGCTTGAACAAAGGGACACTCGTATAAAAATTATCAACATACAAGTGGTACCCTTTGTTCATCAGGGGAAAAAGTAGGTCCCACGCAATCTTGCCACTGGTTTCCATGTGTTCTGGGCAACCTGGAGGGTCAAGGCTACTATCCTTTCCCTCGTACACCCGGAAGGCCTGAGTATACCCACTCTCGCTGTCACAGAGCTTATACACCTTCACTCCATACCTGGAGCGTTTGGAAGGAATATACTGCTTGAATCCCAGTCTTCCCTTGTATTTCATTAGGGATTCATCCACGCAGATATTCTTTCCAGGTGTATAAGCCTCTGCAAACCTGGCGGCGAAGTGGGTAATCAGGGGGCGGATTTTATACAGCCTGTCAAACTGGGGATGCTCTCTAGGGGGGCACAGGCTGCTGTCACTGAAGTGCATGAAACGCAAAATGTTTTCATACCTTCTACGTGACATTGATTGGGGGTAAATGTGGTAGAGCAGGTGGGGCTACTGCTCCAGTAGGAGCGAATTGAGGGCTTCTTTATGATGCCCATCAGCATAGTAAGTGCCCAGAATTTCAGAAATTCTGGCACATCTAGGGGGGTCCATTGCTGCCTTGCCAAGTAGGAGTCTGGCTTCGCAGCACAATGCTGGTGGGCATACAGATTTGATTGGGCAACGATGTGGCCCAACAAATCATCCCCCAGAAACACCTGCAAAAACTGTGTGGGGGTAAATCCTGCAACATCAATATTGATGCCAGGATTTGCCGTGAAAGGAGGGATATCTGGCCTCTGGCGATGAGGCACTACCCACTCCTCAGCTGGAGCTGTGCGTCTCCTGCTGGCAGGTGGTGGCCCAGGATCTGCATCAGAAACATCACTAGAAGATACATCAGCCAGCGTAGATGATGTATCTAGCGATATATCTGAGCAACTAGCAGGGTCAAAATCTGGGTCGGAGTCAGACGCAGATGCCTCAGATTCTGACGCCAGGATAGCATATGCCTCCTCGGCGCTGTACACCCTCTCAGACATTATATATAATAGATTATACAATTTTAGAATAATTATATATATAAGTGGATTGTGGATTCTTAGAAGAACCGTTGGGTTTCACAAGAAAATAAAAATAAATAAACACCTAAATCTCTCTAAATCCATTTAAACCTGCCTCAATTGTTCTAAATCTCCCTGAAATCTCTCTAAATCTGCCTCAATTTTTCTAATCTCACTAAATCTACCTAAAATCTCTAACCTGTCAAATCTGATCTCTCTCGCTCACCAAAACACAAGTGAGGAGAGGGAGGGAAAATCACAGAGGTCAGAGACAATATTTACAAAATATTGACCTGACCTGACAAATTAGAAATTTTATTTAGATTTTTTCTAACTTCTGATTGGATGTTGCTAGCCTGCCTCTCTGATGAGGCAGGCTAGGAACATCCCACACAGCCCCAAGATGACCCTGCCCTTAGAAGGGCAGCGCCATCTTGGCTGTCACTTTTATTTTATTCATTTTTATTTATTTATTTTACTTTTTTTTAGTCTGCAGGGTGCCTTGATCCCTCGAGGCAACCAGCAGAGCACCTGATCACTTATGTGATCTTTTTTGTACTGAGTGCCACGATACCTCGTGGCATTCAGTACTTCCTGCCGGTACCGGAAGTGATCGCTCGGGGGGAGCGATCACGGACGGACCGGCGGCAGGTAACCATATTGCAAGGATGCCTCGATGTCGAGGCATCCCTGCAATATACTCAGAGCAGCTGGAAGTGATCCAATCGCTTCCAGCGCTCTGTAGAAGTGCGGGGCACCTTTCCGGTGAAACCGGATGTTGATCGCTCCCTGGACTCCCAGGCAGCCTGCAATGGCGTTTGAGCTGCTGGAAGCGATCCGATCGCTTCCAGCACTCAAAAGACCGCAGGACATACCATGTACGTCAGCGGGTCTAAAAGAGACGTGTACGCGGTGTACGGGTTGCGTGGTGTACGGGTTAGGTTGTGTACGGATTACGCTGTGTATGGGTTGCGCTGTGTACGGGTTGCGCTGTGTACGGGTTGCGCTGTGTACGGGTTACATTGTGTACGGGTTACGCTGTGTACGGGTTGCGCTGTGTACGGGTTGCGCTGTGTACGGGTTGCGCTGTGTACGGGTTACATTGTGTACGGGTTACACTGTGTACGGGTTGTGCTGTGTACGGGTTACATTGTGTATTGGTTACGCAATTGATTTTAACCCCTTAAGGACTGCGGATGTACCATGTACGTCATTCAGTACATGGTACATCCGCAGTCCTTAAGGGGTTAAAATCAACTGCGTAACCAATACACAATGTAACCCGTACACAGCACAACCCGTACACAGCGTAACCCGTACACAATGTAACCCGTACACAGCGCAACCCTTTACACAGCGCAACCCATACACAGCGTAATCCGTACACAACCTAACCCGTACACCACGCAACCCGTACACCGCGAAACCCATACACCGCGCAACCCGCACACAGCGCAACCCGTACACAGCGTAACCTGTACACAGCGCAACCCGTACACAGCGTAACCGTACACAACGATAACCCATATACAGCGTAGCCCTTATACAGCGTAACCCGTATACAGCATAACCTGTACACAATGTAACCCATGCACAGCGTAACCCTATACAACATTTCTGCACCCATTTCCCTTCAGGTGAATGGTTCCACCATTACTTCTACCTCTCAGACTTGTTACCTTGGGGTCCTCTTAGACTCTGATCTATCCTTTACTCCTCACATTCAAGGAGGAACCAAACCAAATCCTGCTATTTCCACCTAAAAAACATTGCACGCGTCCGTCCCTATCGTAATCCTTTCACTGGGGATGATGTGTGGGGAACGCCCTCATAGACTCCTGCTGTATGCGGAGGGCGTTCCCCACACGTCATCCATAAACCCGGGACCTCCAGAGATACTCACCTCTCTCCTCCGTGGTCCTGCGGCATTCTGACCTTCTTTAAGTCAGACGCTGCTTTAAAGGCCCTCCCGACGTAAATGACAGACGCGATGACATCATATTTTCAAGTGACCCCCCCCCAGCAATGCCAGGAGATCGCCTGAAAGGAGGGGGGACCTAGCGGGAGAGTCTCCCCTTTTAAGCGGTGCCTGACTTTAACCCCTGAGGCACCAGGCCGCGATCCGGCACCACTCGGATCGCGGCCTAGCTCCAGTGGGGGCGGGCCGCCATCTTGGATGGCAGCTCCAACTCTGGGTCCCCCCTCGTCATCTGACATCACGCATGGTGCGATGAAGTCAGTTAGCCGAGAAACCCCTAGCTGCCCGGGGATTTCCTAAGGCACACCCCATAGAAAATATAACCGCAAAGACTCGGATGATAAAATGTGGAAAAATAACACATTACACCCTGTAGATGATTGAAAACTAAAATTTTATTGCATTTTTTGTTATAATATACAGACAGGACATGACGTATACATATAATAATGATATATTATGAATCTGCCGAGTCTGCCTGAAAAAAGGATTTATAATTTGTCTGGGTTGTATAATAAAACATGACTTCAAATCGCTTTTAAACATGATGAGCGAAACCGGTAAAAATGCAGCACACAGGGGTGAAATGGCTCAGCAGTGAAGGGGTTAATCAGGACTCTGCTACAATGCTCATCCATGCTCTTATTATCTCCTGCCTTGACTACTGTAACTTCCTTCTCTCTCGCCTTAAGAGATCCCAGATTCTCCCTATGCAGCCTGTAATGAACGCCTGTGCCAGACTCATACACCTCACCTCACACACCTCTCACACCTCACCCCTTTGTCAATCTCTACACTGGCTCCTGTCTCCTGTCTCCTTTTAGAATCCAATTCATTATATTGGTCACATACAAAGCTCTCCATAACCGCGCCACTGCCTACATCTCCTCCCTTATTAACAGGTACATCCTGTCCGGACCACGTCGCCTGGCCAATGATCTGACGTTATCAGTTCCTCGGACTGCACCCCCAACTCGCACCTTCAGGACTTCTCCCGTGCTGCCCCTTTTCTATGGAACTCCCTCCCTGCAACATCACACTCTCCCCGTCTCTCCAGTCCTTCAATAAGTCTCTGAAAACACATTACTTTAGAGAAGCCTATTGTAACAGGGGTAGTAGCGCCCACTAGAGAGTAGCGGAGTTGAGCTCCTTAAGGACTGATAAATCTTTTTGACGTTTAAACACTGCTTGGCATACACAGAATTATACACTTGAGGCAGCGAGGATGAACAAAACACTGAGCTGCTACTAAGCACTAAAGGTTTTGAGACCGATAGACTACTTAGAGCACGTTCAGGAATACATAGATACGTCAGACAGTTGGTGAATTGCGCGGACTGCAGGGCAGTCAGGAAATAAGCTGCTTTAATGTTTTCTGATAATTGGGAGCAGGTCAGCGGTACCTTTAGGATATTCAGCGGCAACACATACACCTCGGGGTCTGGCGTGAGTAAAGTATTGAGTATATATATATATTTTTTTTTTAAATTCTAAATTTTTATTTTCAAATGAAACATGGGATACAGAAAAAGAAAAAGGGAGTAGCATCTCACAATCATGGGGAAACAATACAGTGCAGTATTCATTTGCGCCAATAATAAAACGTCTGTCGTAATATACTCATCAGGGCGGCAATGATATCAAAATGTCGCATGATCATCTAATCAGATTGTGAGGGGAAGAAAATTAACCATAGAGAACGGGAAGGGGGAGGGGAAAAGAGAAAAGGGGGGGGATGCCAGGATAAGACCAGTGAAGTAAAACTAAGTCTGAGCCGCAGAGGTCGTGTCCACCATCTGTACATCAATCACAATGCAGTAGCTGATAGATAGTCCTTCTGTCACAACCCGCACGCCTTATATATTTTATGTATATCCCACACTGCCCAAGGGTCCTTTACAGGGGGCCGTAGCCCACACAATGTGGTAGCCTTAACATCAAATCCTCAGTATTGATCAAGCAACGTGGTAAGCTGGCGGAGTGTTGGGATGTCCACCGATTTCCATAGTCAGGCAAGCAGCAGTAACGTCGTGGAGACTATGATAAACATCATTTTAAGGTGTGAACAGGGGAGGCGAATCATGCCTAGCAACAGTACCTCAAGTTGACATTGAATGGGTTGGCCTAATACTTCCGTAAGCAGAGATGATACGTCTTTCCCAAGAGGCATCACTACAGGACAGTGCCACCATTTGTGACCCATCGATCCCACTGCCGAGGCACACCTCCAACACTCATCCGAGGTCTTAGGGTCTGTCCGGTGTAATCTACTTGGCGTGAGGTACCAACCATACATCACTTTTCTCTTTGTTTCCACCAGGGTGGCGCATCTGGAAGCACCTACCGCATACATGTGAGCTTGCGCCCACTGTTTGGGGGAAAAGTTCTTCGATAGTGCCCCCTCCCACGCTGCCTGAAACGCCCAGTGTAGCGCTGCAACAGGGGTGTTCAGTATGCCATAAAAATGCGTTATAGGTTTAGTAGTGGAGAGGGGGTCCCGGCATATTAGTTCAGTGGCCGATAAAAGAGGTAGTGTGGCTCTCAGCTCAGAACTGATACCTTGGGATGTCAAGTAAGAGTGGATTTGCCTATATGTCAGAAATTGCGAGGTGGGTAGTTCGTATTTCTGTTGTAATTTCGGGAAGGGCAGGATAGCGACCGGCGTGAAGAGATGGTGCAAATGAGCTACCCCGCTTTGTATCCAGGAGCCAAGTCGAATATGCGGCAATAAATAAGGAATCGCGGTTAGTGGCATTGCCATAGAGAGCTTGGGATGGGCCGTAAAGAGCGAGAAATGTCGGTCCCATGCTTTCAGGTGTATCTCTGTGGACGGCAACATATGGGGTGTTTTAGGGCGGTTCTGAGGGGAGATCCACATCACATTCGACAGTGCATGTCCCGAAAGGTTTGCAGATTCAATAGCGAGCCATTGAGGCATGGGTGTACTATGAAACAGAGCCATGGAGGAAGCTAGGAGGGAAGCCCAATAGTAATTTTGAACGCAGGCCATATTAAGACCTCCATCTCTATGGGGTAGATATAGCAATTTTCGGGGCACTCTTGGGCGTTTATTCGCCCATACGTATTGCATAAATAGGGTTTGGAGTTTGTCAAGATAAAAGCGGGGCACTCGAATTGGCAGGGAGCGAAAAATGTACAGTAGTTTCGGTAACACCATCATCTTCACTGCCGCCATCCTCCCTAACCAAGAAACTTCCCGAGAGCGCCATTGTTGTAGTGTAGATCGTGTCTCCTTAAATATCCTCTCATGATTATGGGCAAAGAGACTGTTAATATCTGGAGTGATCCTAAGGCCCAGATACGTGATGTATGAGGACCTCCAGTCAAAGTCATAGAGTCCCTTCAAGGCTCGCAGTTGCGTCGTCGTCACGTTTATGGGAAGTGCTTGAGGTTTCAGGGTATTTACCAAATGGTATGAAACTGCACTATATAATCCCAATTCCCTTTGTAGAGCTGGGATCGATTCGTCGGGATCTGTCAGTGTGAGAAGGACAACGTCCGCATATAGATTTAGTTTATATTCTGTGGGGCCTATGTTTACCCCTCTTATCAGGTCATTTTGGCGAATGGCTTGGGCAAAGTGTTCCAAGGCCATATTGTATAGTAGAGGGGAGAGGGGGCAGCCCTGACGCGTACCATTATTAATAACAAATTCGTCAGAGAGGAATCCGGAATTAAGTACTCTGGCGGAAGGGGAGGCGTAAAGCGCCTGTATTGCCTCCAGAAGTTTTTCTGGCAGACCAAATTTCCTGAGGACCAGGTGCAAGAAGAGCCAGCTGACCCTGTCAAAGGCCTTTTCAGCATCCAGTGACAGGATCAGACTAGGCCCGTTTGATTGTTTCATTGTGTGTATTAAATTGAGCAGTTTCTTAGTGCTGTCAGGACCCTGCCTCCCGCGAATGAACCCCACCTGATCTTGTGCAACTAGGGTCGGTAGGACCCGCTGAAGTCGCTCCGCTAGAATCGTACTATAGAGCTTTATATCTACGTTTAATAAGGAAATAGGTCGCAGGTTCAAACAGCAGTTCGGTGTCTTTCCAGGTTTTGGGAGCGTGACTATGTGAGCTCTCAGCATATCAATCGGAAATGCCCCCTCCTCCCGCAACCTCTCGTATGTGGCAAGCAGGTGGGGCAGTAATTGTGGGGCAAACGTGGAGTAATATAGTCCGGGGAACCCATCCGGTCCCGGCGCCTTTTGTTTTGGTAGCGATTTTATAGCTGAGGAGAGCTTCTCTTTAGTAATAGGGGAGGATATGCGATCAGACTGCGCTGGAGTCAGCGTTGGGAGGTGTAGGCAGTCTAAGAATTTTGCGACTAATGACTGCGTTGGATGTGTGATCTCTACATTTTCGTCTAGATTATACAGGGCCTCATAGTAGCTGGCGAATTCATTTGCGATTTCCCTAGGGTTTTGTATCGGACCACGGGTTGACGTGAGAGACGTTATACGTCTCTGTGCACACGGGGGTTTTAATCTGCGGGCTAGCAGACGGCCCGGTTTATTGTTAAGCGTATAATAGGTCGCGTTCAGTCTGCCCAGTTTCCGAACATAGTTGCCCGTCTCGAGGTCACTAAGAAGGTGTAGGTGTGTATCTATTTTCTCAGCTAATGAAGAGGACGGAGCAATTTTATTTTGCGTGTCTAAGTTATGTAGAGCTGTAAGTATTTCCAGCCGACGCTGTTGGCAGTCACGTTTGAGCCGAGCCGACCACCGCATACAAACGTCTCTAAGAACGGCTTTATGCGCTTGCCAAATAATAACCAGGCTCATCTCCGGGGTACTGTTTTCGTGAAAATAGTTAGTTAAGGCCTCTGTCATGTCAAATGTCACCTGCTCGTTCTTTAGTAACTCCTCGAGGAGACGCCAGGGCGGTCTAGCGTATCCCTGATATACGTCTCCCAGAGTCAACATCACCGGCGCGTGGTCAGAACATGTGATGGGTAGAATGGTACAGTCAAATGTATATGAGAGCACATTGCCGGGGACAAAAAAATAATCAATGTGAGTGTAGCAGTTGTGTACCTTGGAGCGAAAACTGTAATCGCGTGCAGTGGGGTTTAACAATCGCCAAGTGTCATATAAATCGTATTGGCCAAATAATTCCCGAAACTTCTTAAGAGAGGCCAAGTTATGTGGCCGTCTACCTCCTATCGAGCGGTCCATGGATGGGTCAACACTCAAGTTGAAATCTCCACACACAACCAGGGCACCAGTCAAGACCTCTTGCACCTTGTGTAACAAACGGGAGAAAACCTGTGTTTGAGAGGTATTAGGGGCATAGGCGGACACCAAGGTGTACGCTCTGGAGTTGATCGTGCAAACCAATATTATAAACCTGCCCCCTGGGTCTTTAAGAATGCGGTGTGCTTCAAACTGTAGTCGGTTGTGTATCAGTATCGTCACACCCCTAGCCTTAGATCGAAATGTGGAATGAAATTGCTTTTGGTATTGGAGGATTGTTAAACGGGGGTGATCTATGTGCCGAAAGTGTGTCTCCTGGATACAAGCTATATCAGCATCTTGTGAGCGAAGATCCCGATAAAGGGAATGTCTCTTAACCGGGAGGTTAAGACCCTTCACATTATAGGTTAGGATTTTCATGTATGGATTTACAAAAGATATTCGAGAGTGTGTCACGTTCTATCAAAACCTTGACTGCGCCCAATATTGGCGCCATTGCATCACAATGAGGGTAAGATCCTGGCGGGGAAGAGTGGACCAAACAACAGAAAACAGTTATCTTTAGAGAGAAAACAAAACACCGCTGAACGGTGTAACTATATACAAAGTAAAAGAGAGGGGTCTCCAACGGGAGTTCCCAGCCGGGGGAAACCCAAGCTCATCCAGGGAGGGAGACGGGAGTAACATGACCCTCCGCATCAGAGCGATCTACCTACGTGTAATATCTCACCACGTATCGTTACCAGATACGCGTAACTTAGCATCATACGGTGTTAGCAGTCCGGAGCGAAGCGAAAATAATCCTCTCACCTGCTGAATGTTCAGCGAACCTGTCAGTCCGATTTTTATTTATTTTTATTTATAAAAGGATTTTACCAGGAAGGATACATCGAGATTTCTCTCATTTTCAAGTATGTCCTGGGTTCGAGAACATTGAGTGGTTACAGAAATACAAAATAGTAAAATGCAAGAAATTAACACAAGACCAAATATACAGATTAACAGTAAAATGCATAAGGCGGTGTAAAGTTTTTGTGGCACTAATCGGTGCGCCAACCGTCTTCAGTCCCCAGCTTTCCAGTGTTTGTATTCCCTCGTCCAGGGAGGACAGCAGGGCAGTTTCACCGTTGCCGGTGACAATTAACTTGGTGTGGTAACCCCAGCGATAGGGCACTTGCGCTGAGCGAAGGGCTTCAGTGATGGGACGAAAACTTTGTCTACGCAGAGTGGCCTGGGAGAGGTCAGGATACACCGCCAGGTGACTGCAATCCGGGCCTAGCGCAGTTGGATTTCTTAGGGCTTTCAGGATCTCCTCGCGCGGCTTGAAATAGTGTAAGCGTAAGAGCATGTATCGAGGTGCTTTTGAAGGGGCAGAGAGAGGTTTCAGAAGCCTGTGGATGCGGTCCATAAGGAGGGAATCCGGTGTGGTGTCAGGCAACAAATGTAGAAAAAAATCCTGTACGTACGCGTGCACGGATCGAGTGGTTACCGACTCCGGCACCCCCCTCACCTTTAAATTATGGCGCCGGGATCTGTCCTCCAAGACTGACAATTTCAGTGCGTATCTGTCCATCTGTTCCTCCAGTGCCTCGATTTTCGTTGCCATGCTGTTGTGAGCGTCGGAAGTTTCGGACATCTTCTCCTCGAGCCTGGAGGTCCTGTCCCCGATGTCCCGGATATCTTTACGTACGTCTGCCGATATGGTGTCCAACCGGGTCATTAGTGTGGTAGAAAGGTCCTGAATCATGCCCTCCATTCGGGCTGAGAAGGTCTCCAGGTCTGTGTCCACACCATGGCGCTGACTGCCTGAGGCTGGGGAGCCGGCGCCATCTTGCTTTTCCACGACGTCCTTCCTTTTAGTCTGTTTAGGGGTAAAGAAATCTGTGCGATCCGCCATTTTTTTTGCTTTGGTGGTTGCCATTACGTTCCCCTCAGTCAGGTCTGTATTTGAAATTGCTTTCAGGTGAGATATCCGTTTTAAATCGCTGCGAGCGGACGGAGGAATACTAACACGCGTCCGCCATGTTAGGTCGTCGGCCATGCCCCCCGTATCGAGTATAATTGATGGTGAGAGCACACTGAACATTAGCCGCATATAAACAGTACCGTTTGATTGCAGTTCTTATAAACATGTGTGGCTGGAGAACGTGAGCCCTGGGTTGGGTATAGAAACCTACTGAGGCCACAGACGATACCCACAACTTAGAAGGGACAATACCCCAGTAACGTGTAAACACCCCAGCGGCAAGCATGGGGTTAAACCACCAAAGTACCACACAGGCGATCGTAATCGAGCAGCAGGAGAATGGTCAAAACAAACTGGGTCAAAAAGCAGGAGCAGGGATCGTATCCAGAAAATGGGTTGGCAACAAAGAATCAATATACACAATAGGTAGCGATGTGGGAATCAGACTCCACGACACGGCGACGAGGCAACTCCTCGCGCCCTGTTTTAAACCCGGTGGCTCCTCGTGATCATGCTAGGCCCCGCCCCCTCGGACCCCGCTTGGCCATTCCCCAGTGCTGGCAACCAGCCAGCTCTTGGCACAGGACCTTGCCCAGACCCCCCAGGCAGCACAGCAGGGGCTGAGGATATGAC
Organism: Leptobrachium leishanense; assembly: GCA_009667805.1. Classification (NCBI taxonomy): domain Eukaryota; kingdom Metazoa; phylum Chordata; class Amphibia; order Anura; family Megophryidae; genus Leptobrachium; species Leptobrachium leishanense. The sequence continues at coordinate 283,862 of CM019069.1, read as the reverse complement.
AGAACCCCCCCCTGAAGGTCGGACTCAGAACGACCACCAGGCGCAGAAGGATGGGCCACATGAACCAGACGAGGCGCATGGACTTTGCAGGCCGGGAGCCAAGAACGATCCTCAGGCCCATAACCCTCCCAGTCTACCAGGTACTGAAGGACACCACGGACCACCCGGGACCTCAAGATGGCACGGACCTCGAACTCCTCCTCACCCTGGGATTTGATAGGCGGAGGTGGAGCAGTGATTCTGGTGCACCTATTACAGGTAAGGGGTTTCAATAGGCTTATGTGAAAAACGTTGTGAATACGTAGATATGGGGGTAAAGCCAAAGCATAGGAGACAGGGTTAATGCTTCTTAACACCTTATAAGGACCAATAAACCTGGGAGCCATCTTCATGGATGGCACCAACAATTTGATGTTTCGGGTCGACAGCCACACCTTGTCCCCAACCGTATAAACCAGTGCAGGACCTCTATGTCTGTCAGCTTTTATTTTTTGTTTTCGGATATTGACCTCCATGATTTCCTTAACCCTTTCCCATGTCTCTTTCAGATTATTCAGATGTTCGCCCAAGGCTGGTAACGCAGTACCTTGGAATATGGAGGGAAGCATGGGAGGATCATAACCATAAACCGTATGGAACAGTGAGTGACCTGTGGTTTCACTCACTGAGTTGTTTAGTGCAACCTTTACCCAGGGTAACAGGTCAGCCAATTCACTTTGCTTTTCTGACACAAAACATCGCAAATATTGTTCGACACTCTGGTTGGCTCTCTCTGCGTCCCCATTCATTTGTGGGTGATAAGCCGAGGGGAGCTTGACCAGAGGCACGAAGTGCACCATCTTCAAGAATCAGTCTACCACGTAAGGATCACTGTATGACCCTGAGACACAGGTAGATCGGTAATAAAGTCCATAGAGAGGTGGGACTAAGGTCTCTCAGGCACCGGCAATGGTTGCAATAGACCTATAGGTAAGGACCGGGGATTTTTGCTTCTACAGCACACTTCACATGTGGCTATGTAGTGCTTAACATCCCTTCGCATACCTGCCCACCAGAACTGTTTTTCAATAGAGCCTAGAGTCTTAGTTATCCCCATATGCCCATAAGGCTTGGAGTCCTGGTATATCATCATCATCTTCCTCAGGTACAAAGACCTTACCAGGAGGTTTCTCAAGAGGAGCAACACCTTGAACAGCCTGAATTCTCTCCAACAACGGAGACGACACAGTCAGAACTGTTGTACCCAATATCCTTTCGTGAAGAATGATGGGACTGTGGTCGAATGTATGCTGTTCATATGACTCGAATTGCCTGGACAAGGCATCAGCCTTCGTGTTTTTTGACCCAGGATGGTATGTCAACAGAAAATTGAAACTGGACAGGAACAAGGACCACCGGGCCTGCCTGGAATTCAAACGTTTTGTGTCTCCCATGTAAATAAGATTCTTATGATCTGTTATTATTATCACGGGATCTTTCGTACCTTCTAGCAAATAGCGCCATTCCTTGAGGGCTGCTATGACTGCTAGTAACTCTCTGTTCCTTATGTCATAATTTCTATATGCAGGTGTCATTTTCCTGGAGAAAAACCCACAAGGGTGTACAGGTCCCTCAGGACTCTCTCAGGACTCTCTCTTTGAGACAGAACTGCACCAATTCCTATCTCGGACGCATCAATCTCAAGTTGAAATGGCAAGCCTGGCTCTGGATGCCATAGGATAGGGGCCGTGACAAATGCCTGCTTGAATGACTCAAATGCCTGTAGAGCTTGGTCACTCCAGACCTGATTTTGGGCACTCTTCTTAGTCATGTCAGTGATTGGAGAGACAACGGAAGAGAAACCCTTAATGAACCTCCTATAGTAGTTCGTAAAACCAAGGAATCTCTGTATAGCTTTTAAGCCCTGAGGTAGTGGCCATTCTTAGATGGCAGACGACTTTTTTGGGTCCATCTTAAACACTTCAGGTGTAATGATGTAACCTAGAAAATTAACTGAAGTTATGTCAAACAGACATTTCTCTAACTTACAGTATAACTTATTCTCCAACAATCTTTGCAACACGGTCCGTACCTGGACATGGTGTGTCTCAACATTTGGAGAATAAATCAAGATATCATCAAGATATACAATGACAAAGACTTGCAAAAAATCCCACAGGACATCATTTATAAAGTCTTGGAAGACTGCTGGCGCATTGCACAAGCCAAATGGCATAACCAGATATTCATAATGGCTGCTCCAGGTGTTAAAGGCGGTCTTCCATTCATGGTCTTGTTTGACTCTTACCAAGTTGTATGCACCGCGAAGGTCCAATTTGGTGTATATCTTGGTACCTCTCTAACGGTCAAATAACTCAGATATAAGTGGGATGGGATAGGCATTACGTATAGTGATGCTGTTTAATCCTCTATAATCAATGCAAGGTCTTAAATCCCCTTCCTTTTTAGACACGAAAATGAATCCTGCTCCTGCAGGAGAGGAAGAACGACAAATGAACCCTTTGGCTAGGTTCTCCTTGATATACTCCTCCATGATATCGTTCTCTTTTTGTGACATTGATAGACATGACCCCGACGAGGCATGGTACCTGGCAACAGGTCTATAGCACAATCATATGGCTTATGTGGTGGTAGGATCACAGATTTCCCTTTATCAAACACCTCTTTTGGATCTTTGTACCATTTAGGAACCTCTGTGGAGAGTGGAGGAGCAGTGGCTACGTTCAGACTGCCCACCACAGTACTCATACCCAGACATTTAGACCAACACTTCGATCCCCAGGATGCAAACTCTCCTATAGACCAATTGAGAATCGGATTGGGCTTAGCCAACCAAGGATACCCCAACACGATGGGTACCGTGGGTGATTTGATGATTTGGAACTTGATTTTTTCCTTATGCAGGACCCCAGTACAAAAAGAGACAGGCACAGTATCGTGTGTACAGTGAGGTCTTAACAGTTTCCTGCCATCGATACTTTCGATAAGGAGAGGTACTTCTCTCTCCACCAGAGGCACTTGGTGAATAGCAGCGAAACCAGAGTCTATCATTGCTTCTGTGTTCAACCTGATTTTCTCCCAGGCTATGGACACAGGCACCACAACACAAGATCTTTTTTTTCTCTTTTTACTAGACACGAGAGACACAGTAGTAGTACCCAGAACCTGTCTCTCATGGGATTCTAGGCTTGCTCGTTTCTCGACACATTAGATCTTTTTGGTCGCTTGGGGCATTGTAAACGGAAATGCCCTCTGTCCGCACAATATAGGCATAGCCCCTCTCGGAGGCGATATTGTCTCTCCTCTCCTGTTATACCAGAGCGACCTAGTATCATAGGCTCTGGTTCAGTGGGTACAGGCCTGGGAGGAGAGACAGCGTGAGCAGACCTAGGAGTAGAACAGGCCCCCTGAGATGGTTCATGAGCCTTGCTACGACCAGACCTCCTGTCACGCATCTGATCATCGAGAGCAATACAATAGTCCACCAGATCCTCTAGCTCCTCAGGCAATACCATAGGTGCTAGTTCATGGATTATATTCTCTGAAAGTCCCTCGAGAAATGCGGTAACAAGCACATCATTCGGCCAAGACAGTTCTGCTGCTACTGTTTTAAACTCTATTGCGTATTCTGCAACTCGGCGGTTGCCCTGGGATATACGCCATAGTGCCCTAGCTGCCCCGTTGCCCTTCTAGCGGGGTCAAATGTGTGTCGCAAGGCAGCCATAAATTCAGCATAATTGTACACCACAGGTTTCTGTAGTTCCCACAGGGGGGTTGCCCATAGCAGAGCTTTCTCGGTTAGGTGGTTAATGACGTAACCCACCTTGGCTTTATCTGTGGGACACATACCAGGATTCAAATCAAACATAATCTGGATTTGGGTTATAAACCCATATTATGTTTGATTTGAATCCTGGTATGTGTCCCACAGATAAAGCCAAGGTGGGTTACGTCATTAATCACCTAACCGAGAAAGCTCTGCTATGGGCAACCCCCCTGTGGGAGCTACAGGAACCTGTGGTGTTCAATTATGCTGAGTTTATGGCATGACCCTGAACTCCCATTAAAGCAATTAGGAGTCTTTAAACTGACATGAGCTACACCAGTAGCAACCATAGAGGACACAGTTACTGCTTGAGAAGCCAAGCCCACCACAGGGGAAGGAGACGGAGAGGCCTGACCCAATTGTTTCATGACTAGGCCCAAAGCCTGAGCAAATGGATCCATACGATGATCTTGCTTTTCTTGCTTAGTTATGATGTCACCCAGTTTAGACATTAATACAGATAAATCAGTCGGATCCATATCAGGCCCTATCGTGATGTAACGGGGGAGTAGCGCCCACTAGAGAGTAGCGGAGTTGAGATCCTTATGGACTGATAAATCTTTTTGACGTTTAAACACTGCTTGGCATACACAGAATTATACACTTGAGGCAGCGAGGATGAACAAACACTGAGCTGCTACTAAGCACTAAAGGTTTCGAGACCGATAGACTACTTAGAGCACGTTCAGGAATACATAGATACGTCAGACAGTTGGTGAATTGCGCGGACTGCAGGGCAGTCAGGAAATAAGCTGCTGTAACGTTTTCTGATAAGCGGGAACAGATCAGCGGTACCTTAAAATATTCAGCGGCAACACATACACCTCAGGGTCTGGCGAGAGTAAAGTATTGAGTATAATTGATGGTGAGAGCACATTGAACATGAGACGCATATAAACAGTACTGTTCGATTGCAGTTCTTATAAACATGTGTGGCTGGGGAACGTAAGCCCTGGCTTGGGTATAGGAACCTACTGAGGCCACAGACGATACCCACAACTTAGAAGGGACAATACCCCAGTAACGTGTAAACAACCCAGCGGCAAGCTTGGGGTAAAACCACCAAAGTACCACACAGGCGATCGTAATCGAGCAGCAGGAGAACGGTCAAAACAAGCCGGGTCAAAAAGCAGGAGCAGGGATCGTATCCAGAAAACGGGTTGGCAACAAAGAATCAATATACACAATGGTTAGCGATGCGGGAAACAGACTCCACAACAGGGCGACGAGGCAACTCCTCGCGCCCTGTTTTAAACCCGGCGGCTCCTCGTGACCATGCTAGGCCCCGCCCCCTCGGACGCCGCTCGGCCATTCCCCAGTGCAGGCAGCCGGCCAGCTCTTGGCACAGAGGACCTTGCCCAGACACCCCAGGCAGCACAGCAGGGGCTGAGGATATGACACCTATCAGCTCACTCCATGATTCCCCTCTGTTCATCTATAAGGGGGTTATTCAGAAAGCACCGAAATGTTGCCGACATTTCGGTGCTCTCCCGTTCCATGCAGATGGGGGAATTCAGTAATCACCGCAGGGTTTTCGGAGTGCAGGGAAGGGACCCGAAAATCCACCGCAAAACGCATCTGATACGATCCAAAGTATCAGATCACTCAACCGCTGCACAAAAACACGCAGAAAAAGTCTGGAAAAAGCCAACGAGCCGCAGAACACAGCGCAGACCAGCCGCCGATTAAAGTCGATAAGCTGGAGAAAGGTTTAAAAAAAAAAAAAAAAGATTGAACGTTTTAAAATTGAAACACTGTTTGCAAAAAATCTGCTGAACGAAAATGTCTAGTATTTACATAGAAAAATTGTCATTCATAGGATCTTTATAGCACAGAAAAAAGAACTGCTTTAAAAAAAAAATTAAATTTACTGAAAAAAATCCCATGAAATGCCTAAAAGATCCTAAAAAAATTCAATAAATGAAAGAGACTTTTTGCTGCAGATTAAAAGAATAAACGGTTTATTAGATATTGGATTAAAACGGGGAATATTTTAAACATGGGAAGCCTATGGGATTCGCCTGAATAAACCTGTCGCATGAAACCACCGAACAGCAGGGCATTTCACCTGAAAATGGCATCAGACAGTGAGTTTCCCATTACGGTGACATTTCAAGGCCATTCAGCTATTCAGAGAGCAGGCAGTTTGCCAAATTTTGGTGACTTGCCAGTGAAATACGGTGCCTTTTTCGGCGGCAGTGAAATACGGTGCCTGTTCGGTGACCGTGAAATACGGTGTCTGTTCGGCAGCAGTGAAATATGGTGCCTGTTCTGCAGCAGTGAAATACGGTGCTGTTCGGCAGCAGTGAAATACGGTGCTGTTCGGTGGCAGTGAAATACGGTGCTGTTCGGCGGCAGTGAAATACGGTGCTGTTCGGCGGCAGTGAAATCCTCCATAGAGAAGCAATGTTAATCTATTCACATTGAACAGAGAAATGTCAGTGAATTGCCCTGCTGTTCAGTGGTTTAACTCGTCAGGTTTATTCAGGCGAATCCCATTAGGTTTCAATGTTAAAAATATGCCCGGTTTAATACAATATCGAATAAACCGTTTATTATTTTAATCTGCAGCAAAAAGTCTCTTTATTAGGATTTTTTAAGGCATTTTTCTGGATTATTTCGGTGAAATGTTTGATTCCGAACTTTTTTTAAATGGTGTTTTTTGATATTATTCTGTAACAGACCTTTTTATTGTTATTCATAGCACCTCTATATATTATTTCCAGCCATTTTCATGCATATTGGATGTGTTCGGTGGGTTTATCGGCGGCGTTCAGCAGATCAATTCAGCACTCTTCGGGGACCCTGCAGTTAATGCTGAATTTGCTGCAGGGTTGGCGAATTGAGCTCACCAAAATGCACCAAATGAAAGAGCACCGAAATTCCAGTGCTCTTTGAATAACCCTTACGTTGGTATCTCTGAGCCAATAATCAGCTGAGTATTTCCAATCATTCCATATCGGCAAATCCATTCACACCGAAGAGGCCGGAGCTAATACGCCACGTTGTGCAGACGCCCGCAGGCTCCACGTGTTTTAAAGTCTCAGATGGGCCTTAAATTAAAAGTAATTCTAATTATATTACAGTGAGGTAAAAGGATGAGCGGCGTCTGAATGTCCTGACACACGGGAGCAGGGGGGCAACATTTCACGGTCCATTTTAATTATCTTTTGCTTTGCTACCGGCAGAGACTACACTTGAAATAAGGTCATGTCTGTGATAATTAATCATCGTAATGAGCTGCTCCACGAGAACACATTAAGATTCGCCTCAGAATCCGCCAAAAGCAGAGGAAGCCACACAGGGTTAGAAAGGTTTACCCCAAACAGACTGGGAAAAAAGGAGCAGGAACGCGTCGGGAACGGAGTCCATTAACTCAGAACAGATTCTGCACAAACCGCTCCAATTCCTTCTGTCCTCCAGTTATGCATAAATATTCGATTTTTTACGTTTCGTTGAATCCTAGTAACACCCATCACTCCAGCAACGTGAGACGATGGAAAGAGATCATTTTATACCAAGGGACTTGATGCATATGTCACAGCGCTGTGTCCACTGGCAGCCACATATGTCACAGCGCTGCGTACACTGGCAGCTATTATGTCACAGTGGTGAGTACACCGGCAGCCACATATGTCACAGTGCTGCGTACACTGGCAGCTATTATGTCACAGTGGTGAGTACACCGGCAGCCACATATGTCACAGCGCTGCGTACACTGGCAGCTATTATGTCACAGTGGAGTAACCCGGCAGCCACATATGTCACAGCGCTGTGTCCACTGGCAGCCACATATGTCACAGTGCTGCGTACACTGGCAGCTATTATGTCACAGTGGTGAGTACACCGGCAGCCACATATGTCACAGCGCTGCGTACACTGGCAGCTATTATGTCACAGTGGTGAGTACACCGGCAGCCACCTATGTCACAGCGCTGCGTACACTGGCAGCCACATATATCAGAGCACTGCATACACTGGCAGCCATATATATCAGCGCACTATTTACAGTGGCAGCTACATATGTCACAGCGCTGCGTACACTGGCAGCCACATATATCAGAGCACTGCGTACACTGGCAGCTACATATGTCACAGCGCTACGTACACTGGCAGCCACATATATCAGAGCACTGCGTACACTGGCAGCTACATATGTCACAGCGCTACGTACACTGGCAGCCTCATATCAGAGCACTGCTTACACTGGCAGCTACATGTGTCACAGCGCTGCGTATAATTGGAGCCACTTGGTAATATCAGGGACTCCTTAATAAGGGGCAGTGATTGTATGTGGCACAAGTGATTGTAACCTCAGGGATTCGCCTGCTGAGAGAAGTGGATTTAACACTGGAAAATGTATACAAATAGGCAGAGCTGCTGAACTGTCTAAAGCAAGGGTGAAGCTACCGGAGAGTTCCAGCACCCGAGCAGGGTCAGTCCATGGGATGGAAACAAGTTACACCCTTAGGAAGGGAACGAGCCGAATGACAATGATCCCAGACAAGACCATACAGAGCACGAGAGACTAAAAGAGAAATGCCCAGCGTTTGGCAAGAAATGTATAGGATGCGGTAAAGCCAATCATTTTATTAACCAGTGCCGTGCCAATTCACAACAAAGAAAGCCGGCAGCATGAGATGTTTATATGGAGACGGCAGATTCGGAAGAATGTTATGTACTGATTATGCTTCCACTTCCTGTTTCCTGTTCTGACCTCTGACCTGGAAGCAGTTCTATGATCCAACATGATTCCTCACACACACAGCTCGCAGGGTCTTCATTTCTATACATGAAACACGGTGTCAGAAGTAACTAGAATCAGGACTGAGCCTCTTGTCTGGAGCGCAGCAGCTTTGGGAAACTACACAGGTTTGTGGACTAAGGCTGTTCCTTGTGGATTTTTTTTTCTTTTTTCTATTTGAGAGTTCAGAGGCTTCCTGGCAATATGGCTGCAATGACTTGCAAACCTCCCCCAGAGGAGATGAGAATGAGTGGAGATTGGAGCAGCAATTGGGAATCTTTCAGAGCTGAATTTGAAGATTATTCCCCGGCTACAGGATTGAATGAGAAATCTGCAGCAGTGCAGGCAGCAACTCCGAGAAGAGTGACAGGCAGTGAATGCAGGCAGCAACTCCGAGAAGAGTGACAGGCAGTGAATGCAGGCAGCAACTCCGAGAAGAGTGACGGGCAGTGAATGCAGGCAGCAACTCCGAGAAGAGTGACGGGCAGTGAATGCAGGCAGCAACTCCGAGAAGAGTGACGGGCAGTGAATGCAGGCAGCAACTCCGAGAAGAGTGACAGGCAGTGAATGCAGGCAGCAACTCCGAGAAGAGTGACGGGCAGTGAATGCAGGCAGCAACTCCGAGAAGAGTGACGGGCAGTGAATGCAGGCAGCAACTCCAAGAAGAGTGACAGGCAGTGAATGCAGGCAGCAACTCCGAGAAGAGTGACAGGCAGTGAATGCAGGCAGCAACTCCGAGAAGAGTGACATGCAGTGAATGCAGGCAGCAACTCCAAGAATAGTGATGGGCAGTGAATGCAGGCAGCAACTCCGAGAAGTGACAGGCAGTGAATGCAGGCAGCAGCTCCGAGAAGAGTGACGGGCAGTGAATGCAGGCAGTGTCTGAGTGATGGACAGTGAATGCAGGCAGCAACTCTGAGAAGAGTGACGGGCAGTGAATGCACGCAGCAACTCCGAGAAGAGTGACAGGCAGTGAATGCAGGCAGCAACTCCGAGAAGAGTGACGGGCAGTGAATGCACGCAGCAACTCCGAGAAGAGTGACAGGCAGTGAATGCAGGCAGCAACTCCGAGAAGAGTGACGAGCAGTGAATGCAGGCAGCAACTCCAAGAAGAGTGACGGGCAAGGCAGTGTCTGAGTGATGGACAGTGAATGCAGGCAGCAACTCTGAGAAGAGTGATGGGCAGTGAATGCAGGCAGCAACTCCGAGAAGAGTGATGGACATTGAATGCAGGCAGCAACTCTGAGAAGAGTGAAGGGCAGTGAATGCAGGCAGCAACTCCAAGAAGAGTGACGGGCAGTGAATGCAGGCAGTGTCTGAGTGATGGGCAGTGAATGCAGTAAACAACTTCGAGAAGGGTGACGGGCAGTGAATGCAGGCAGCACCTCCGAGAAGAGTGACGGGCAGTGAATGCAGGCAGCAACTCCAAGAAGAGTGACGGGCAGTGAATGCAGGCAGCAACTCCGAGAAGAGTGACGGGCAGTGAATGCAGGCAGCAACTCAGAGAAGTGACAGGCAGTGAATGCAGGCAGCAACTCCTAGAAGAGTGACAAGCAGTGAATGCAGGTAGTGTCTGAGTGACGGGCAGTAAATGCATGCAGAAACTCCGAGAAGAGTGAAGGACAGTGAATGCAGGCAGCAACTCTGAGAAGAGAGACGGGCAGTGAATGCAGGCAGCAACTATGAGAAGAGTGACGGGCAGTGAATGCAGGCAGCAACTCCGAGAAGTGACAGGCAGTGAATGCAGGCAGCAACTCCAAGAAGAGTGACGGCAGTGAATGCAGGCAGCAGCTCTGAGAAGAGTGACGGGCAGTGAATGCAGGCAGCAACTCTGAGAAGAATGACGGGCAGTGAATGCAGGCAGCAACTATGAGAAGAGTGACGGGCAGTGAATGTAGGCAGCAACTCCAAGAAGAGTGACAGGCAGTGAATGAAGGCAGTGTCTGAGTGATGGACAGTGAATGCAGGCAGCAGCTCCGAGAAGACTGATGGGCAGTGAATGCAGGCAGCAACTCCAAGAAGAGTGACCGGCAGTGAATGCAGGCAGTGTCTGAGTGATGGGCAGTGATTGCAGGCAGCAACTCTGAGAAGAGTGACGGGCAGTGAATGCAGGAAGCAACTCCAAGAAGAGTGACAGGCAGTGAATGCAGGCAGCAACTTCGAGAAGACGAGAAGAATGACGGGCAGTGAATGCAGGCAGCAACTCCAAGAAGAGTGACAGGCAGTGAATGCAGGCAGCAACTCCAAGAAGAGTGACAGGCAGTGAATGTAGGCAGCAACTCCGAGAAGTGACAGGCAGTGAATGCAGGCAGCAACTCCAAGAAGAGTGACGTGCAGTGAATGCAGGCAGCTGCTCCGAGAAGAGTGACAGGCAGTGAATGCAGGCAGCAACTCCAAGAAGAGTGATGGGCAGTGAATGCAGGCAGTGTCTGAGTGATGGACAGTGAATGCAGGCAGCAACTCTGAGAAGAGTGACGGGCAGTGAATGCAGGCATGTGTATAAACACAATGTGAACCTCACAGTGGAGCAGCAAGAAAATGTTGCAACCATTCAACAAGCACTGGAAGCATATTTCAAACCTGCTAAAAACATAATTTGTACTGATGAGAGACTGACTGGGAACGAAGAGGCTTAAGCATGTGCCCTGTTTAAAGAAAAGAGTAGAAAGTTGGGAGGAGTTACAATGGTTCCCCTTTTGTTTCAGGATTATCGCTGGGATTGGGTCTCGGGGGCAGATAACAGAAAGGGGAGGGCCAGGGGTAATAGAAAAGGGTAAGCAAAGGATAGATGAAATCAGTCTAACCTTTGTCTTTTTGGACAACTCCATTTTACCATCACCATCAGCATATGAAAACCAACGACTGGATAAGTATTACTGGCTGTATCAATCTGTTATATATTCCCTATTATTATAGTCTGCTAAATATATATATATTCCTAGTTCTATTATTACTTGGATAAACAGGTGCAGGTTTTCCATTGTATTGATTTGTAGGTTTAATTTAGTAGATGCTTTTGATATTCGTTACACTTTGCAATACTGTATTCCCTTGTCAATTTTGTGTAGTATCTGCGTGATAGTAATTATGAATAGGTTAATTGTTCTGGTATAACTCGGCCAGAATTCAGTGATTTGTTGTTTTGTATGTTATTAGGTGCATTTGGGTTTCAGTAATTTTGCCTGTGTCTGTCTGAAGATTGCTGTGCCTTATAGTTAAAGTGCTCACTCTAGTAAATGACTGACGGTCAATTTTAAGAATCACACACATGAATAGTGGGTGTTTTAGCACCAAATAGCACTCCAAAATCGATACATTTTAATGAGCTGCAGTCATTTCTGTACTGAACAGGCCGGAAGCATACAAAGCAACCTGTGATAAAACGGCGCCGCCCCATGTTTATTTGCAAGTATTTTGCTTTACAGTTTATTGTCTCTGTATATAGTGTAGAGTGTTGTGTGATGTGCTATGCTGTTGTCAAAGTGTGTATCTGTATGTTACAGTTATAAGTTGTTATATTTTGCACTCATTAAACAGTAGGAGAGGCCCCTTGCTCAAGAGCTTGCACTCTAACATCCTGGGTTTCCCTAAGCACACTGTTTAGAGAAGCAAGGGTAAACATTCCCTTGTGATGACTGTTATTTCTATTGTCCAGTGACTGGAGCTTTTCTATTGTCCAGTGGCTGGAGCCTGTTGTTATCTGTAATGTATTCTGGAAGGGAGGGGGGTTGTCTCACCTGGGTGTATGTGAAATAAATAAAGTAACTCCAAGAGCTAAGCAATAAATTGATGAATAAACTCATTTGTATACTGTATTTAAGTTCACTATACTAATTGAGGCAATTTTTGAAGAGACACAGCAGTAATGTACAATCTTTTTTGCGCACTTGCTACAGTGTGAGTAAATAATTATTTCAGAACGCTAACTTTGTCTTTATTGAGGGAGAGGAGAGACTTATCTCCGAAATGGAGGAAACATGAGCAACAACTCCCTCATCTTTCCCACTCGTACCATAATCATAAGAAAGCCTGGGAGTGGATAAGTATTAAGTGTATTAATTCTGTGAATTTGTCACTATTTTGACATTATACTGTATGTGTGTGTGTAATCTATTTGGTTAAATACGCACTAATTAACCCGTTATAGTGATTTGCATTTTAGCTAGAATATGCTCGTTGATATTTGCTTCACTTTGTAATACTTGATCAAACCTTATTATTTGTATAGTCTGTATGATCTTATAAACATAGGTAATCAGTGACCGCATGGCTGGCAGCCATCTTAAACCTCAAAAAGTCACATGGTCTGCTGTCAATGAGGAAGTGCGGCAGCAATAACTGTACAATCTGTTTAAACTTACATTTGCGCAACTAAATTAATCCAGATGGTTTCTGCCAGGCTTATGAATATAACAATTACTAACCAAATACACATCTAAATGTGTCTGTTATAATTTCTGAAGAGGCTTATCAACTAAACAGTGATTTTGTATCTTAGCAAATGCTGTTTCACTATTTTGGGTAGGTTGACTTAACTTCGGGCCTATAGATTAATATACTAAGCAAGAAACCGTTTCATTGATAGACGTGGGTTAAAGACTTGGTAAAGGATTCCAGGGCTGGCGAGCCTTAAAGATGGAGGATAAGGAGAATGGAGTAAGGGTTTTTTATGGAAGTCTTCAAGATACTGATTAGGGGTGAAGCGAAGGGGGGTAGGAAAGTAAAGCAGTTGAAATCAGCATATATCAGCCAGAAATATTGAGAGAAAAGTGGGGGAAGGAGGTGCTGTTAGGTAGAATGGCTGGTCCTTTAGAGAAGTCCCCATTTAGCTTAACCCAGAGGGTATTCGAGGAATGAGGCTGTAACGTAAGGGTTCCTGTCCACGGGCAGACTGCTCCCCTTGAAGTCAGTATTCCGCAGAAGTACTGCTTATGGCCCAACTCAAAATGCAGACTACATTGATTTACATTGTGCAAGGGACACACACACAGAGAGGAAAGGTGCAGAGACAATGTAATCACATCCAGCTAGGAACAATGCATCAGATAACCATGAGCTGGGCGACCTTGGTTGCTGGGGGGGCGAGGGGTTGACAGAAGCATGTGAAAACAAAAGGAATCCATTACTTAGAGGGGGGAGGGTATATTACACAAAGACTGGAGCGTAATACAGAGGTTAAGTGGAGGTATGCCCAGTGTTATGTAAGAGGTTATTTGGAGGCGGCTCCTGCAAACGGTCATATGTTTTTTTTGGTTTTTTTTGAAGCATGAGCCAAAAAAAAATAAAGGCTGTAACGTTGCTGGGATGGAAAGAAACATAGAAAATGTCGGCAGATAAGAACCTTTCGGCCAATCTAGTCTGCCCAATTACATGGATACTTTTCCTGGATTTATCTTTTGTTTAGGATAGCCTTATGCCTATCCCATGCCTGTTTAAATTCAATCAATGTTTTAGCCTCTACCACTTCTGCTGGAAGGCTGTTCCATGTATCCACTACCCTCTCAGTAAAATAATGCTTCCTGATGTTACTTTTAAACCTTTGCCCCTCTAATCTAAAACTATGTCCTCTTGTTTTGCTACTTTGTTTCATTTTAAATATACTCCCTTTCTCTACCTTGTGGATTCCCTTTACGTATTTAAATGTTTCTATCATATCTCATCTATCTCGACTTTTTTCCAAGCTATACATGTTAAGATCATTAAGCCTTTCCTGGTAACTTTTCTCCTTCAAGCCATACACCATTTTAGTAGCCCTTCTCTGAACTCTCTCTAAGGTGTCTATATCCTTCTGGAGATATGGTCTCCAGTACTGCACACAGTACTCCAAGCGAGGTCTCACCAGTGCTCTGTACAGTGGCATGAGCTCTTCCCTTTTCCTACTGCTAATACCTCTCCCTACACAACCAAGCATTCTGCCAGCATTTCCTGCTGCTCTATTACATTGACTACTTACCCTTAGATCCTCTGCAATAATAACCCCTAAATCCCAACCCTCAGATGTTGAGGTTAGGACTGTATCAAATATTCTATATTCAATCTAGGAGAAGGTGGGGGAAGCCAGATATGATAGTGCATTTAGGGGGTAACGACATAGGAGATATTCTGTTTTTGGGGAAAAAATAAAATTAATAAACCTTCATTTCTCTGGCAGATCGCGAGCAGTTAGGATTAAACAGCGATGGGGAAAGGGAATTTGTTTAAAGGGCACCGGTCTTAGCAGGCTAGCTGGTATTTCATAATTTACTAAGTTAGAGAGGAGAGGGTTGTGAATAAGCGGGGGTAGGTATATAACCCTGATTCAATTTACAGTAGCGATAAAAAGTTGGTATGTGTTTGAACGTTAATATTGTGTTTTTTGGGTTTTTTCTTTCAGAGCGGGCGAAGAGAGTATGGATCCTGGGACACTCCTATGTGCACTGGGTGGCTGTTCACGCTGTGGGCACAACGATGGGAGTGAACCTAGGGTTCAGCCTCACTAAAGCGGGCATTAGGTGGATAGGAAGGAGGGGTATGGGGTGGGCGCAGTTTTTAGGGGTAGCACAGGAATCTAGGAGAAGGTGGGGGAAGCCAGATATAATGATAGTGCATTTAGGGGGTAACGACATAGGGGCTATGACAACGATAGATTTGCAGAATAGGGTCCGGGAAACACTTAGGTGGTTCAGGAAGGAATGGCCGGATGTTCAGAGAGTGTGGTCTAACGTAATTGCTATATTAGTGTGGAGGAACTGCAGGGTGCAGGATACATCGGGAGAAAGAAGCTATACCAGGCAGTGAAAAAGATTATGCTGGAGATGGGAGGAAAGGTTTTGGAGCATCAGAACATAGTGACAATGCAGGAGGAATTGTTTTGGAATGACGGGGTCCATTTGTCCAAGGTGAGGAACAACCTTTTCGGGGGCAACATCGAAGGGCTGATAAAGACCCTTGTGTAAGGTAAGTGAAAAGGTCACGGTCTTTTATTGGTGGCAGAAAAAGAGGCTCCTCATTTTTGGTGGCGGTGAAATATGCGGCCCTGGCACGTGGAGAGGCGATAGAGGGGGAGGATCTGGGGGTCTGTGTGGTGGTTTGTGCGGCCAAACACAGGTAGCCTCCTGGTTTGAAGATCCTCCCGGCCTGCTATCTGCTATAAAGAGAGCAGCGTGTGGTCGCGCTAGCTTAGCCACGTGGGGCCGGCCGTTATTTCTGGGCAATGCTGGTGGTTCATTGCGGTTGCCAGTGTTATCTGGCTGGATCTATGGTACCAGTGTTATCTGGTGTTACCTAGTCCAAGAAAGCGAGGATCGCTGATAATTCTGCCACAAAGGCAATGATTTTTTGGCCTTGATTATAAATAAAAGACGTGACCTTTTCAAACCGCCAATACTTTTGTCATGTGTTTTTATTTATGGGGAGAGCGGGGGCGGGGGGTGGGGGGGATGGTTTGGGGGGTTGAAGGGAAGTAAAGGTAACTTAAGAGAAAGGTAATGGTGGAAGAGAAATAAGGGTAAAATGCTTAATGAAAGGTTTGTGTTCGGGAGCCGCAAACAAGAAGAGGGAGAATCTTTTGATAACTTTGTTACAGCTTGAGAGAAAAGTCAGCAACTTGTGATTATGGTGCTCTCAGATGAATGAATAAGAGGTAAGATTGTTTTGGGCATAGCTAGTGAGAGCGCACACAGGCGCCTCCTAAGAGAACATGATTTAACTCTAAACACAGCCAATGAAACAGCAGAGCTCACTGACAGACGTCTGAAAGTCATGGAACAGGACAGACAGCAGACTGACAGCATAAACATTGCAATGCAGCATCACAACATAAGCAAACTGCAGCAACGCCGCCTGCCAACCTTACAGTGTGCAAATACTGTGGGACTGTGCATCAAAGAGTTAAAGAGCCGTGTCCAACATATGGGAAGTCTTGTAGGTCTTGTGGAAGAACAAACCATTTTGCTAACGTTTGTCAAGTAGATGACAGCCATCAATAGGAAACTTACACAACGTAGAGAAACTTACACAACGTAAAGAGGAAGAGGCAGACTCCGCTGAAGTTCTATACTGTACAGCAGTGAATTGATCGGCACTGTGCAATCCAGAGGAAAGAAATGCTTTGTCACTTTACATTTAAATAATAGACCCCAATCCTTTCAGCTCGATTCAGGAGCAACGTGTGATGTAATGTGTTTAAGAGACAAACTGATGTTAACACCGGCACATCTACTGCCAAGTGACACCAGACTAAAGCTCTACTCCGGTGAGATTATGAAATCTCTAGGACTCTTCAGGATTGAATGTGTTTTACGTGGACAGAGACACAAGCTAGAGTTTGAAATTGTGGAGGCCCACCAAAAGCCGCTGTTATCAGGCTCAACCTGTGAGCGTCTAGGGCTGATACATTTCTCTGTCCCTTCAGAACTCAACATGATGGAATCCAAAGGGCCCTTGACAAAACAACAGCTGTTACAAGAATTTAGTGATGTGTTTACTGGGCCTGTAGAATCTGTACCAAGGGAAGTTCATTTTGACCTTGATTTGAGTGTCCCTCCAGTCCAATGTGCACCATGCATTATGCCAGTGGCGTTAAAACAGGCAGTTAAATTGCAGCTTGACCAGTATGAGGCCGATGGACACTTAGCACCAGTGACTGATTCGACTGGATAAGAAACATGGTTATTGTAAAGAAGCCTCGTAAACTAAGAATATGCATAGGTCCCAAATTCTTGAATCTGGCACTGAGGCGATCTCACTACATCATGCCAACGCTCGAGGATGTTTTGAACAAACTGCCTAAAGTATGTCTGTTCTTCAAGGTCAAAGAGGTCTGCTTCTACGGACACATCCTATCAAATTGCCAAACTGTCTTATGATGTGTCTGCTAAAGACTTACCTGAACTAAGCATTGGAGAGCCAAACCATATGAAGACGCTTCCTGGTGACAGGACTGGTCGCTGGAGACTGGGTTCCTGTGTTCAGCGGGTTTCCCCTCGCTCATATCTTGTGGATATAGACGTCAGTCTCTACCGCCGCAATCGAGTGAACTTGCTAGGAGCAGAGCGACTCACCGCACAAGCCTATGTGCATTCTGCACGTGATATTCCCAAGGTGCTTAATGCCCCTAGTCCTCCTGGACCACATACGCAAAGCGGAGAGAATACTACTGTCCTATCAGAAAGATACAATGAGAATGACATAATACAGCCACATATACCATCAAGTTTGTCTGTGCTGAACACCTCAGCCAGGAGGGAGGGCAGCTCTTTATTAATGCACGACCTTCCCCAGGTAAAATCTCTGGCCTTGCGTAGCGGTCGAATTTTCAGACCGCCAGATAGACTCAATCTGTAGTGTACCTACCAGTAACACGTATGCGATGTTCTGGATCTCTTTTAGGTTAATTGTTTACAAAGTTTGTGTTGAATGTAAAAAATATTGATTGTGCTTATACTTCCTGTTTCCTGTTCTGACCTCTGACCTGGAGGCAGTTCTATAAGCCAACATAAGCAGCATGCAGTGTCTTCATTCCTACACTTGAAACAAGAAATATGAAGACATTATGGGTCTGACTTTGGAACTGAGGCAGCACCATAAGGGATAACAGGTTCTTTAGATATATCTCTTTGCTTACTACAGCTATGTTCCAGCCTCACCCCATGTGTGCAAATGTGACTTATCTACGGAAACATCTGTTAGAACTCAGAACAAAGAGAGCCGCGCCTGGGTCCCCAAACTGCCAACAGGTTATTGCTCAAGAATCCATTTCTGAACCTTGTTACTGGGCGTTGTAAGAAGACATTATTATGAGATTAGAGGGTGGCAGACAGAGATATCTGCATGCTTCAGCGAACAGGGTGGGGCTTAAGCATGTATTGTTGACTATATAAGGTATGTATACTCTGTGGCCGGCACTTGGGTTTTTCAGCGTTTGTCCGCTGAGTCCCGGCCGGTGAATAAAGAGGCTGTTTTCCTGAAGAAGCCTGTGTCCGTCTTTTGTTCAGAGTATTGTCCAGTAACAGAACCAGCTTTTCAATTTCCCTCAGCTTTGTTTGCCGCGAATCCACCAGCAAGCAGCGAGATTCCAGATGGATTGTGGAGCGGACTGTAATGTCATACCAGTAAGATTGGTGGAAGACAAATCTAAAGTTCTACCATGTGATAAGATGCTAATAATATACAGTAAGAGCACACTGACACCAGTTGGGCTCTGCAAGACTAAAATAAGAAACACACGCAATCACAAGTTATATCAGGCTGAGTTTGTGGTCATTGACACAGAGGTGAGTCATCCTATACTAAGAAGCAGAGCTATTCAAGCTATGGATCTGATCTTGGCGCAGCATCAAAATTTCCTAAATGTGGACCACCCAGATGCCAGGGTGTGGTGCTGGTCAGCCATCAATAAAGAGTATGCAGATTTTTTTTTACCCCTGTAGAGAGAAGCACAGACTGGATTCGTAGTATGGTGGTAGTGAAAAAGCCATCAGGAAAGTTAAGAATTTGCATTGACCCTAAGCCTCTGAATAGGGCTTTGAAAAGGAGCCATTATCCTCTGCCAATGATTGCTGACATACTTCCAGAAGAGCGAAGATTTTTTCGGTGTACGATGTCAAGAGTGGATTTTGGCATATTGAATTAGAGGAAGAATCCAGCTATTTGACCACTTTCTCTTCTCCTTTTGGAAAATACCGCTGGGTTACAATTCCTATGGGCATTGGCCCTGCCCCAGAAGTGTTCCAGTGAAAACTAAATCATCCACTGGAAGGATTACAAGGTATCAGGATTATTGCAGAAGATGTTCTGATTGTAGGAGGAGATACTGAGGTGGAAGCCACCACAAATTGAGGAAATTGCTAGATCGTTGTAGAGAAAGACACCTCAAACTCAATCCAGAGAAATTCCAGGTAAGGAAACAACAGTGCCGTATATAGGTCACTTATTGTCAGCCCAGGGACTTCATGCAGACCCAAGCAAAGTTAAAGCCATTACTGAAATGCCCAGACCCTTGGATGTTAAAGGTGTACAGAGATTTTTGGGGACGATGAAATATCTTTCAAGGTTTTGTGAGAACCTCTCAGATGCAGTGTGGTGGAGCAAAATGTATCCAGTTCTATTTTTTTTGTTGTTTTGGGCTTTTTTTTTTATTGTTATTTGTAACAGATCTCTGTGCCCGGACAGGGTCACATCTGTCAAATGCTGCTTCCTCGCTGGACACCAGGGTTCTCCTCGTGACTCTCACGCCTTTCTCCAGTACCTTAGCAGCAGGTTAAGGATCGGTGCATGTAGAGAGCCTGACCAGCACCCCCAGAAATAAGCCGAAGCTGTAGACCTGGAGACTTTCGTTGGCACAGCAAGCAGACAGTGGCTGCTACCCCAAATCATGAGCCGTGACTTCAAGCTTGGTCAGAATAGAACTGACTGTTTATTTATACAGACACACAGGTACAGTCAAGGACCAACACATTTGCATAAAATCAAGCAGATAACATCACAGATCAGATAACTACACAGGACCTTCAAACAATGGACAATTGGATTTCCTAGGAGGAGAAGGGGGAGGGAGAAAGCAGGGTGAACAAAAGGAATTTCTTATAGAGAGAATGTACACAATAGAGAGAGCAGGTACTAATACAGAGGTCACACTATACAGAGAGAGAGAGGTTAGATAATTGAGGGAATGTACGCAATATACACAACGAGAGACTCTATAATAACTACATAAGGGAATAACACAAAGACATCAGAATAACTTTAGTTTGCTGGAGAATGTTTAAAACAGTGAAAAACCAAATATGTTTAAAAGGTCCACAAGTTCACCAATGGTCTCTTTCGCGGGCCATAGTCGCTGGGCAGGAGGCTAGCCCACAGCCCCCTCCAGATGCCCAAGTGACAGTAGGTTCTGTCACATTATTTATTCTTTCATTCTTGGGAAGGAAAGGGATGTGGTGGCGCTGCTATGTAAGGGAGAACATATGATGCTACCTGTGCTGAAGCCCCGCCCCCTCCTGTGCGCATGAGAGAGATGAGAGGATGCTGTTGGTTGGAGAAATCCCTGCCCTTTCTCTGTGCGTGGGAGGATTGTCTGAGGTAACGGAAAGCAGCCATGAAACTGTCTATTAAAAAAACCCCAAAAACTGTAAGGGACCTATTGTTGAATAAAAAGGCATATCTGAATTTTTTCAGTATAGAACAACTGGTGACATGTATGACCTCATAACACGCAGGAACAATAGCATAGCAGTATTGAAACGGATTACAATAGCACAGATTGGAGTTTAACACGTTTGTAACCCAGATTTAGAGGAATGGGGAGCACGTATTTATTTTATTTATTTTTTGAGAAAGGATTTTACCAGGAAGGATACATTGAGATTTCTCTTGTTTTCAAGTATGTCCTGGGTGGCGAGTATGTACCGTTAGGTGTCTTGCCCAAGGACACTTACTGGAGAGGTTGCTCGCTGAGATTGAACCCATGACTCCACATGCTCTCTCCATGCAGAGCGGTGACGTTACCTCTACTCCACCCAGCCGGTACCTCTACTCCATCCAGCCGGTACTGAATGTTTTGACCAATTTAATGAGGTAAATAATGTTGCTCAAGATAAAAAGTTGCAGTTTTCCTCACTACCCATAGGTCAGACAGCGTATGGGACAAGTGATGATTTGTTGCATCCGATTAAAGCAGGTGCTAAGTCACTATCAGAACCGATAAAACTGCCATCTAATCACTATCAACCTAAACCACTGGAGATTGCTGAACCACTTCAATCCTATAGCAGGAAGCCGCCACACGATGAAAACATTGTCACATGCTATGGCTTTAAAGAAACGCTCAGGCACATGTGGGTTTGGAGAAAACCTGCCTATTGCTTTACGAGACCTGTTTGTAACAGGACTGAAAGCTGCGCATGAACAGACGAGACTGTTCCCAAGAAAACATAACTTTACACAGAGCTACTGAGATTGCTATAAGTATGGAGCAGCCAGCGATACCCAGTTACTAAATGACTGGCAGCCAGAAATACCCAGTTACTAAATGACTGGCAGCCAGAGATACCCAGTTACTAAATGACTGGCAGCCAGAAATACCCAGTTACTAAATGACTGGCAGCCAGAGATACCCAGTTACTAAATGACTGGCAGCCAGCGATACCCAGTTACTAAATGACTGGCAGCCAGCGATACCCAGTTACTAAATGACTGGCAGCCAGAGAAACCCAGTTACTAAATGACTGGCAGCCAGAGATACCCAGTTACTAAATGACTGGCAGCCAGAAATACCCAGTTACTAAATGACTGGCAGCCAGAAATACCCAGTTACTAAATGACTGGCAGCCAGAGATACCCAGTTACTAAATGACTGGCAGCCAGCGATACCCAGTTACTAAATGACTGGCAGCCAGCGATACCCAGTTACTAAATGACTGGCAGCCAGAGATACCCAGTTACTAAATGACTGGCAGCCAGAAATACCCTGTTACTAAATGACCGGCAGCCAGAAATACCCAGTTACTAAATGACTGGCAGCCAGAGATACCCAGTTACTAAATGACTGGCAGCCAGAGATACCCAGTTACTAAATGACTGGCAGCCAGAGATTCACAGTTACTAAATGACTGGCAGCCAGAGATACCCAGTTACTAAATGACTGGCAGCCAGAGATACCCAGTTACTAAATGACTGGCAGCCAGAGATACCCAGTTACTAAATGACTGGCAGCCAGAAATACCCAGTTACTAAATGACTGGCAGCCAGAGATACCCAGTTACTAAATGACTGGCAGCCAGAGATACCCAGTTACTAAATGACTGGCAGCCAGAGATACCCAGTTACTAAATGACTGGCAGCCAGAGATACCCAGTTACTAAATGACTGGCAGCCAGAAATACCCAGTTACTAAATGACTGGCAGCCAGAGATACCCAGTTACTAAATGACTGGCAGCCAGAGATTCACAGTTACTAAATGACTGGCAGCCAGAGATACCCAGTTACTAAATGACTGGCAGCCAGAAATACCCAGTTACTAAATGACTGGCAGCCAGAGATACCCAGTTACTAAATGACTGGCAGCCAGAGATTCACAGTTACTAAATGACTGGCAGCCAGAGATACCCAGTTACTAAATGACTGGCAGCCAGCGATACCCAGTTACTAAATGACTGGCAGCCAGAGAAACCCAGTTACTAAATGACTGGCAGCCAGAGATACCCAGTTACTAAATGACTGGCAGCCAGAGATACCCAGTTACTAAATGACTGGCAGCCAGAAATACCCAGTTACTAAATGACTGGCAGCCAGAAATACCCAGTTACTAAATGACTGGCAGACAGAAATACCCAGTTACTAAATGACTGGCAGCCAGAAATACCCAGTTACTAAATGACTGGCAGCCAGAAATACCCAGTTACTAAATGACCGGCAGCCAGAAATACCCAGTTACTAAATGACTGGCAGCCAGAAATACCCAGTTACTAAATGACTGGCAGCCAGAAATACCCAGTTACTAAATGACTGGCAGCCAGAAATACCCAGTTACTAAATGACTGGCAGCCAGAAATACCCAGTTACTAAATGACTGGCAGCCAGCGATACCCAGTTACTAAATGACTGGCAGCCAGCGATACCCAGTTACTAAATGACTGGCAGCCAGAATACCCAGTTACTAAATGACGGCAGCCAGAAATACCCAGTTACTAAATGACGGCAGGGGCCCAGCTAAAAATACCCAGTTACTAAATGACTGGCAGCCAGAAATACCCAGTTACTAAATGACTGGCAGCCAGAAATACCCAGTTACTAAATGACTGGCAGCCAGAAATACCCAGTTACTAAATGACTGGCAGCCAGCGATACCCAGTTACTAAATGACTGGCAGCCAGAGATACCCAGTTACTAAATGACTGGCAGCCAGAGATACCCAGTTACTAAATGACTGGCAGCCAGAAATACCAGTTACTAAATGACCGGCAGCCAGAAATACCCAGTTACTAAATGACTGGCAGCCAGAGATACCCAGTTACTAAATGACTGGCAGCCAGAGATACCCAGTTACTAAATGACTGGCAGCCAGAGATTCACAGTTACTAAATGACTGGCAGCCAGAGATACCCAGTTACTAAATGACTGGCAGCCAGAGATACCCAGTTACTAAATGACTGGCAGCCAGAAATACCCAGTTACTAAATGACTGGCAGACAGAGATACCCAGTTACTAAATGACTGGCAGCCAGAAATACCCAGTTACTAAATGACTGGCAGCCAGAGATACCCAGTTACTAAATGACTGGCAGCCAGAAATACCCAGTTACTAAATGACTGGCAGCCAGAGATACCCAGTTACTAAATGACTGGCAGCCAGAAATACCCAGTTACTAAATGACTGGCAGCCAGAGATACCCAGTTACTAAATGACTGGCAGCCAGAGATACCCAGTTACTAAATGACTGGCAGCCAGAAATACCCAGTTACTAAATGACTGGCAGCCAGAAATACCCAGTTACTAAATGACTGGCAGCCAGAAATACCCAGTTACTAAATGACTGGCAGCCAGAGATTCACAGTTACTAATTGCAAACACAGAAACAGAATAATCTATAAAATGTCAGTAACCCGGCCTAAAACATATAGGACACAAAATTCATACCAACAAAACAACACTTCCTGTTTCAGATGTGCTGCTCAAAATCATAAGCTTTCAATATGGAAATTCAGTGTTATAATTGAGATAAATATGGTCATCTACAAAAAGTATGTAAAACAAAGACATTTTCAAAAGCTCAAAACAAGATTAAAACCAGGCATATCATATGAATATGAATCAACAGGAGGATAAGGACGACGAGTAATTTTCCACTTTACAGACTAATGAATGATAACAAAGATGTAGAGATTTCATTGCTTATAGATGGAAAAAAAAGGACTCTGGACACTGGTATTTTCAGGAGAATAAGGCCAACCTCAATCAGGTTTCAAACATATTCGTGAAATACTACATCCGTTAGGTTTTGCAGCTGTGGATGTAACTTTTGGAAAACAGAAAAAGAAACTACCAATTTATATATATATATATTTTGCAAAAAGGAGGACGGCCATTGCTGGGAAGGGATTGGTTAAAGGAATTCAAAATGGTGGAAGTTCCAAAGCATTCATGCACACACCCCAAACTCAGTCAGTGTTTGCAGCAGGCCCTTGCAGAGAGCAGCTCATTACCCTCATCCAGCTGGACTTTCCACAATGAGGCATCTTGCTTAGAGGCTTCATTCACTGAAGGTGATCTTACATTTCTACGTCTCACATAGCCTAATGCATTTTCTTTTGATGTATATTTATTTATTTATTTATAAAGGATTTTACCAGGAAGGATACATTGAGATTTCTCTCGTTTTCAAGTACGTCCTGGGTTCAAGAACATTGAAATGTTACAGTTACAGAAATACAAAGTAATACAATGCAAGATATTAAAAAACAACACAAATATACAGATTAACAGAAAATAAATATGTAGGAAATAAAGTCATTATGTTACATGTTTACAGGTGCATTCTGTATATAGTCACAGTGTTACATGTTTACAGGTGCATTCTGTATATAGTCACTGTGTTACATGTTTACAGGTGCATTCTGTATTGAGGTATGTTATTAAGGAGCTCTTGAGTGACTTAAGACTGGGGGAAGATTTGATGGTGTCTGGGAGGTTATTCCATAATTGTGGTGCTCTGTAGGAAAATGAGGACCGAGCCACTGTCTTTTTGTATTGTGGTATTGCAAGTAAGGTGCTGGTCCTGGATCAGAGGTTATAGGATGAAGGAACTGCCGGGGGAAGCAGTCTATTCAGGTAGGGTGGCAGCTTCCCAGAAAAGCTCTTAAACACCAGGCTGGAAAGGTGAAGGGTGCGTTTAGACTCCAGCGATGGCCAGTTTAGCTCTTTTAACATGTCACAATGGTGGGTCATGTAATTACATTGTAATGCAAAGCGGCAGAATGAGTTATACAATGTAGTAAGTTTCTGAAGGTGTGTTTGCGGGGCTGCTGCATACACTACATCTCCGTAATCAATAGCCGGCATAAGCATTTGTTGTACAATCTGCTTTCTTACCGTGGGGCTCAGGCAGGATTTGTTTCTGTACAGGGCACCTAGTTTGAGGTAAAGTTTAGATGCGAGTTTTTCGATGTGGGGGCCAAAGGATAGATTAGGGTCCAACCACATACCTAGATATTTGAGAGATATTCTGTTTACTCTGTAATATCACTGTATATGTGTTTGTATGTGTGTGATATATATATATATATATATATATAAAAATCCTGAAGGCTCTGCACACATACCAAATATATAGAATTATTTATCATCCTTGATAAAGGCCTTTATGTAGGCCGAAACGTCAGTGTCTTTTTTTAGTATCTTGCAATAAAAAATTTCCACTGAAGTCCTCGAGTGCAGCCCGCTACTTTGGAGTTCTATATATATATATACATATATATATATATATATACACACACGTATATGTATATGTATACAGTGGCAAGAAAAAGTATGTGAACCCTTTGGGATTATGTGGAGTTTTGAATGAATTGGTCATAAAATGTGCTCTGATCTTCATCTAAGTCACAACAATTTGAAAAACACATTCTGCTTAAAATAATACAACACAAACATCATATGTTTTCATGTGTTTATTGACCATAACATGTAAACATTCACAGTGCAGGGTGGAAAAAGTATGTGAACCCCTAGACTAATGACTTCTCCAGGAGCTAATTGGAGCCAGGAGTGAGCCAACCTTGAGTCCAATCAGTGTGATATTATTGGATGTGTTGCTGAAAGCTGTCCTGCCCTTTAAAAACACACACCAGTTTTGGATTTACTGGTTTCAAGAAGCACTGCCTGATGTGAACCATGCCTCGCAGAAAAGAGCTCTCAGAAGACCTACGATCAAGAATTGTTGACTTGCATGAAGCTGGAAAGGGTTACAAAAGTATCTCCAAAAGCCTTGATGTTCATGTGTCCTCGGTAAGACAGACTGTCTACAAATGGAGAAAGTTCAGCACTGTTGCTACTCTCCCTAGGCGTGGTCGTCCTGTAAAGATGACTGCAAGAGCACAGTGCAGAATGCTTAATGAAGGTAAAGAAGAATCCTAGAGTGTCAGCTAAAGACTTACAGAAATCTCTGGCACATGCTAATATTTTTGTTGCCACATCTACAATAAGGAAAACATTAAACAAGAATGGAGTACATGGGAGGACACCACGGAGGAAGCCATTGCTGTCCAAAAAGAATATTGCAGCACGTTTGAAGTTTTCAAAAGGGCACCTGGATGTTCCACAGCACTACTGGCAAAATATTCTGTGGACAGATGAAACCAAAATTGAGCTGTTTGGAAAAAACACACAACACTATGTGTGGAGAAAAAAAGGCACAGCACACCAACATCAAAACCTCATCCCCACTGTAAAACATGGCGGAGCAAGCATCATGGTTTGGGGCGGCTTTGCTGCCTCAGGGCCTGGAAGGATTGTTGTCATTGATGGAAAAATGAATTCCAGAGTTTATCAAGACATTTTGCAGGAAAACGTAAGACCACCTGTCCGCCAACTGAAGCTCCGCAGAGGATGGGTGATGCAACAGGACAATGACCCAAAGCATTCAAGTAATTCAACAAAAGAATGGCTTCAACAAAACAAAAAACGGGGGCCCAGTCAGAGTCCTGATCTCAACCCGATTGAAATGCTGTGGCATGACCGTAAGAGAGCGATTCACACCAGACATCCCAAGAATATTGCTACACTGAAACAGTTTTGTGAAGAGGAGTGGTCCAAAATTACTCCAGGTCGTTGTGCAGGTCTGATCTGCACCTACAGGAAACGTTTGGTTGAGGTTATTGCTGCCAAAGGAGGGTCAACCAGTTATTAAGTCCAAAGGTTCACATACTTTTTCCACCCTGCACTGTGAATGTTTACATGTTCTGTTCAATAAAAACATGAAAACATATAATGTTTGTGTTGTATTATTTTAAGCAGACTATGTTTTTCAAATTGTTGTGATTTAGATGAAGATCAGAGCACATTTTATGACCAATTCATGCAAAACTCCACGTAATCCCAAAGGGTTCACATACTTTTTCTTGCCACTGTATATATATATATATATATATATATATATACGTATATGTATGTATAGCACACAAGTGTATCTTTAGATATATTTGAATTGTTGCAATGCTATCTGAATTCTGCATTCCACTCCCTTTTTCTACGTTTTCTACCCATTTGCTCTAAACCTGCAATTCTGCCCAATGTCCTGTTCAACGAACCTTAACTTTTATTGCCCCCTACAAACTCCCCCCTAAGTTCCTGGACAACTTCAACCCAATGTGATGCTATTTGCATTCTTGATTTCTCTTTCAGCACACACCCCAAACTCAGTCAGGGTTTGTAGCAGGCCCTTGCAGAGAGCAGCTCATTACCCTCATCCAGCTGGACTTTGCTCCCGCCCACCCTCCCCTCACCCATCCACCCCTCACCCATCCACCCCTCGGTTTTCATTTGATATATACCCAACTAATTGATCATGTGATATCGCAGCAACCTAAACCATTTACTCTGGTACCTCTCTATTTCCTGTTTACTCACCTCCAACACCTTTCACTATAATGTTTATCCCACTATTGCTTCTCTTTTCTTTATCATCCCTTCTCTCTAAAACTACTCTCTCCTTCTATACACCTTTCCAATTGCCCCAGGATGGAAAACCAGTGCCAATACACTGTCACGGTTCCAGGATCCCACCACGCAGTATTCCTGTATTCTGGCTCGGCTGACTCCTCTCCGTATTGTTAACCCTTTTCTGTCTAGCTAGTTTACCTGGCCAATTCTAAGGACCAGACAGATAGGGATCATTCACAGCTACACTGTTGGTAGCTTCTGGGTTTTGTGGAGTGTTGGGGGTTAAGTACTGCGTGGTGGGATCCGGGAACCGTGACATACACACAGCCTGCTCAGTTCTTTTAACCTATCAGCTGAGTGTTGGTGGAGAGTGTTAAAATCCAGCCCTCCTACCCACACACAAATATTTAAAACTCTGCAACCACATTATTATCAAAAGAAAACGCTGTCCAAATTCCTATTTATCCTGCTACTTTCCCTGGCAAACGATGTGAAAACTAACCCTGGTCCTATAGGTGACACAACCTTTAGTCTCCCCACTAAAAAAGGCCTCTCATTTGTGCTCTGTAACATCCGAAGTTTACTCCCTAAATTGGATGAGCTTCAGGCTTGGTGTTGCTATTACAAGCCCAAAATCATTGTGCTCACAGAGTCATGGTTAACCCCAAAAGTACCAGACTCTGCCATATCAATACAGGGATATTCATGTTATAGAAAAGACAGAGCAAAGAGAGGAGGGGGAATTGTTATTTATGTTGAGGAGTCCATAAAGTTCACCCCCTTACAGACTTCTAGCTCTCCTGTCACCTTTGATTTCCTCTCTGGTATAATTGAGATCCCATTCAGTAAATCAATCATTGTTGCTGGGTTCTATCGTCCATCGAGCTTTCCAGTGCACTCCCTCTCTGACATATCTCAAATCCTTAATAACCTACTTGGCCAAAACCAAAAAAGTGAACTACTGGTCCTCGGCGATTTTAATACAGTTTGGCTAAATCCTAAAAACAATAAACACTGCTCGCTGTTTAAAACTTTGCAGCTAACTCAATTAATCTCCTCCCCCACTCGCATTAATATGAAAAGCCCTAACCATACCTTGCTGGACTGGATTCTCTCCTCATCTCCTGATAGAATACAGGAGGCAGGCGTTCTTGCTAATAGCTTTTGTGACCATTGTCTAGTGTACTGCGTGCGCAAAATTAAGGCCTTGAAATCTCCCCCAAAGGTAATAACCACCAGGTCTTTCAAGAAATTTATTGAGTGATCTCAAACAGCTCCCCTGGTACAAGCTAAACCCAATCCCAGACCTAGACTGTGCAATTGAATACTTTCAGTCTGAGCTCCTGCAAGTCTGGAATTCCCATGCCCCGCTGCGTAAAGTGCGAGTAAAAGGGACCCATCTCCCCTGGGTTACAGCTAATCTTACACTAATGTA
This sequence comes from Leptobrachium leishanense, assembly GCA_009667805.1. Lineage (NCBI taxonomy): Eukaryota > Metazoa > Chordata > Amphibia > Anura > Megophryidae > Leptobrachium > Leptobrachium leishanense. The sequence continues at coordinate 254,220 of CM019069.1, read as the reverse complement.
CCAGCTTAGAGATTCACTGTGGTCAAATTTCAAGAGTACTGGTTCCATGAACGATCACTACGAATACCGAAAATGTCGGAATGAATGCACAAAACAAACAAAAATGGCCAAAGCCCATTACTTCATTGAAAATCTAAACAATAACATATCAAACCCTAGAAACCTTTGGAGAACCATAAGTAACATACAAGCACCCCCAGTCCACTCCCAGCCAGCTGCTGTCAAAGTAAACAACCAAACCCTGCAACACCCCCTAGATGTAGCAAATGCCTTTAATGATTATTTTGTTGGATGCGCCACCACTTTGATTGCCAAGCTAGGAAATTACATGCAATCAGAGAGGCCTCATGCAGGTCAGGCCCCCCCAACTGTGCAAAGTCCCTGTATCAGACAGAAATTCAGTTTTAGACCAGTGCCTGTCAGTGTCGTTACTAAACTTCTCCGTAAGCAAAAAATGAAATACCAGTCTGGACCTGATCAAATACCAGCAATGCTGCTGAAAATCAGTGCGCCAGCAATTGCAAATCCTGTCACAACCCTAATAAATGAGTCACTAGCGACTGGATACATACCCAAGCTCTGGAAGACTGCCAGAGTGGTACCTATCCATAAAAGTGGTGACAGTACTTTGGTATCCAACTACTGTCCGATATCGTTGCTCCCTGTAATGTCAAAAGTCTTGGAAAAATGCGTCTACACACAATTACGTGATTATTATCAATATTGGAACTACTTAACCCCGGATCAATCAGGCTTTCGTCCAAATCACTCAACTACAACCGCCCTTTTAAAAGTCTGCAATGATATCCAAGCTGGGATGGAACAAGGAAACCTAACTGGAGCCATCTTCCTTGATTTTGCCAAGGCCTTTGACACGGTAGACCATGGCATCTTGTTAGAAAAACTTAAAAACTCTGGCATTGGTGATCGCACGCTAACCTGGTTTCAATCATATGTATCCGACCGATCACAATATGTGTCAATTTCTGGCAGCTCCTCCCTCCCGCTCCCAGTCACTTGGTGTACCCCAAGGCTCAATACTAGGCCCCCTACTATTCACAATATTCATAAATGATCTGCCCAACGTCTGCAAAGCCTCAACTGTACATATGTACGCAGACGACACCGTAATCTATACCAGCAAACCAAATCTCCTGCAGCTGGAGGCCGTGCTGCAAGAACAATTCACAGAGGTAGAAAAGTGGATCAAAAACAAGATTTTTTTTTTAAATACTGACAAAACTGTAACGATGCTCTTTGGAACAGCACCTAAACTACACAAACTGCAAAATCCCCATCTATGTGTTGGGACAAAATCAAATGGCATGCTGACCACAGTCACTTCTCTCAAATATCTAGGTATGTGGTTGGACCCTAATCTATCCTTTGGCCCCCACATCGAAAAACTCTCATCTAAACTTTACCCCAAACTAGGTGTTCTGTACAGAAACAAATCCTGCCCCGCGGTAAGAAAGCAGATTGTACAACAAATGCTTATGCCGGCTATTGATTACGGAGATGTAGTGTATGCAGCAGCCCCGCAAACACACCTTCAGAAACTTACTACATTGTATAACTCCTTCTGCCGCTTTGCATTACAATGTAATTACATGACCCACGATTGTGACATGTTAAAAGAGCTAAACTGGCCATCGCTGGAGTCTAAACGCACCCTTCACCTTTCCAGCCTGGTGTTTAAGAGCATTTCTGGGAAGCTGCCACCCTACCTGAATAGACTGCTTCCCCCGGCAGCTCCCTCATCCTATAACCTCCGATCCATGACCAGCACCTTACTTGCAATACCACAATACAAAAAGACAGTGGCTCGGTCCTCATTTTCCTACAGAGCACCACAATTATGGAATAACCTCCCAGACACCATCAAATCTTCCCCCAGTCTTAAGTCACTCAAGAGCTCCTTACTAACATACCTCAATACAGAATGCACCTGTATACATGTAACCTAGTGACTATATTTCCTACATATTTATTTTCTGTTAATCTGTATATTTGTGTTGTTTTTTAATATCTTGCATTGTATTACTTTGTATTTCTGTAACTGTAACACTTCAATGTTCTTGAACCCAGGACATACTTGAAAACGAGAGAAATCTCAATGTATCCTTCCTGGTAAAATCCTTTATAAATAAATAAATAAATAAATCTATTGGAGGTGAACAAAGATAGTGAAAATGATATTTGGATGGAATCACTAAAGATAAAATACCCATCAGTTTTTGACTCAAGTCTGGGAAAACTGAAGAAATATCAAGCAGAATTGCTATTAAAAAAGGGGGGCAAAGCCAAAATGTTGTAAGTCACGCACAGTTCCTTTTGCAATCAGAGATTTGTAGAGAGGGAGCTAGAACACCTATTGGATACCGGCATTGTATCGAAGGTGGATCATAGTGATTGGGCTTCACCTATAGTACCTGTGCGCAAAAGTAACGGTGATTTCAGAATCTGCAGATATTTTACACCATTAAATGAGCAAATTGAAATCGGTACGTTTCCATACCTAGACCAGAAGATATTTTTGGAAATTTAGGAGGAAAAAGGTTTCCTAGAATTAACTTTAAGCAAAAGGTTATCTCTAGATGGACGTTCAACCAAATTCTAAAGAAATGCTCACAATTAACACTCACAGGGGACTGTTCAGGTATAAATTGTAAAGAAGGATTTTACAAGATATCCAAAATATAAATAATTGGAATATGCTATTAAGCCATCTGTCCCAACCCCCCCCCCCGTGCCTGCTAAATCCTGGTCTGCTGTATGTGAGACCCCACCCGACAGTTCGGTTATACCCCTGAAGCAAATTCCTTAAAACTTGCTCCCAAAGACATGTTGTTGTCACCATATATGGAAGAAGTGCTACAATCATTTCGTACACGTGTCAGTCTCTGATTGGTTATGTCATCAACTCCTCCGTCTTGTATGTGGGTTATATATACTCCTGACTGTTGCGGAATACATTTTCAATTTGAAGGACATGTAGGTTGTCTGTGTCTCATTTTGCACAAGCGCACGCTCATCAATGTCTGGGTACAGCAAATCCTGACCTGTATGGAGATGGGGGGACACGCAGAGAATGGAGATTGGAAAGGAGAGCCGTTCAGACCTAAAAAATGGTGTCAGAAGTGGGATCACGTGCTCAGGTAAGTATTTTGTGTTCTATTACCTGTATATTGTGATCCCGAACTCTATGCTTCCATACGCTCTTTCTCTATCTAGTTTTAATGCCTCCAAATTCTCTCTGTTGCCTCTAACTTCTCTGTCATCTAGTCTGTATCATGGAAAGTGCCTTCTATGTGGTGTATTGGATTATGTGGTGTATTTGATCAAGGCTTAAGAAATTTGCTTTGAAGTTAAGAGCCAGTTTTTTCTTATTGGAAATAAGTGAATGGTAGTCTCCAGTCTCTGCCTCCCTCACTGCTAATACAGTTTGAAATGTATGAAGTTCTTAGGATCCTCTGAAAGTTATTAGTAAGGTGACCATTCGTACCCAAAGCTTAAATAATAATATCTGTATTTTGTGTTCTGTGTATACAGCGCTCTGTATAAGGTGCTCAGCACATTTCTGGCAATATAACCTGCTTTTCTTAATTCTTTATATACTGTGTTGTCTCAAGTCTGCATGCTATGCTCTCTGCACACTCTATTTTGCCTCTATACACTGTCTGTGTTCTGTAGAAGACACTGTCCACTCTCTGTACTATGTGCTTTATCTAAGTTTGAGACAAAAGCTGAGAGGCATAACTGTAAACCTGTGCTGTGCATCTGTAAAGATAAACATCAGGGCTATATAAAAGGATTGCTGTGCTTTAAACAAAGAAAAAAAAAAGGATATACTCTGGGTCAGCTTTTATGTGTCACAGGGAAGCATTGAGGTTTCTGAGCAGAGGATAAACGGGAGAATTAAATGAAAGCTATACATTGCATATACTTACCCTGCTGGTCCCATGAGGCGGCAATTATACACGGTTTATGGCTTTTATTTTATTGCATAATGGTGAAGGACGAAATAGAGTGTAAGCCCTAAGGTTTAGGTAGGTATAGTAACCATGCAAAAGATTTAGAAACTAACCATTTTAAATGTGTAACTGCCAATAACCCCTAACATGCCAAAATATAACCAGGGAAAAACATTGTGATTAAAACACATTGTGGTACATAGCCTCCCCATTAACCCCTAAAATGCCATTCGTCTAGGGAAGCCTTGAAATGTATATACTGTAAGGAATGAAGCCTGCCCATTAACCCTTTATATATACACAACTAAACCAAGGGGGAAATGAAAGTAATACACAATGTGAAATATAGCCTGACTGTTAACCCCTTTGAATGCTGAGCCATTTGCTCAGTGAAAAAATTAAAAAATTAAGTTTTTTCTTTTAATGAATATGGTCATGTTGGATATCTTTGGAAAGGCCAGGCTCTGCACTTTCCAATGCCATCCCAATCAATCATGTGTAATGCACAGGCACGGAGATGCAGTGCTCCAAATGACCCCTGTGTCATCTGGCTGCAGAGAAGCAGGCAGCACAGCCCCTCCCTCCCTTCTTGTGGGCACGCTGATCCAGCAACTCCTATCACTGGGCCTGGCAGGATGCAGGGAGGTATTAACCCACGTGGGGTGGGATAGTGTCACAGGGAGGTGGGCTAATTGGGATGTACCTAATTATGTATTCGGGGTATAAGACCCCTTGTCGGGGTTAGTTCGGGGCTCAGTCTTAGCGATTCAATCTTGTCTGTGCATCTTCTGTGACGTCACAATAAAGTTTGCCTTTCCTGAAGAGACTCGTGTCCAGACAATCCTTGCTCGTGTCCGGTCCGGCCTCGTCCCGAGTGGACCAAGTGGATTCCGGTAACATTTCTGGGGGCTCGATAGCCAGGATACGAGGCCCTTTGCTGGCACGGCAACGACTGCTGGACACTGCAGCGGTTGACTGCAGGTGCGAGTAATCCCGCTGGTTGGGCGTCCGTTGAAGGTGAGCTGACATCTGCAGGCGCCAAGCAGGATTTCCTGTTCAGTGGACCTCGTCTCGTCCCAAACGGACCCCCGGCCCGGGAAGCTGGGACACCACCGAGTCCGAGGAAACAGCGAACAGCGCGGCGATAGGTAAAGTGTCTTCTATGTTTGTATGTCTAATGGAAATACCGGTATAAAGGGAAACGTCCGCCCATAGTCGGATAAGGTGACATACCGAACCCGCCGCCGAAAGCACGGACAAGCAAAGGAGCCAGAGTGGCTAGCTCGTGTCTGGACCCGGGGGATCGGATGTTAACTAAAGGGTAGAGTCTGTATGTGAGGGAGAAGGGAGCCACGTGGAGTTGCATAGTCTTAGTCAGTGTTTGTAAATAAAGCTTCTACACGTGGACAAAGGAAAGGAGGAGAGATTTCTGTGACTGGGCTGAGAGCCCTGAGTCAGTGCTAGTGTGTACGTCGTGTAGTGAAGAGGGCTCATTGGGGCCAACGGTAGCTGCAGAGGAAGTGGTGCCGGGTGGGTAGATTACCCATAGGCAAATTGGAATTGCAGACGGAAGTGTAGTTATAGAACGGGGTGCACATAGTCACAAGCAGACAAGAGTTAGAGTTCAATTAACGGGGTATAGGGAGTCAAAAGGAGGGACGGTGTGCCTCGGATAGTAGAAAGAGTTGAATTGTTTATGTATTGTTTTGTGCTGAATGTATCTGGTACAGTATGGGTTGTGAATGATTGCTGAGAGTGCTGTGAGTGATTGAGCGCCTACTCACCTAGCGAGAAAGCAAACTTGAGAGTGGACTCCCAATTTACGTTTCCGGCTCAGGCGACTGCAGTTCGGCTACTGACGGAGGAAGCGAATCCGATATATATGAACTGTTGACTGAGTACCAGACAGTAAATTTCAAGTGTTTTTGCTAAAAAGTGATATCTGTATTGTGAAAAGGTTACTGCCCTTGAGAGTAACAATGGGTAACGGGTCATCCAAGCCCAACAAGGTGAAGAAGGTGAAGAAGGGTGAGACGCCCTTAGGGTATATGGTGCGGAATTTTGAAGCACTATATACAACACATGATTATGGTGTAGAATTAACTAAAGAGAAATTAACAGGAATGTGTACAATTGTATGGCCACTGCTAGTTCCAGACTGGCCAGAGCAGGGGTCAATGGACCCAGAGTTAATACAGAGAGTGCATTCCCAAGTAACCGGGAAATGCGGATATCCTGAACAGTACCCATATATAGATATATGGAGGTATTGTGTAAGAGATAAAAGTCATTTTATAATGATGGCGGGACGTAACAAGAAGCAGGTACCTCCAAATAGAGAAAATAATAAGAAAAGGAAACCGGTGTTAGTAGAACAACCGGAGGAGATTGATTCCCTGTCCCCGCCCTATCCATTATATTATGGGGCAGCGAGAGAAGCTTTGCGTGCCGCGGTTGCGCTGGCGGAGGGGGGGAGCGGGCGGCTGCTACTGCTCCGCCAGCTTCCTCCGCTCCGGCAGGCGGTATTGCGGAGGAAGATGAGGGGGCAGCGGGTGGAGGAGACAGAGAGGTCCCACCAGGAAAGATTGAAATGCCCGATGGGAACGTATATAAACTAGTAACCCAAGAGGACAGCGATGATGAGTGTGAAGATGCAAAGCAAGGTGCAACCACTCGCGCAGCGAACAAAATATATAAACCCCGAGACCTATATCAGCACAATCCCAGCAAAAGTAAGATGCAAATGCCCCTACGGGATGTGCCAGGCCCTGTACTGGAAAACGGAGAACCTGGGCCAGTGCAATACACATATGTCCCATTTACGACAACCGATCTGTTCAATTGGAAAACACACACACCACTGTATTCCACTAACCCCGCAGCGGTGGCCAGTATGATAGAGTCAGTCATGCTTACACATAACCCCACATGGGCAGATTGTCAACAACTAATGCTGACAATGTTCACCACTGAGGAAAGAGCCCGAATAAATAGTAGCGCCCAAAAAATTCTACTTGCCCAAGCCGTAGAAGATGCCAGAGCCCAGCCAGAAGCGTGGGCAGAGGAACACTACCCCAAAACAGATCCCAAATTACCGTACAGTACTGCTGCAGGCATTGCACACCTGCAGACGTACCGTACAGTGGTAATGATGGGTGTTAAAGCGGGAGGGAAGAAACCCACAAACATGGGGAAAATAGCGGATATTGTGCAAGATTCTAAAGAAACCCCAAGTGCATTTCTAGAAAGACTACTAGATACATATAGGATGTACAGTCCTATTGACCCGGAGGCGGTGGAGAATCAGAGGTTAATTAATTCTTCCTTTGTGGGTCAGTCACAGAGAGACATACGGAATAAAATACAGAGACAAGATGGGTTTTTGGGTAAAGGTATTAGCGAATTGGTAGAAATTGCTAATAAAGTGTATCATAACCGGGATCTGGAAGAAAAGCGGGAGGAGATAAAGAGACAAAAAGGGCATACAGGGGTGGTCGGATATATGGGAAATGGAGGGAGAGGTGCCCCGGACAGAGGGAGAGCGAGGGGTCGGGGAGGCAGAGGTAGGGGAACCCCTAGGGAACCCCTGGGACCCAATCAGTGCGCCTGGTGCCGGGGCGAAGGTCACTGGAAAAATAATTGTCCAGCATTTCTGGCTAAATTTGGGGTACAGGGGGAGGCTGGAGAATCGGGAGGTCAGGCCTCCAATGGTCAAGTAACAAACGGCAGATATGAGAGAAATGATGGTGCCGGTGCAGGGTTTGTTGGCTTGGCGGGAACGTCATTTGAAGGGCAAGGTACATATTGACACGGACCTGGGCCCATCCCACTCGGTAATCACGAGCCCACGGTCACTATGAGGGTGGGAAATAAAGATGACATTTTTCTGGTTGACACCGGTGCCGAATATTCTGTCGTAACACAAAAAATTGCACCCCCAATGGGAAATAAAGTTGATATTGTGGGAGCAATGGGGGTGTCCGCTAAGTACCCCTTCCTTGCTTCACGAAAATGTAGTGTGGGTGGGCATAATGTTGAACATGAATTTTTGGATATGCCAGAATGTCCCATCCAACTCCTGGGGCGGGATCTCCTTTGCAAATTGCAAGTCCAAATTACGTTTCTCCCCGGGGGTCACGCTAGATTAGACCTGCCTGAGAGTGGCAGCTCTACACGGCAGTACAGCTCAGCCAGCCAGCACACCCAACCTGTCAAAATTGCAGTAATTATGCCAAGAGAAGAAGAATGGCGCTCGGCACCAACCCCGCCAGCCGACCCAGACCCGTACACACTACTTCTGGGCATCCCCGGAGTGTGGGCGGAGGAAAACCCGCCCGGACTAGCTGTAAATATCCCTCCAGTGTACGTCGATTTAAAACCTGGTGCAACACCTGTGGCTTTAAGACAATATCATATCCCACAAAAAGCCAAGCAAAATATCCAGACACATTTGCAGAGACTTAAAGACCACGGCATATTGAAATTTTGCATGTCACCGTGGAACACACCCCTGTTGCCAGTACTGAAAGAGGGCACACAAGAGTACCGCCCAGTCCACGATTTACGAGCCGTCAACGAAGCCACAGTAACTCTACACCCTGTAGTTCCTAACCCATACAATTTATTGGCATTAATTCCCGGAGAAACAAAATATTACACGGTGCTTGATTTAAAAGATGCTTTCTTTTGCATCCACCTGGCTCCGGCAAGCCAGCCCCTTTTTGCATTTCAGTGGGAGGAATCTACCACAGGGGCACGCCATCAAATGACCTGGACACGCCTCCCTCAAGGTTTCAAGAACTCACCCACGATTTTTGCGTGAGCGCTCAGCCAGGACCTCCTGTCCTTCAACGCTCAGCCAGACAACGTTGTTTTACTACAGTATGTAGATGATTTATTATTAGCTTCTCCCACAGAAATAGACTGTCTCTCTGCCACAAAAGCCCTGCTACACCTGCTATGCCTTGCAGGTTACAGAGTGTCCAAAAAGAAAGCACAAATATGTAAACAGACTGAAATATTTAGGTTTTCAATTAACAGGTAACAAGCGTGCACTGGGGGCAGAGAGAAAAGAAGCAGTATGCCGAATACCCCAACCAAAGACAAGGAGACAAGTCCGTGAATTCCTGGGAGCTGCAGGCTTCTGCCGCCTGTGGATCCCCAACTTCGCAGATATTGCTAAGCCACTCCATCAAGCCACCAAAGGGTGAGAGCATGACCCCTTCTTCTGGGAAGAAGAGCAAACAGCAGCTTTCCTAAAATTAAAGACTCTGTTAATGGAAGCTCCTGCGCTGGGACTGCCAGATCACAGCAAGCCCTTCCAGCTGTACGTGCATGAACACAATCAAACAGCTACAGGAGTGCTGATTCAGAATTTCGGCTCCTGGCCAAGGCCTGTGGCCTATCTCTCCAAGCAACTTGATCCTGTGGCCTGCGGCCTACCCCCATGCCTGAAAGCTGTGGCAGCCACCGCAATGCTGATAGTTCAGTAGCAGGCCAGATTTGAAAGACATACCCCTAGACAAATACGATCTACAGATATTCACTGATGGTAGCAGTTACATGGATGATGGGAAGAAAGTCTCCGGCTATACAGTCGTCTCAGCAGAAGAGATTATTGAAGCAAATCCCCTACCAGGCCATACATCTGCACAACTGGCTGAAATAACAGCCCTAACCAGGGCTCTACAACTTTCCGAAGGCAAAAGAGTAAATATCTACACTGACTCCAAATATGCCTTTATGACTGTCCATGCACATGGTGCACTCTACAAAGAAAGAGGCCTACTTACTTCCTCAGGACAACAAATCAAGTATGCAGCTGAAATAACAGCCCTCCTAGAAGCTGTATTGAAACCAAGTGCTCTCAGTATTATGCACTGTCGTGGCCACCAGAAAGGCCATGATGAAATCCTGAAAGGCAACAGGTGCGCTGACCAGGCCGCAAAAGCGGCTGCAAAACCATTGCTAACAACTGATCAAGCCAAAGTCCTGCTCTGCAAGCAAGAGGCCCAACCTCCCATGCCAAACTACGAATTCTACATGAATTGGAGAAAATTTGAACCTGGAGGCGAATTTATTGAAATTATGTTGCACAAATGGCACAATGACTACGAACTATTAGAACTCAATCATTATTATATCCAATGGCTCTTCCCAACCCGGTCCCAAGGCCGAAATTTCTACTCCACTCCTCTGAACCCTCAAGAGACACATCTTATGATTAACACCTCAGAAGTTCAGCAAAGACTCTGCAGAGCATACAACATGATGCTGAAATTCTTCGGCGTAAAACTAATAGGGGAGTATGGGGAAGATACAGAAGTAATCGAAGTTGAACGAGCAGAAAATTTCGCCTCACGTTTCGAAAACCTAACAACCAACCCTCTAATAATCTGAGAATAATAATATATATAATAATCTAATATAATAATAATCTGAGAATATAATAATCTGAGAATTACACGAATACTGCTAAGTTTGGGAGAATTGGGAGCAGAAGAATACCAAGCCCCATTGGTGAGGTTCTTCCTCAAGGAGATCCTTATCAAAAACAAACTGTCAAGAATGAAGAAAAGCGTGATGAACTTTTTTATACCAGCAGTGAGAGATTCACAGGAAAGACAAGATCTGCTGTTCTTTGCCTGGCGCTACTATTTCCCAAAAAAAGAATTCATCTGGGGAAACCAGGGAGAATTGGCACGATACAAAGCAAAACCAGTGGTGGCTGCACTCCTACCGGCGCCACTGAGTGAATGGACACCTGTGTATTCAGAGAAAGCAAAGAAATGGCTATCAGAAGAACAAGGCGAATATGGAGAAGACGGATGGTTCCAGTTGAAGAATGGACAAATAGTTCTACCAGCAACATTGGCGCCTGAGATTGTAAGAATGCTCCACGCAAGTACCCATGGAGGAAGAGAAATGATGGAACAACAATTGGAGCCACATTTCTACGTGCCAGGACTGTCAGTAATCTGCAAAGCAATAGCCCAGCAGTGCGTGACATGTGCCAAAAATAATCCAAGAACAGGCCCATCTCAACCTCCAGGGAAGCAGCCGATCGGGCTATCCCCAACGGCATTGTTACAGATAGATTTCACAGTGTTGCCACCCTGCAAAGGATATAAATATTTACTGGTAATGGTGTGTACCCTGACCGGATGGGTAGAAGCTTTCCCAACAAGAACGGAGAAAACAGTGGAAGTGGTGAAAAGTCTGATGAAGGAAATAATACCACGCTATGGACTTCCTCTCGAAATAGGGTCGGACAATGGCCCCGCATTTATACAGAACTGTTTACAGCAACTTGCCCGACTATTGGGCATCACCTGGAAGTTACATACGGCTTACAGGCCCCAAAGCTCGGGAAAAGTCGAGAGAATGAACCGCACCCTAAAGACTTTTATGTCCAAACTGTGCCAAGAGACGTCACTAGGCTGGTTGGATGTGCTGTCGATAGTCCTATTGCACATTAGGTGCAGGCCAACCCCCCAATTGAAGTTAAGTCCGTACGAACTCATGTTTGGACGGCCTACCCCTCTGATTAATGGACTAAGGGGGGACCTTCGGGCATTGGGGGAAACTAAATTAAATGATCAGGTTGTGCTGTTGGGTAAAGCAATGCAGAAATTAAATACTTGGGTGGGAGATAATATACCTCACTTTTTATACCCCCCACTGCATAAATATTGTCCAGGTGATTCAGTATGAGTGAAGGAGTGGAAAAATGATCCACTAGGCCCAAAATGGAGAGGTCCTTACTTTGTCCTGTTATCAACCCCTACAGCAGTAAAGGTTGCCGAGGTGGTCCCGTGGATACATCACTCCAGACTGAAGGTAGCTGCAGCCAATCCTGAATCAGTATGGAAGGTCGTCACCAACGAGACCAATCCACTGAGGCTAAAGCTAACAAAGACCACAGTCGTGAGCCCCTGAGAGATTCGACTGAGAGCATCCAAGATACTCAACCCGTGGGTGTTTTGATGGATACAATGAGGTCTGATTATCCCCTGATAGGAGATGCTGAAAGGGTTATTTTTAGGGGCCCGGCCCCGACCCGTGATCAACCGGAAATGTCTTTTGTTTTTGAAATTCCAGCGGGGAGGGATTGGGTTTATGTGACTGTGAAGAGAATTGCCCAAGGGTTTTTGACAGTTGGGGCAATTCTGGTACTGATTTTGTTTCTTGCACATTTGATCCATGGACTATCACGTGGAGCATGCCCCAGGTGCCCAAGCACCACCAAGGAAGTGGAAATTTCCCAGATCTGGTATGGTACGCACCCGGTGATGGAGAACCGTACCATGTGGAGACCAAAACGAGAGGCGCTATCTGGAACCAATCCAAGAGGACACTTACTTGTGCAATTTAAATATGACAACAATGCTAAAAAGTCTTGGCAAACTGCATGCTGGGTGTGTAGTAGACTGCACCCAGAGACAATTCATATACCATTTGCCTCTGTCCCAATGAATTTGAGTATGTTTGCATCAGGGAATGTCACAATACAAGCAGTCGATGCATCGAGGGAGAAACCAGAATCATTCAGTCCCGGGTACCCCATAATAGGACCAGTGTACCAACCAGAATGGTGTTTTCAATTAGGACCAGATAAGGAAACAAGTAACGAGGGTGGGTTATGTAACTCAAGTCAGTTCAACTGGACGTCATACATTTACATATTCAAAACAGGACAAAAGGCTAATTATCTCTACATACGATGCAGGCAACTCACTAGAGACCAAGAGGAGGTGATTGCGAATGCGACCAATGGGAGGAAGGATGCAGTGGATATGATGAGACGCCTGAGACAACTTGCGATAGAGATATCAAAGGGAACACTATATTCATCACCATTTATAGTGAAAGGAGGATACCAGGTGTGCTGTGAAAGAGTGTGTTACACATGGGTACCACCTACAATAACGGGAATGTGTTATCTGGCTAAATTAATCCCAATCCAGAGGGTAAGGGGAGAAGACACTAATTCAGACACAACACTTCACCCTAGGTACCCACTGGTGTTTGAAAGACAGAAGAGAGAGCTATTCAAGAAAGCGGATCGAATATGGGCATGGCTTCCAGCATGGACTGGATGGGGAAGAGAGTTGATGGCAAGAATGAACAGTTATGCCAGTTTGATGGATGAGATTTTGAATAAAACTAGTTTGGATATTCAGTTACTGAATCTGGAAGTACGGGAGATACGAAAGGTACAAATGATACATAATATGGCACTGGAACAGATCAGTGCGGCTCTGAATGGATTGTGTGAGATGACGATGCATTATGAATGACGTCCCTGACTATTACCAGGTAATCCAAGATCACCAGGAGAAGGTAGCACAGTTGCAGAACACAGCAAGGAGGATCGCTGCTGAAGGCTGGAATCCACTCCGTGGGTTCGGAGCAATCGGAGATTGGTTCGGATCCATTCTGAGATTTATTTCACAGATTGGATCCATGATTCTGATGGTGGTGGTGATCTTGGTCGTAGGGACACTACTGTACCGCATAGGGCTATGTCTATGGCCACTATGCAAGAGAGCACTGACACCCACACAGACAAAGAAGATACCACTGATTATCCCACAAGACATGTTCCCAACGAAAGTAGGTCCCCCAAAGTATGAGGAACTTAAGAATAATAGTAGTGAGGTGTAATGGCTACAAGTCTCAGGAGAAGAACCTGAGGCTTGAGCCAAGGGGGGAATGAAGTGGAATCAGGCTGGAAGCTGGCCGCCATTATAAGCCAGGCGGCCATCTTGTTCAGAATATTGGTTCACTTGAAAATAACTAGGTAGGTTTTAGCTGAAACTAGAATGACGCATACGTAGAAATTTAGGATTGTGTTAGATTAGCAGGAAAGCAATTAAAACCTGAGAAAGATTGAGGCTGTTCCTGGCACGAAGGGATAGAATGAGAAGTGGATACATCAAGGTCACAGAGGCCCCAGCAAGACAAAGGGAAGCATAGGAGATAGACCAGGTGCTACCCGCAACAAATGAGCACAGGCGCTAGGGAGGCGAGCACAGCCCGGACTGGATGTAGTAACTAATCATGATCTGTCGAAACTAACATGAAGTTTGCCAATTTACGGCCAATTTAATGGAATGTCTTTGTATTAGACTAAGGGAGGTATTAACTCACGTGGGGTGGGATAGTGTCACAGGGAGGTGGGCTAATTGGGATGTACCTAATTATGTATTCGGGGTATAAGACCCCTTGTCGGGGTTAGTTCGGGGCTCAGTCTTTGCGATTCAATCCTGTCTGAGCATCTTCTGTGACGTCACAATAAAGTTTGCCTTTCCTGAAGAGACTCGTGTCCAGACAATCCTTGCTCGTGTCCGGTCCGGCCTCGTCCCGAGTGGGCAAAGTGGATTCCGGTAACAAGTTTTCCATGAAATAAGGGTTAAAAATAAAAACGAAAAATTCCTTCAAATATCTTGCCTAGGAGGTCCCCATAACCTGCCCGTGAAGTGGCGGATTTCCTAAGATGTATAGAAATATGTAAAAACCAAAAAACCACATTTCAAATTTCCTTTAATCTATCCATAAACAACTGCTTGGGGCGGCAGCCTGTATGAAAAGAGGAGACATTTTCGAACACGCAGAAAAGGTTTAGTGATTTTTTTTGGCTAAATTCTTCTGAAACTTATGCAGGCTTTGGATGAAAGTAACAATAGGTGCTTTAAAATTGGGCCTTTAGCGTCGGCAACAGTGCCGTCACACAGTAACCCTTCTGAGCCTTTACCAGATTCATATCTTTTTAATAAAGGACTGCATGGTCCACCCCTGCACTCTTCCACAATACCACAGAGGGGTTACTGTATGATGGCACTTGCTGGCCTGGCACAAGAGGCACAATATTTGGGTGCACTGCCACTGATACCTGTATCAGATTCATAACCTGCACCCAGACATTGTGCCTTTGGTGCCAGGCCAGCAAGTACCATCATACAGTAACCCCTCTGTAGTATTGTGGAAGAGTGCAGGGTTGGACCATGCAGTCCTATATTAAAAAGATATGAATCTGGTAAAGTGTCAGTGCACCCAGATATTGTGCTTTTGGTGCCAGGCCTGCAAGTTCATTCATACAGTAATCCATCTGTAGTATTGTGGAAGAGTGCAGGGGTGGACCTTGCGGTCCTATATTAAAAAGATATGAATCTGGTAAAGGTGTCAGTGCACCCAGATATTGTGCTTTTGGTGCCAGACTGCCAGGCCTGCAAGTGCATTCATACAGTAATCCATCTGTAGTATTGTGGAAGAGTGCAGGGGTGGACCATGTAGTCCTATATTAAAAAGATATTAATCTGGTAAAGGCGTCAGTGCACCCAGATATTGTGCCTTTCCTGGCAGCAAGTGCCTTCACACCGTAACCCTTTTGTGGTATTGTGGAAGAGTTCAGTGCTGGAGATTTTGTGAATGCAGAAGACATCCCCGATCTATTCTGTTACATCAGCATCAGGGGATTGATAACTGCTGATCCAGGACTGATTCATTTTTATAAATGTCAGCCGGTCTACAGAGTCAGGGGACAGACGCACTCTTTCGTCTGTGACAAAACCTTCAGCGGCACTGAACGTCCTTTCAGAAAGCACGCTGGATGAAGGGCAACCTAGTAGCTGCATAGCATATTGGCTAAGTTCTGGCCAGTGATCCAATCTCAACACCCAGTAAGCCAGTGGATCATCTGCTGGAAAGGTATCCTGGTCTGCCCTTACCCCTAGGTAGTCCTGCACCATATGGTGAAGACGCTGGCAATGGGTGCCTACATTTGACGTCCCTGGGCGTCGTGGACTAAAAAAATTAAAAAATGCATCAGTCAAGTGGCCCTGGCCTTCACCACTACTCCTCTGATCATCCACAGCCTCAGAAGCACCTTTGTCATCACTTGGTAACCTACCAGTGCCTGGAAAGGTGTTACACAAGTGTCGCTTTAGAACGTCCTCAAGTTTTTTCATACTGTGCTCCCTCTGTGCGGGCAGGATGAGTTCTGCAACTTTACCCTTGTATCGTGGATCAAGAAGGGTTGCCAACCAGTAATGATCCCTCTCCTTGATAGCACGAATCCTGGGGTCCTTTACCAGGCTTTGCATTATAAGGCGTAGGTTGGAGGTGGCATTAGCTTCCGAGTCTTCCTGGTCAATGAGGATGACCGTATCGTGTACTTCCTCCTCCCAGCCACACACTAGCCCTTGTGTTTCTGGGCACACAAAACCTTCCCATGAGGAATCCCCACCTTCAATGCCCCCACTACTTAAATATTCCTCCTCCTCATCCTCCTCCTGTCTGAACTGAGGAGGACCCGCTGGAATGCTGTCTGCGGAAAGACTGGGGCCTTCAGAGCTAGGGAAGGCCTCCTCTTCCTCCCGCTGCTCTGCCTCTAGAGCCACATCTATAATTCCCCGCAGAGTGTGCTCCAGCAGGAACACTAAAGGAATTGTGTCACCGATGCATGCACTGTCCCTGCTCACCATCCTCGTTGCCTCCTCAAATGGTGACAGTACAGTGCATACATCCTTGATCATCAGCCACTGCGGGGGGGGGGAAACCAAGTTGACCTGAAACTGTCCTTGTGCCATACTCACACAGGTACTCGTTGATGGCCCTCTGCTGCTTGTGCAGACGCTGCAGCATTGCTAATGTCGAGTTCCACCTGGTGGGCATGTCACAGATCAGACGGTTTGTGGGAAGGTGGAATTCTCTTTGAATTTCTGCCAGGCAAACGCTTGCTGGGAATGACCGTCTGAAGTGGCTGCAGACTTTTCTGGCCTGGCTGAGAAGCTCTGCCAGCCCTGGGTACTTGGTTAGGAAACGCTGTACCACTAGATTTAGGACATGTGCTAGGCATGGTACATGCGTCAATTTACCCTTCCGTAGGGTAGAGAGAAGGATGCTGCCATTATCACAGACGATCATTCCCAGCTGAAGCTGGCGTGGTGTTAACCAAATCTGTACCTGCCCCTGCAGAGCTGACAGAATTTCTGGCCCGGTGAGGCTCCTGTCCCCTAAACAAACCAGCTCAAGCACAGTATGGCATCTTTTTGCTTGAGCCATTGCGTAGTCCCTGTCAGGCGTTGGTTTAACTGCCACTTCGCCAGAGACACAGAAGGAGTAGGAGGAAGAGGAGAGGTGGTGGTGGAGCAGACAGACCTCATACAAGCAGCTTTCTGGAGGCGTGGTGGATGAACAAGCTCCAGCACAGAGCCCCATCTTGGATCCCTCCCAGCTGCAATCAGAGTTACCCAGTGTGCCGTGAAGGAAATGTAACGACCCTGTCCATGCTTGCTGGACCACGTGTCTAAAGTCACATGCACCTTGCTGCTGACTGCCTTTCCCAATGACTCGATAACATTGTCTTCCACGTGCTGGTATAGTGCTGGAGTGGCCTTCCGTGAAAAGTAATGGCGTTTTGGAACATGCCACTGTGGTACAGCACATTCAGAAAATTCACGGAAGGGAGCAGAGTCCACCAGCTGGAAAGGCAGCAGCTGCAATGCGAGTAATTTTGCTAAGCTGGCATTTAGATGCTGTGCTTGGGGATGGTTGGGACTATATTTTTTCTTATGCTTCAGCAGCTGCGGCAACGTAATCTGACTGCGTAAATCTTCAGCTAATTGGATGCTGTCACATTGTGAGGAAGGACCTGTACATCCATTACTGTAGCATCATTCCTGTCAGTGGAGGTTATAGCAGGCAATGACATGGCAGGACATACAGTTGGGGTAGAGACAGATGAGGAGTAGGAGGAGGACCTACGCAAAGTTTTGCGCCAACGGGATGTGTGGCAGGAGGTCATATGTCGCCTCAAGCACATGGTACCCAAGCGTCCGGTGTCTTTCCCACGCTTGAGCCTCATCTGACATAGATTACAAATAGCAACGGTGGGGTCTGCCACACATTTCTTAAAGAACTCCCAGACAGCAGAGTTCCTGCATGTGTGCTTTGAGACAACAGCGCTCTGCACCTGAGCAGCTCTGACATCTGATGCCTTGGACTGGCTAGTGCTACGGTTGGTCATAGAGGATGTTGTGACTCGTGTTTGCTGTGCCTCCTCCTGACTTGATTCCTCTGTTCGATCAGGCACCCAGGTGGAGTCAGTGACCTCATCATCATTGTCATCATCACCCCCTATCTCCTCGTCACTGGAGCCAACTTGGCAGTATGCTGCAACTGCTGGGGCAACATGAGTGCCAGTTATTTGTGTGTCATCACTGGCACCCCCTTCCTCTAGGTTGATTATACTCCCTTCCTCAACCTCAGAGATTGAATCAGAGCACTGTGCTTGCTGCGCATCCTCAAGCAGCATGTCACTGTCATTGTAGTCAAACAATTCAGCTGACTCCTCCGTGTGTGATAGCGAGGCTACGGCAGGAGTAGCTGTGGACATGGAGGCTGCATTAGATGCTTTGGCAACTGAGGTGGACTGTAAAGCACTACAAGCCTGGCTGGCAGAGGACTCGGAGGATGAGGATGGCCTGGTTAGCCAATCCACCAAATCCTCTGTATGTTTCTGCTGCTTAAGACAGCCAGGACCAGTTAGAAAGGACAAGCGTAAGGGGCGTGGCTTCCGAACGCATGGCTGCCTGATCCTTCGGCTCCCCGCTGCACGGTCGAAAACTCCACTTTCTCCCCACCAGTAAGCACCCCGATCCCCCTCAATTCCGCAGGGACACAGTCCCTATGGGGCCCCCCAACTCCCAGTGCCGACAGACGCAAAAAACAGCCCCAATTTTCCACAAAAAAGGCCGGGACGACACGCAGGGGGCAGGAGGAGGAATCCAACATGGCGGCCGCTTCTCCCTCGTCCCCGCGGGTCCGGAGCCCAGCCACATCAGCGGATCTGGATGCACTTTTCAACCACCTCCAGGCCTCCTTCAAGGACGAGCTGGCCTCCCAGCTGGCCGCACTAAAATCCGAAATCGGTACGCTCACCTCTCGCACCGCGGACTTGGAGGAGGCTGTGCAGGGCCTGGAGGCCTCCCGCCCTGACCAGCATACAGAGGTCCAGTCGCTGCAAGCCCAGGTCACAGATTTACAGGCTGCTGTTGAGGATTTGGGCAACAGATCTCGACGCAACAATGTACGGATCCGTGGACTGACAGAAACCATTGGCCCAGACACACTTCATAAAACTCTCCAAACCATCTTCCTGAAGTTACTCCCCAAACTGGACCCTGAGGATCTCCACTTTGAGAGAGCTCTGCGCCGTTGTCCGGGTAAGGATGCACCCCCGAGAGATGTCATAATCCGCTTTCATCGCTACCTGGTTAAAGAGCGAATCATGGCAGCGACACGGCGCACCCCATTGCATTACCAGGGGACCTCGCTCCAATTGTACCACGACCTGGAGCCTGTCACCCTCTCCCGTAGGAGGGAATGGAAGCCCGCGACCGACATGCTCCGGGATCGGGGGCTAAGATTTGCCTGGGGGTTCCCCTTTAAGCTACTCCTGCTCCAGGAAGAGGGGGTTTGCCCGTTTTACACCCTGGACGCCTTGCAGGCCTTTCTTCAATCTCAGCTGGAGGGCTCTCCGGTGGAGCCAACACGAGCCCCCTTGGATACTCGTCCCGATGACGGTGACTGACAGACCCGACGGGCCCTGTACTTTTGGCCTCTAGTTTTATTGCCCTTCCTGGACTGAACTCGGGGGTCCCCCTGGAAGGTTCTCTCGGGAATGGGATTATCCCCTCCTTGCATTTCTCGGTTCGACTTCTTGTAAGGCGGGCGGCGTAATTTTTGTCGCACATTTTTTTGCCTCGGCCACTGTAGCGGAGTTCTGACAGACAGTTTTTGTCGTATTCTACCTGTTATAGTTATATACTTTTTTCCTATTTTTTTTACAAGTTCCTTCCTCAATATACGGATTGGCGATTTGTAAGCCCAATCCTTAACTTTGTTTTGCGTTTTTGAAGTGACATATTCTTGCCGCATTTATTCTAGTTCACCTTTTATTTTATTTTGCTTATTTATTTATTTTTACTTTTTTTTTTCTCACGATTGTATTATTGTTGTTTTTCCTTTCTTTTCTTCCTCTTCCTCCTTTCCTTCTGCCTCTTCCCCCCCCTCTCAGCAACACCAATATGGCGCCCCCAGATGCTACTACCCGAACTACTGTGGACTGCTTGCAAATGCTCTATCACTGCTCATGGCCTCAATTCTCCCCAAAAACGACGGACTCTCCTACGACACCTTCAACGGATGAAGACGGATGTCGCCTTTATTCAGGAGACTCATTTCTCCTCAACTAAACCCCCGTCACTGAGGGACTCTAGATTTCCGACGGGATTCTTTGCCTACAATTCCGTTGCCCTAAGAAAAACGGGATGGCGATTCTAATTCGGTAAGAACTGCCCGTTAAAAGTTCTCTCCTCCGTGACGGACCCGGAAGGTCGCTTTCTGATACTCCATTGTACACTCTCTCATCTATCCCTCACAGTTCTAAACATCTATGCACCCCCCACACCGGATGCCGGATGCTGCCTTCTGGTCGACGCTGTCCTCTCATATGCCAACTTCCACAATGTGCCGTACAATACTTGCTGGAGACTTCAACGCTACGCTATGCCCGGCGGTTGACCTCACCTCTCCGATTCATGTGTCTCATCAGATAAATTGTTGCTTTCTTTCTGCACTCGACATGCTCTGCTGGACGCTTGGCGACTCCAACACCCTTCAGTCAAGGACTATACTTTTTTTTCGCACCCACATCATACATACTCCAGAATTGATCTGTTTCTCCTGTCGCGAGACTGTCTCCCATTTATCAACCACACGGCCATTCACTCGATCACATGGTCCGATCACGCGGACGTCACCATGTCGTTTCGGATACCAAACTATCACTCGCACTGGGCATGGAAACTGAATGACTCTCTACTGCATAATGCCGACTTGCGGGATTCTATTGGCGATGTGGCTCGGGAATACTTCGACCTTAACACCGACTCTGTCGATTCACCTGTTACGCTCTGGGCTCCGCACAAAACCGTTCTTAGAGGTCATATAATAGCACTTGCTACGCACCATAAAAGGGCCAAGTTTGCCAACTCACCGCCCTTCAAGGTCAGCTTTCTCGCAGAGAACGACAACACAAGGCTTCCCTGTCGCAGACCACTTTTCATGACCTCCAACAAACCAGGACTGAGCTTCGAGCGTTGCTTGTGGCTGATACAGCTAGAGCGATGAAGTATACGAAACGCATTTATTATGAAAAAAGTAACAAAGCGGATTCCTTGTTGGCACATAAATTACGCTCCCAATACAACGAGCGAATTATCCCACGCATACGAACCATGAAGGGCACAGATGTCACTAACCCCGAAGACATAGCGGCTGAATTTGAAAAAACGCTACAGGCCATATACAACCATGCTCCTCACCAGACCAACAAAGACTCTGCTCTCCGTGAAAGAATTTGTCAATTTCTTCAGAAGGCTGACCTTCCAAAACTCACAAATCCGCAGTCGGAGAGACTGGAGGCCCCAATAGCGGAGGAGGAAGTGGCAGCAGCACTCAAGTCGTTCAAATCTGGTAAAGCTTATATTATAAAACCTTCTTGAACATCTTCCTCACCCCCCTCACCAAACTGTACAACGCACTTATGGAGGGTGAACCCCTTACGGCTGACATGCAATCCTCCACTCTTGCCCTTATCCCGAAACCAGGCAAAGACCCCCTAGACCCTCTCAACTACCGCCCTATAGCACTGCTAAATATCGACTACAAGATCTTTACTAAAATATTGGCCACCAGATTAAACCCTCTTCTCCCTACTCTCATACATGCGGACCAAGTAGGATTTGTCCCCTACAGGCAGGCCACAGATAATACCCGCCGCTGTATTGACCTGATCTGGGTAGCTCAGATCTCTTGCCTTCCAACGCTATTTCTCTCGCTGGACGCCGAGAAGGCGTTCGACCGCCTTACCTGGCCTTTCATGTTATACACCTTAGCATACATAGGGATACCTCAATCATTTTACACTGCCATCACTGCCCTTTATGATGCCCCAACAGCGCCCCTCCCCCTACCCGGGGCCTGCCTTCGTCGCATTGCTATCCGCAATGGGACTAGGCAGGGTTGCCCTCTGTCCCCACTATTGTTCACCCTCTGCATAGAACCCTTCCTGTCCACGATTAGGCATCACCCAGACGTCTCCGGTATTACGGTTGGGACAAACGAATATAAGGTAGCAGCGTACGCGGACGACCTTTTCCTTACCCTGAGCCGCCCTATGCGCTCACTTCCATACCTTTTTGATCTACTGGACACCTTTGCCTCCCTCTCTAGTTTTAAAATTAACACGTGTAAATCCACTGCTTTCCCAATTCATCTCCCTGAATCGTCATCCAACCTCCTAGCCCTTAATTTCTCCCTTCCTATATCCTCTTCTCCGCTGACATATCTGGGCCTAAAACTGTCCCCGCACCTGGACCAACTTTATGACCTTAATTATACTCCCTTGCTCACCCAGATCAAACATGATATCGACTCTTGGCAGGACATGTCCATATCCTGGCTGGGGAGATTGAACTCAATTAAAATGAACGTTTTTACCGCGCCTGCTTTACCTGTTTCAGTCCTTGCCTATCCCCGTCCCCCCGACTGCCCTGAAAGATTTGCAGCAACGTATTGACAGGTTTGTGTGGTCGGGACGACGACCCCGCATTCCACGGCGCCTTATGTACATCCCTAAAACAGCGTGAGGCCTTGCCCTACCAAACCTTAAACTATACTTGAGTGCTGCCCTGCTGACTCAGATTGCCGAGTGGCACCTCCCGATTGCTCAGAAACGCTGGGTTGATATTGAAAATGACATGATGCTTCCTGATCTGCTCCCATTTTTTATGTGGCTCCCGAAATCGGCAAGAAAAGACCGACGTCCACGCTGCCCTTTGGTTTCTCATTCCCTCTACACTTGGGACACGTTGTCCAGAAAATTGTCGCTCACTGCCGAGATCTCCCCGCTTCTTCCGCTGTATCGCAACCCGTGGTTCCTCCCTGGCATGACACCGCAAGATTTCAGTGTATATGACCAAGGAGACATCTCCCGTATTGCGGACTTGATGATGGATGATCACCTTAAAACATTTGCAGATATAGCCAGCAAACTGCCACTAACATCCAGAGACTTCTTCCGCTACCTCCAGCTCTCAAGTTTCGTCTCACAAGATTACATCAAACAAGCAGCGACATTGACACCCACATGGTTTGAAAAGCTGTGCCTTCGTGGTACGACTTTCAAAGGCGCAATCTCTTCTATGTATCAATCATTGGTCCTACATGGCCATCCCGGTCATTTCCCATATATGCTCAAATGGCAGGCGGACATTGGAGAGGAGCTTGACACAGAGGAGTGGTCTGAGATTTGGGAAGCTAATTTTAAATCATCGGGCTGCATCACCCACATGGAACAAAGTGTTAAGACTCTTTTCCGCTGGTACCTTACCCCGGTACGCCTACATCACATGCATGCTATCCCAAATGGACTATGCTGGAGAGGCTGCGGTCAGCTCGGGACGTATTACCATCAATGGTGGTTGTGCCCTAAACTTCGCCCGTATTGGGCTACGCTAGCAGATTGGCTACATCAGGCTCTTGAACAGCCGGTGGAGATCAACCCATGGACATTCCTCCTGTCCCGTCCTGTAGAAGGGCTCCTACGGTGCGAGAACAAACTTATCGCTCGAGTCACCTTAATCGCTCGCAGAGCCCTGGCAAGGCACTGGAATCAACCAACGCTCCCTTCTTACCCGGAACTGCTCGGAATGTTCACAGAGGCACGAATGATGGAGCAACTCACGGCTCAACTGCACGACACTCCACACCTTTATCTGAAGATCTGGGCCGCGTAGCTTGGGTGCCCGGCGCTGCCATAAGACACGGGACCGTGGTACAGACTCCCTCTCGCGGACGCAGACACCCCTTCTTACCTTTACCCCCCCCTTCCTTTCTTTCCTCTCTTTTCCTTTTTTATATATATTTTATTTTCCTTATGTTTACTTTACTTAATTATTATTTTTTTTCCCTTTTTTATTTTTCATATTGCTCTCCATATAATACACTTGTGTATCATTTGATCTATGCATTGTATTACTTTTAATGTCATATTATAAAAATTAATAAAATACAGAATTTCAAAAAAAATAGAAAGGACAAGCGTGCCCCTGCAGAGGATGCACCATGTCCACCATGACCAGAGGCACAGCCTCCCGACACAGGGGCTGCTTGCCCTCTTATCTGTGTCTGGGAGCGTCTGCCTGTCCTTTTTTTTCTTTCAGACATGGTGAGTGATATATAGATTAAATATATACAGAACTCTGATTCAACTCTGGTATAAAGATTAAAGATTTACAGAACTCTGGTATAACTCAGTGAGACACCCTGATAGCTGGCAGCCAGTGACAAGACACAGATTACAATTCCCAGAAACCTCCTATAAATCAGTGAGACCCCCTGATGGGTGGCAGTGACAAGACACAAATTACAATTCCCAGAAACCACCTACAAGTCAGTGAGACCCCCTGATAGGACCCCCTGATAGCTGGCATAAGTGACAAGACACAGATTACAATTCCCAGAAACCTCCTATAAATCAGTGAGACCCCCTGATGGGTGGCAGTGAGAAGACACAGATTACAAGTCTCAGAAACCTCCTATAAATCAGTGTGACCCCCTGATGGGTGGCAGCCAGTGCGAACACACGGATTATAACAATTCCCAAATATTTTGTAGAAATTACTAACGCCCAAAATACTGCGTGGCGCTGGCTGTAACAACAAGACACAGATCACCTCAATTCCCAAATATTTTGTAGAAATTAGTGACCCCCAAAATACTGCGTGGCACTGGCAGTGAGTCACAAGACACAGATCACCTCAATTCCCAAATATTTTGCAGAAATTACTGAGCCCCCAAAATATTTGCTCGGAGTGAGAACACAAAGATTACAACAATTCCCAGATATTTGGTAGAAATGAGACCCCCCCAGACCCCCCCACTAGTTGGTGGCAGACCGGCAGTAAGAAAACACTAACACAACAACAATCTCCTATGAAATCTCTCAAACGCGTGCTGAAGCGATGTGTGAAACCTTATATAGTGTGCTGCGGGACTTAGCTCTGTGAGCCGATGATTGGGCAAAATTTGCCCAATCAGGACTCTGAGCTGTGATTGGCATAGTCTTGAACCTGTCTTGCACCTGACCTGTGGTCAGGTGCAAGGCTGTAGCCAATTACAAGCTTCAGGCCAGTGGAAAAGTGCATTGTGGTCCGTTGTGGTGCATTGTGGGCGAACACGCGACGAACAAGCGGAAATGTTTGTAGTTCGTGAACATGCGAACAGGCGATGTTTGATGCGAACTCCGAACTGATCGAACCGAACAGCTCATCCCTAGTTTTTGGGTGTGTGCGTATATATAGTTAGTAGTTTTGGGGGGTATGTGTGTATATATATATATATATGTATATATTATTTTTTTTGTTTCTCTCCATTTTTATTCAGCTTCTGTAATCTGTACACCTACCTTTTGTTCCCTTGCTCATGCTCTGTATCCCCCCCACAAAACATATGTTCTTACCCCCCCGTCCTGCCTCATTGACTTGCACATTTTACGACAACCACAAATTTCTGATCCCATGTGACCATTTTCTCTTCTAGCAAACTCACATTGATGCTTACCCTGCTGCACTCCACACCTTAGAACCACAGCCACCATTTAATTTTCTGCTGGACTTTGTCCCCGCTCTCCCCTCCCCCACCCCAAGGTTCTCATTTACTTTATACTCCTTTCCATCACATGACCTCTACTTGTCTCCACCACTGATTCTATTCCTTCACTGCTCCCTGCACCCCTCTTTTCTCCTCTCCCATACTTGTTCTCCTCCTCTATGATGCTCTTCCCGTCTCTCCTAACCCCGGCCATATCCTCACTTCTCTATCAGGAACCCTGATAACCTTATCCATATCCCCTCCCTTCCCTCCACTGCTCTCCCACTACGTTGTGCCCTCTGGAA
The DNA here is from genome assembly GCA_009667805.1 of Leptobrachium leishanense. Taxonomy (NCBI): domain Eukaryota; kingdom Metazoa; phylum Chordata; class Amphibia; order Anura; family Megophryidae; genus Leptobrachium; species Leptobrachium leishanense. The sequence goes on along the minus strand of CM019069.1, from coordinate 228,221 downwards.
TGCCCGCTCTGCCTGCAGCCTCACCAAATCTTTCTTTATTCATGACCTTTTTCTTTCTTGTTCCCTCCATCACTTAGCTCTCACTGAAACCCAGTGGTGTATTTAGGTTAAACTTTAGACTAATTTCAATTTGACACACCCCTTCCTGTCAAGGTCACACCTCTTCCTGGTTAAACCCAGCTCTTCATCCTTGATTAGCCATGCATGTCAAGTATACTGGATCACAGCTGCTCTAATTGGTTGAACAATAAAATCCACAGAAATGTGCGGTGTGTATGAGCGTATCACAGAGCTGCACAGCAATAAAACCAACAGCAAGCTGCACTGTGTATGAGCGTATCACAGAGCTGCACAGCAATAAAACCCACAGAAATGTGCGGTGTGAGCGTATAAGAGCTGCACAGCAATAAAATCCACAGAAATGTGCAGTATGAGCGTATCACAGAGCTGCACAGCAATAAAACCCACAGAAATATGCAGTGTGTATGAGCGTATAAGAGCTGCACTGCAATAAAATTCACAGTAATGTGCAGTGTGTATGAGCGTATCACAGAGCTGCACAGCAATAAAACTCACAGTAATGTGCAGTGTGTATGAGTGTATCACAGAGCTCTACAGCAATAAAACTCACAGTAATGTGTGCTGTTTGTATGAGCGTATCACAGAGCTGCACAGCAATAAAACTCACAGTAATGTGTGCTGTTTGTATGAGCGTATCACAGAGCTGCACAGCAATAAAACTCACAGTAATGTGTGCTGTTTGTATGAGTGTATCACAGAGCTGCACAGCAATAAAACTCACAGTAATGTGCAGTGTGTATGAGTGTATCACAGAGCTCTACAGCAATAAAACTCACAGTAATGTGCAGTGTGTATGAGTGTATCACAGAATCCACAGCAATAAAACTCACAGTAATGTGTGCTGTTTGTATGAGCGTATCACAGAGCTGCACAGCGATAAACCTCACAGTAATGTGTGCTGTGGAATTATGCGCACACACACACAAATTAGTATCACGTTACAGATCAGATTTTATAATTTAAATTAACGGAGTGTCAGGTGTATATTTATGTTTCACACACAGGTGAAGATATCTTGAGGAGGTCAGACACCCAAGCGTTAAGTAACATAGCAGCTCAGCAGCTTTTTCTGCCCCCCCCCCTCTCGCCCCTCACAATTCCCAGCACAGTGACTTGCACTCTGTGTCTCCAGACATAGAGCAGGAGAGGGAAGAGGATGTTAAACATTATGTAGAGGGGACCTGTTAGTGCTGCTGATCTGCCGGGACACTGTGACCACTGGCAGCAATGCACCGACCATGCAGCTGCATCCTGCCTTTACTGAGACCCCTTTGCTCCTGGGTCTGATCACCTTGTGCTCGTCTCCCTCTGACACACAGAGAGTTAAGGAAAGGGCTTCCCTGCTCTTATCACATCTCTAGCTGCCTCGGAGGATGGGGGGGGGGGGTCAGCGTTTGAGAAGCAGCCGTAGCTTGACACCTGCACAGGTGAGGCCGTCATCAAGCAGGGCGGGGATTTCAGATAAGTTTTCTGTCCTCCTGGTTCCCCCCTCTCCACTATTACACTGCTCCAGAATGCACAGACCTTGAAGGGGCACAGAGACCCGTATCCTCCCCGGCAAATGAGAAGGAACTCTGATTGTCCCGCCCTCTCCCCCTTTCGGCAGCCGCCTAATAGCTAGCAGGTACCTTAGCCTTGGGGTATGTTATACAGACAGCACGGGCGACGCATTGGATGGACGGTTGACATGTTACTCGCACCCCCCCCTCTCTGGATATCAAGGTCAGGCTGCTGCCTCCCGGCTCCCCTGCTGGACCGCACGTGCGTCTCTCCTCTGTCGCTGCGTGCACTGCGCATAGTGCGCGCATCACGTGAGGGGGCGGCACCAGTGCAGCGTGCCATGCTCGTGGTATGAATCTCAGAATAAGACAGGCACGCTGCAGCGCCGACGCCGCTGTTCGGGAGGGCGCTGTCACTGACTGATTATTACTCCGGTGTCACGGAAGGGACATAGGGGCTCGGCGCAGCGAGACCCAGGACTCAAACCCAAGACATTTTTAAAAGGACCTTGTTTTCCTTTGAACGTTTGCAGTGTGCGTTTCAATGTATGAACAGTTTATTTTCCTTGCTAGATGTGGTTTTACTTGATGTGGTGTATTAAGATGTACCCTGTGTGATTTTAAATATATTTTACATCGTTTGGTTTTAGTTTAATTTAGTTTAGTGAAATGACATAGCTTTGGTTTTAAAACATACTTATATTCCTGTAGGTAAATGTGTGTTTCTGTAGCTAGTAAACAAGTTTTGCTGCTGTGTAATTTATGCGTCAGGGATTTTCCCCATTATCTAGGTACATGTTTAATTTAAGGGATCTCTGATAGTGTGTGTTTAATCTGATGTGCTGGAACAATGGATATACAAACGTTGTGTGCGCTGAAGGCTAAGAGAATATGAAGAATGTTGATTGTAAATAACTGACCTAACTCATTAGTATGGGTGTGCTAGTAATTAGTATGGGTATGCAAATTGTGACTGTTATACTTCAGCATAAATAGTGGCGTTGTTCATTAAAAGAGTTCAGTTCATCTGAGTGTTTGAAACATACAGCTCTGCCTGGTGTTGTCATTTCACGTCGGCTACATATCACCACCGCCCAGGAACGGGTCACTCTAACTCCGCAGCAGAACATCGATTCGCCGCGCCGTTGCGCCACCTTGAATTGGTACCTCGGGATACCGCAACCACCCCGAATCGTGACCTTGACGCAGCGCCGTGCCTGCATCTTCAAGGAGACTCTACCGAACCGCGGTTCGCCACGCAGACCGTCTCCAGCCTTTCAATGGTCAGTAGATCTGCTGCCCGAGACGCCGAGTGCCGTGCCACTCGGTAGTCGGGCGGATTTCCACCGTGGGTGCCCCATCTACTCTCCAGATCTCCACCGCCACGTGGTCTTCTACCCAAGCCGCTCGAGACGCCGGGTGCCGTGCCACTCGGTAGTCGGGCTTGGCAACACCAAAGAGGGGGTCAGGTAGAGCAGGACCGCAGGCGGACAACACCCATTCCGTCACATCCGGTGACCTTTTTTTTTGGAGAGGGAGGTTTTTTTTTTGCTGCGGCGCCGCCCCCTAAAAGTGCCAACCTAGTCGGCCTACGCCAAGATACATGCCTGCTGAAACCTGGCTCTCATCTTCTGACTCTGCTAACCCAGCCTCCCTATCCTACAGTGGTCTCCAGCTGTCCCACACACCAAGATCTGGGGACCGCAGGGGTGGGGACGTGGGATTGCTACTCTCTCCAACCTGCACGCTGCAGGCTGTTCCTCACATACCCTCCCTCCTATTCTCCTCATTTGAAGTCCATGCAGTCCGCCTCTTCCATCCCATGTCCCTATGTGTTGCGGTAATCTACTGCCCACCTGGCTCTCCTGGGCCCTTTCTGCAGCACTTCTCAGCCTGGCTCCCTCACTTTCTCTCCTCTGACATCCCATCTCTTAACCTTGGAGATTTTAACATTCCCACTGACTCCCTGACCAACTCCCTTACCTCCAAATTCCTTTCTATTACCTCCTGCTTGGGCCTCACAGTGGTCCAACTTTCCTACCCACCAAGCTGGCAACATCCTGGATCTTATTGTCTCTAACCTCTGCACAGTCTCCAACTTTTCGAACACACCTCTCCCCCTTTCCGATCACCACCTCCTTTCCTGGTACCTTCTCTTGCCACCTACCCAGCCTCCCTCTTCCACTCCCACTCCTCCTCTACACAGAGACACCTTGGTGCTCTGAATCCTAAGCTACTCTCCACCACTATCCATCCTCTTCTCCTTCCAATCTCTACCTCCAACTGCACTGACCAAGCTACTGATATCTACAAATCCATCCTTTCCTCATCACTTGAGGAACTTGCTCCTACTTCTCTCCATGCTAAACGCAGGCCAAACCGTCAACCGTGGCACACCAAATACCCTAGATACCTTCTATGCTGCTCCAGGGCAGCTGAACGCGGTTGGAGGAAGTCTCGCACTCCGACTGACTTCCTTCATTACAAGTTCATGCTACACTCCTACAGTCTTGCTCAATCTATCGCTAAACAGTCTTATTTCTCGTCCCTTACCTCTACCTTTTTCTTTTGATTCTAGATGTCTGTTTCACACATTCAATCTGTTAATGCGCCCCCGTCCACCCAACCTTCCATGGATCTCACCGCTGTCTGCTAAACTAAGACTAGAAATCTCTTCACTGCCCTCCACTAACCTCTCAACCTCATTCACTCAATCACACTCTGCCCCCTCTTCTATGTCTTCCTTTTCTCTGGTGTCTGAGGAAGATGTCTCAGCACTACTCATGTCCTCTTGCCCAAAAACCTGTCTGCTTGATCCCATCCCCTCGCACCTTACCCGTTCAATCCTGCCTGTTGTTGTCCCTGCTCTGACTCACATTTTCAACCTCTCCCTGTCTGGTGTCTTCCCTTCTGCTTTCAAATGTGCTCTGATCACCCCCATCCCAAAGAAGCATCTCTTGACCCCACCTCCCTCTCAAACTACTGTCCGATCTCACTGCTCCCCTTTGCCTCCAAAATTCTAGGACATCTGTTCTGTAACCAGCTCAGTTATTTCACTGCTAACTCTACTTGATCCGCACCAGTCTGGCCTTCACTTCCAGCGTCCACTGAAACTGCTAAAACCAAGGTGACTAATGATCTAGTTGCTGCCAAAACCAAAGGTCACTTCTCTCTCATTCTTCGATCTTTCTGCTGCATTTGACACTGTTGACACCCTTTCCTGCTCCTCACGCTGAGTCAACTTGGCCTCAGTGATTCCGCTCTCTGCTGGTTCTCTTCCTACCTCTCTCTTCACTCCTTCAGTGTCTCCTTCGCTGGTGCCTCTTCCCCTCAATTCCTCTCTCAGTTGGGGTACCTCAAGGCACTGTTCTGGGTCCCCTACTCTTCTCCATCTATACCGCCTCTCTTGGCAACCTCATCTCTTCCTATGGATTTGAATATCATCTCTATGCCGACGACACCCAAATCTACCTTTCTGCTCCTGATCTCACTCCTCCCGTGTTGGGCCGTGTCACTGCCGGCCTATCAGCTGTCTCCAACTGGATGACTTCCCGTTTCCTAAAGCTTGACCTCTCTAAAACTGAACTTCTCGTCTTCCCTCTCTCTAAAACCAACATTCCTGCACCCATTTCTCTTCAGTTGAAAGGTGCCACCATTACTTCTACCTCTCAGGCTCGTTGCCTGGGGGTCCTCTCAGACTCTCATCTATCCTTTACTCCTCACATTCAGTCTCTAACCAAATCCTGCTACTTCCACCTAAACACATTGCACCCGTCCCTTTCTTAATCAGGACTCTGCTAAAATGCTTATTATCTCCCGCCTTGACTACTGTAACCTCCTACTCTCTGGCCTTAAGTGATCCCAGAATCTCCCTCTGCAGTCTGTTATGAATGCCTGCACCAGGCTCATACACCTCACCACCCCTCTCCCCCTCCCGCACCTCTCTCACCTCACCTCCTGCACCTCTTACAACTCACCCCTTTGTCAAGCTCTACACTGGCTTCTGTTTCCTTTTAGAATCCAATTCATTCTACTGGTCACATACAAAGCTCCCCATAAGCGCCGCTGCCTACATCTCCTCCCTTATTAAAAGGTACATCCCATCCCAACCACTTGGCTCGACCAATGATCTGATGCTTTCAGCTTCACATACCCGCACCCCCAACTCCCGCCTTGAAGACTTCTCCCGAGCTGCCCCCTTTCTTTGGAACTCCCTCCCCTGCAACAGACTCTCCCCGTCTCTCCAGTCCTTCAAGAAGTCTCTGAAAACACATTACTTTAGAGAAGCCTATCATCTCACTCCCTAATCCCCCTGTTCATTTCCTACTGCATCTTCCCACATAGCCCACATGCACTTCACCATTTCACATTCTTCATTAAACCACACCTAGTGTGTCACCCTTTTCCATTTAGATTGTAAGCTCTTGAGAAGGGTACTCTCGTCTACTGTACTGTGTATTGAACCTGTATGTATATTTGTTGTTCTGCCTGCCATTGTACAGCGCTATGGAACTTGTTAGCGCTTTATAAAAACTTGTAATTGTCCCCGATTCCCCCCCTCCCCCCTCCCAGAAGCGGACCCTGGCCCATTCTTCAGCACTATTTCGTATGCCGAGATACTGGACCTGGTGGACTTGCGGCTACGTCTTCCCTGCGTCCCGGAGTAGGCGGGATTTGTTGGCGCCCCTTCTAGCTTATTAGATCCTGTTGCTACCTTTACCTGAATGTTTAAACGATCCTCCCTCTTTTTTTTTTCTCTTTCTTTCCTTTTCTTCTTAGAAGCAATTTGTGATCTCCCTTATCCAGATACCCCTCTTTTTTTTGTTTGTTGTTCCTCATCATCTAAAATATGGAGATTTGTACCGCGATAGTGCTGCTTTTGTGGCATTTTGTTTGCTACTGGTTGTGCCCTTTATAAGCTTACCCTATACACTGGTATCATACGACCGAGTTGTATGTCCTACCCCCCATTTGATCCACACTTGCACGAGTCTTGTTTCTACTGTCATCAACCTGTATATCACATGTGATGCGCATCCAATAAAAATTGTCAAATTTAAAAAAAAAAAACTTGTAACTGTGACGTATATATATATGTTATTTTGCATGTTTTTAAATGTATTCAGTTCTATTTATTTTTGTTGTTTTGGTTTTGTTTGTTTCATTCTGGTGTCTAAGTCTGGGAAGCTGCCACCCTACCTGAATAGACTGCTTCCCCCAGCAGCTCCCTCATCCTATAACCTCAGATCCAGGACCAGCACCTTACTTGCAATACCACAATACAAAAAGAAAGTGTCTCAATCCTCATTTTCCTACAGAGCACCACAATTATGGAATAACCTCCCAGACACCATCAAATCTTCCCCCAGTCTTAAGTCACTCAAGAGCTCCTTACTAACATACCTCAATACAGAATGCACCTGTAAACATGTAACACAGTGACTATATACAGAATGTACCTGTAAACATGTAACACAGTGACTATATACAGAATGCACCTGTAAACATGTAACACAGTGACTATATACAGAATGCACCTGTAAACATGTAACACAGTGACTATATACAGAATGCACCTGTAAACATGTAACACAGTGACTATATACAGAATGTACCTGTAAACATGTAACACAGTGACTATATACAGAATGCACCTGTAAACATGTAACACAGTGACTATATACAGAATGCACCTGTAAACATGTAACACAGTGACTATATACAGAATGCGCCTGTAAACATGTAACATAGTGACTATATACAGAATGCGCCTGTAAACATGTAACATAGTGACTATATACAGAATGCACCTGTAAACATGTAACACAGTGACTATATACAGAATGCGCCTGTAAACATGTAACACAGTGACTATATACAGAATGCACCTGTAAACATGTAACACAGTGACTATATACAGAATGCACCTGTAAACATGTAACACAGTGACTATATACAGAATGCGCCTGTAACATGTAACATAGTGACTATATACAGAATGCGCCTGTAAACATGTAACATAGTGACTATATACAGAATGCACCTGTAAACATGTAACACAGTGACTATATACAGATGCACCTGTAAACATGTAACACAGTGACTATATACAGAATGCACCTGTAAACATGTAACACAGTGACTATATACAGAATGCGCCTGTAAACATGTAACATAGTGACTATATACAGAATGCACCTGTAAACATGTAACACAATGACTATATACAGAATGCACCTGTAAACATGTAACACAGTGACTATATACAGAATGCACCTGTAAACATGTAACACAGTGACTATATACAGAATGCGCCTGTAAACATGTAACACAGTGACTATATACAGAATGCACCTGTAAACCTGTAACACAGTGACTATATACAGAATGTGCCTGTAAACATGTAACACAGTGACTATATACAGAATGCACCTGTAAACATGTAACACAGTGACTATATACAGAATGCGCCTGTAAACATGTAACAGGTGACTATATACAGAATGCGCCTGTAAACATGTAACACAGTGACTATATACAGAATGGGCCTGTAACATGTAACACAGTGACTATATACAGAATGCACCTGTAAACATGTAACACAGTGACTATATACAGAATGCACCTGTAAACATGTAACACAGTGACTATATACAGAATGCACCTGTAAACATGTAACACAGTGACTATATACAGAATGCGCCTGTAAACATGTAACACAGTGACTATATACAGAATGCACCTGTAAACATGTAACACAGTGACTATATACAGAATGCACCTGTAAACATGTAACACAGTGACTATATACATAATGCACCTGTAAACATGTAACACAGTGACTATATACAGAATGCGCCTGTAAACTGTAACACAGTGACTATATACAGAATGCTCCTGTAAACATGTAACACAGTGACTATATACATAATGCACCTGTAAACATGTAACACAGTGACTATATACAGAATGCACCTGTACACATGTAACACAGTGACTATATACAGAATGCACCTGTAAACATGTAACATAGTGACTATATACAGAATGCACCTGTACACATGTAACACAGTGACTATATACAGAATGCCTGTAAACATGTACACAGTGACTATATACATAATGCACCTGTAAACATGTAACACAGTGACTATACAGAATGCCCTGTAAAACATGTAACAGTGACTATATACAGAATGAGCCTGTAAACATGTAACATAGTGACTATATACAGAATGCACCTGTAAACATGTAACATAGTGACTATATACAGAATGCGCCTGTAAACATGTAACTCAGTGACTATATACAGAATGCACCTGTAAACATGTAACACAGTGACTATATACAGAATGCGCCTGTAAACATGTAACACAGTGACTATATACAGAATGCACCTGTAAACATGTAACACAGTGACTATATACAGAATGCACCTGTAAACATGTAACACAGTGACTATATACAGAATGCACCTGTAAACATGTAACCTAGTGACTATATACAGAATGCGCCTGTAACATGTAACACAGTGACTATATACAGAATGCACCTGTAACATGTAACACAGTGACTATATACAGAATGTGCCTGTAAACATGTAACACAGTGACTATATACAGAATGCACCTGTAAACATGTAACACGGTGACTGTATACAGAATGCACCTGTAAACATGTAACATAGTGACTATATACAGAATGTGCCTGTAAACATGTAACACAGTGACTATATACAGAATGCACCTGTAAACCTGTAACACAGTGACTATATACAGAATGTGCCTGTAAACATGTAACACAGTGACTATATACAGAATGCACCTGTAAACATGTAACACAGTGACTATATACAGAATGCGCCTGTAAACATGTAACACAGTGACTATATACAGATGCACCTGTAAACATGTAACACAGTGACTATATACAGAATGCTCCTGTAAACATGTAACACAGTGACTATATACAGAATGCACCTGTAAACATGTAACACAGTGACTATATACAGAATGCGCCTGTAAACATGTAACACAGTGACTATATACAGAATGCACCTGTAAACATGTAACACAGTGACTATATACAGAATGCGCCTGTAAACATGTAACACAGTGACTATATACAGAATGCACCTGTAAACATGTAACACAGTGACTATATACAGAATGCACCTGTAAACATGTAGCATGGTGACTATATACAGAATGCTCCTGTAAACATGTAACACTGTGACTATATACAGAATGCGCCTGTAAACATGTAACACAGTGACTATATACAGAATGCTCCTGTAAACATGTAACACAGTGACTATATACAGAATGCACCTGTAAACATGTAACACAGTGACTATATACAGAATGCGCCTGTAAACATGTAACACAGTGACTATATACAGAATGCACCTGTAAACATGTAACACAGTGACTATATACAGAATGTGCCTGTAAACATGTAACACAGTGACTATATACAGAATGCGCCTGTAAACATGTAACACAGTGACTATATACAGAATGCACCTGTAAACATGTAACACAGTGACTATATACAGAATGCACCTGTAAACATGTAACACAGTGACTATATACAGAATGCGCCTGTAAACATGTAACAGTGACTATATACAGAATGCACCTGTAAACATGTAACACAGTGACTATATACAGAATGAGCCTGTAAACATGTAACACAGTGACTATATACAGAATGCACCTGTAAACATGTAACACAGTGACTATATACAGAATGCACCTGTAAACATGTAACACAGTGACTATATACAGAATGCACCTGTAAACATGTAACACAGTGACTATATACAGAATGCGCCTGTAAACATGTAACACAGTGACTATATACAGAATGCACCTGTAAACATGTAACACAGTGACTATATACAGAATGCACCTGTAAACATGTAACACAGTGACTATATACATAATGCACCTGTAAACATGTAACACAGTGACTATATACAGAATGCGCCTGTAAACCTGTAACACAGTGACTATATACAGAATGCTCCTGTAAACATGTAACACAGTGACTATATACATAATGCACCTGTAAACATGTAACACAGTGACTATATACAGAATGCACCTGTACACATGTAACACAGTGACTATATACAGAATGCACCTGTAAACATGTAACATAGTGACTATATACAGAATGCACCTGTACACATGTAACACAGTGACTATATACAGAATGCTCCTGTAAACATGTAACAGTGACTATATACATAATGCACCTGTAAACATGTAACACAGTGACTATATACAGAATGCACCTGTAAACATGTAACAGTGACTATATACAGAATGAGCCTGTAAACATGTAACATAGTGACTATATACAGAATGCACCTGTAAACATGTAACATAGTGACTATATACAGAATGCGCCTGTAAACATGTAACTCAGTGACTATATACAGAATGCACCTGTAAACATGTAACACAGTGACTATATACAGAATGCACCTGTAAACATGTAACCTAGTGACTATATACAGAATGCGCCTGTAAACATGTAACACAGTGACTATATACAGAATGCACCTGTAAACATGTAACACAGTGACTATATACAGAATGTGCCTGTAAACATGTAACACAGTGACTATATGCAGAATGCACCTGTAAACATGTAACACGGTGACTGTATACAGAATGCACCTGTAAACATGTAACATAGTGACTATATACAGAATGTGCCTGTAAACATGTAACACAGTGACTATATACAGAATGCACCTGTAAACCTGTAACACAGTGACTATATACAGAATGTGCCTGTAAACATGTAACACAGTGACTATATACAGAATGCACCTGTAAACATGTAACACAGTGACTATATACAGAATGCGCCTGTAAACATGTAACACAGTGACTATATACATAATGCACCTGTAAACATGTAACACAGTGACTATATACAGAATGCTCCTGTAAACATGTAACACAGTGACTATATACAGAATGCACCTGTAAACATGTAACACAGTGACTATATACAGAATGCGCCTGTAAACATGTAACACAGTGACTATATACAGAATGCACCTGTAAACATGTAACACAGTGACTATATACAGAATGTGCCTGTAAACATGTAACACAGTGACTATATACAGAATGCACCTGTAAACATGTAACACAATGACTATATACAGAATGCACCTGTAAACATGTAACATAGTGACTATATACAGAATGCACCTGTAAACATGTAACATAGTGACTATATACAGAATGCACCTGTAAACATGTAACACAGTGACTATATACAGATGCACCTGTAAACATGTAACACAATGACTATATACAGAATGCACCTGTAAACATGTAACATAGTGACTATATACAGAATGCACCTGTAAACATGTAACATAGTGACTATATACAGAATGCACCTGTAAACATGTAACACAGTGACTATATACAGAATGCACCTGTAAACATGTAACACAGTGACTATATTTCCTACATATTTATTTTCTGTTAATCTGTATATTTGTGTTGTTTTTTAATATCTTACATTGTATTACTTTGTATTTCTGTAACTGTAACTCTTCAATGTTATTGAACCCAGGACATACTTGAAATCGAGAGAAATCTCAATGTATCCTTCCTGGTAAAATCCTTTATAAATAAATAAAATAAATAAATAAATAATTCTTGGGAAGGAAAGGGATGTGGTGGAGCCGCTATATAAGCGAGAACATTTAATGCTGCCTGTGCTGAAGCCCCGCCCCTCCTGTGCGCATGAGAGAGATGAGAGGATGCCATTTGTTGGAGAAAGCCCCGCCCTTTCGTTATGTGTGGGAGGATTGTCTGAGGTAACAAAGCAGCCATGAAACGGTCTATGAATAAACCCCAAAAACTGTAAGTGACCTATTGATGAATAAAAGGCATATCTGAATTTTGTCAGTATAGAACATGCGCCAGCTAACTCAGAAGGATGCCGTGTGGAATGGACTGAGGTGCAGGAAGTGGCATTTCTGCCGATCAAATCCAAAATCAGCCGTATACCAGTACTTAAGTATTATAACCCTGACGAACCATTGGAACCTCAATGTGATGCATCGGAGAAATGGCTGGAAGCAGCGGTGATGCAAGGTGAACACCCAATAGCTTATGCAAAGCAGAGCAATGACAGAGACAGAGCAAGGTTATGCCCAGATAGAGAAGGAGTTATTAGCTGTCCTCTTTGAGATGGAAACATTTCATCAATGGTCTGGTCTAGGAATGTTGAGCAAATGTTTATCCCATTATCTGTCCTGGTCTAATTATGTCCCAAATGTCATGAAGCAGAACGAGCCGTAACATCAGAAACCCTCACAACATTTTCTAGGGGATGTTTTGTTTATGTAAATGACCCATGTTTGACTGTATAAATATCTGTGTTTATTCCCAATAAAACCAGTTCCAGTCTGACACTGAAAACCTCCAGATCTACAGTCTCGTCTTATTTCTGGGAATGCTAGCAGGCTCTATGTGTCCCGGTCCTTAAGCTTCATATAAGGACTGGAGAAAAGCACGAGGGTTTGCTGGGGAGAACATGGGGCGGGGTGGTCTGGCAAGGAAGCGCTATTGATAGATGTGACCCGGTCGCGGTAATGAGATCCGTTACACTTACAATGTGTAATTCAAAATTCAATACAGATATGAATGCAATACAATAAGAACTAAATATATCAGGATATGTAATAACACAAAAGGTGAGGGTCTCACGATATGTAATAATGCAAAGGTGAACGTCTCGATATGTAATAACAAGACGGTGAATGTCTCATGATATGAAATAACAGGAAGGTGAGGGACTCATGATATGTAATAACAGGAAGGTGAGGGTCTCATAATATGTAATAACAGGAAGGTGAATGTCTCATGATATGTAATAACAGGAAGGTGAGGGTCTCATAATATGTAATAACAGGAAGGTGAGGGTCTCATGATATGTAATAACAAGACGGTGAATGTCTCATGATATGAAATAACAGGAAGGTGAGGGACTCATGATATGTAATAACAGGAAGGTGAGGGTCTCCTGATATGTAATAACAGGAAGGTGAGGGTCTCATGATATGTAATAACAGGAAGGTGAAAGTCTCATGATATGTAATAACAGGAAGGTAAATGTCTCATGATATGTAATAACAGGAAGGTGAATGTCTCATGATATGTAATAACAGAAAGTGTCTTACGATATGAAATAACAGGAAGGTGAGGGACTCATGATATGTAATAACAGGAAGGTGAGGGTCTCATGATATGTAATAACAGAAAGGTGAATGTCTCATGATATGTAATAACAGGAAGGTGAATGTCTCATGATATGTAATAACAGGAAGGTGAGGGTCTCCTGATATGTAATAACAGGAAGGTGAGGGTCTCATGATATGTAATAACAAGACGGTGAATGTCTCATGATATGAAATAACAGGAAGGTGAGGGACTCATGATATGTAATAACAGGAAGGTGAGGGTCTCCTGATATGTAATAACAGGAAGGTGAGGGTCTCATGATATGTAATAACAGAAAGGTGAATGTCTCATGATATGTAATAACGGGAAGGTGAATGTCTCATGATATGTAATAACAGGAAGGTGAAAGTCTCATGATATGTAATAACAGAAAGGTGAATGTCTCATGATATGTAATAACAGGAAGGTGAAAGTCTCATGATATGTAATAACAGGAAGGTAAATGTCTCATGATATGTAATAACAGGAAGGTGAATGTCTCATGATATGTAATAACAGAAAGTGTCTTACGATATGAAATAACAGGAAGGTGAGGGACTCATGATATGTAATAACAGGAAGGTGAGGGTCTCATAATATGTAATAAGAGAAAGAAGAGGGTCTAATGATATGTAATAACAAAAAGGTGATGGACTCATGATATGTAATAACAGGAAGGTGAGGGTCTCATGATATGTAATAACAGGAAGGTGAATGTCTCATAATATGTAATAACAGGAAGGTGAATGTCTCATGATTATGGATGAGCCGAACACCACCGAGTTCGAACTCGAACTTTCCAAATGTTCGAATTCGAACTCGAACACAAACTCAATAGAAGTCAATGGGACTCAAAATTAGATTTTTAGAGTGCCCTCCAAAAGGGCATATATGCTAGACATTTGCCATAAAAGGTGTATGGGGGTCCGGGTAGTGCCCTGGGGGACAGGAAACACGGACAAAAAGGTTAAAAAAAAAATAATTTAACGGACAGTGAGTTTTCCATGAAATAAGGGTTAAAAATAAAAACTAAAAATTACTTCAATATCGTGCCTAGGAGGTCCCCATAACCTGCCCGTGAAGTGGCGGATTTGTAGGATGTATAGAAACATTTAAAAACAAAAAAATGACGTTTCAAATGACGGTAAATGCTTTTCCTTTAATCTATTCATAAACAACTGCTTGGGGCAGCAGCCTGTATGAAAAGACATTTTAGGACACGCAGAACAAGTTTAGTAATTTTTTTGGCTAAATTATTGTGAACCTTATGCAGGCTTTGGATGAAAGTAACAATAGGTGCTTTAAAATTGGGCCTTTAGCGTCGGCAACAGTACCGTCACACAGTAACCCCTCTGAGGATATGAATCTGGTACAGGCGTCAGTGGCAGTGCACCCAAATATTGTGCCTTTGGTTCCAGGCCAGCAAGTGCATTCATAAAGTAACCCCTCTGTAGTATTGTGGAAGAGTGCAGGGGTGGACCATGCGGTCCTATATTAAAAAGATATGAATCTGGTAAAGGCGTCAGTGCACCCAGATATTGTGCTTTTGGTGCCAGGCTAGCAAGTGTCATTATACAGTAACCCCTCTGTGGTATTGTGGAATAGTTCAGTGCTGGAGGTTTTGTGAATGCAGAAGACATCCCCAATCTATTCCATTACGTCAGCATCAGGGGATTGATAGCTGCTGATCCAGGACTGATTCATTTTTATAAATGTCAGCCGGTCTACAGAGTCGGAGGACAGACGCACTCTTTTGTCTGTGACAAAACCTCCAGCGGCACTAAACGTCCTTTCAGAAAGCACGCTAGATGAAGGGCAACCTAGTAGCTGCATAGCATATTGGCTAAGTTCTGGCCAGTGATCCAATCTCAACACCCAGTAAGCCAGTGGATCATCTGCTGGAAAGTTATCCAGGTCTGCCCTTGCTCCTAGGTAGTCCTGCACCATATGGTGAAGAAACTGGCAATGGGTGCCTACATTTGACGTCCCTGGGCGTTGTGGACTAAAAAAATTTAAAAAGGCATCAGTCATGCGGCCCCGGCCTTCACCTCTATTCCTCTGATCATCCGCAGCCTCAGAAGCACCTGTGTCATCACTTGGTAACCTACCAGTGCCTGGAAAGGTGTTACACAAGTGTCGCTTTAGAGCGTCTTCAAGTTTTTTCATCCTGTGCTCCCTCTGTGCGGGCAGAATGAACTCTGCAACTTTACCCTTGTATCGTGGATCAAGAAGGGTTGCCAACCAGTAATGATCCCTCTCCTTGATAGCACGAATCCTGGGGTCCTTTAGCAGGCGTTGCAATAAGGGAGCCCATGCAGCGTAGGTTGGTGGTGGCATTAGCTTCCGAGTCTTCCTGGTCAATTA
Organism: Leptobrachium leishanense; assembly: GCA_009667805.1. NCBI lineage: Eukaryota > Metazoa > Chordata > Amphibia > Anura > Megophryidae > Leptobrachium > Leptobrachium leishanense. The sequence goes on along the minus strand of CM019069.1, from coordinate 212,014 downwards.
GGAGGATGACCCCATCGTGCACTTCCTCCTCCCAGCCACGTACTAGTCCTTGTGTTTCTGGGCATACAAAACCCTCCCTTGAGGAATCCCCACCTTCAATGCCCCCACTACTTAAATATTCCTCCTCCTCATCCTCCTCCTGTCTGATCTGAGGAGGACCAGCTGGAATGCTGCGGAAAGACTGGTGCCTTCAGAGCTAGGGAAGGCCTCCTCTTCCTCCCGCTGCTCTGCCTCTAGAACTACATTTATAATATCCCGCAGAGGGTCCTCCAGCAGGAACACTAAAGGAATTGTGTCACTGATGCATGCACTGTCCCTGCTCACCATCCTTGTTGCCTCCTCAAATGGTGACAGTACAGTGCATGCATCCTTGATCATCAGCCACTGCGGGGGGAAAAAAAAACAAGTTGACCTGAACCTGTCCTTGTGCCATACTCACACAGGTACTCGTTGATGGCCCTCTGCTGCTTGTGTAGATGCTGCAGCATTGCTAATGTCGAGTTCCACCTGGTGGGCATGTCACAGATCAGACGGTTTGTGGGAAGGTGGAATTCTCTTTGAATTTCTGCCAGGCGAACGCTTGCTGGGAATGACCGTCTGAAGTGGCTGCAGACTTTTCTGGCCTGGCTGAGAAGCTCTGCCAGCCCTGGGTACCTGGTTAGGAAACGCTGTACCACCAATTTAGGACGTGTGCTAGGCATGGTACATGCGTCAACTTACCCTGGTGTAGGGCGGAGAGAAAGTTGCTGCCATTATCACAGACGACCATTCCCAGCTGAAGCTGGCGTGGTGTTAACCATCTCTGCACCTACCCCTGTAGAGCTGACAGAATTTCTGTCCCAGTGTGGCTCCTGTCCCCTAAACAAACCAGCTCAAGCACATTATGGCTTCTTTTTGCTTGAGCCATTGCGTAGCCCCTGTCAGGCGTTGGTTTAACTGCCACTTCGCCAGAGGCACAAAAGGAGGAGGAGGAGGAAGAGGGAGAGGTGGTGGTGGAGCAGACAGCCCTCATACAAGCAGCTTTCTGGAGGCGTGGTGGATGAACAAGCTCCAGCACAGAGCCCCGTCTTGGATCCCTCCCAGCTGCAATCAGAGTTACCCAGTGTGCCGTGAAGGAAATGTAACGACCCTGTCCATGTTTGCTGGACCACGTGTCTAAAGTCACATGCACCTTGCTGCTGACTGCCTTTCCCAATGAATCGATAACATTGTCTTCCACGTGTTGGTATAGTGCTGGAATGGCCTTCCGTGAAAAGTAATGGCGTTTTGGAACATGCCACTGTGGTACAGCACATTCAGCAAATTCACGGAAGGGAGCAGAGTCCACCAGCTGGAAAGGCCGCAGCTGCAATGCGAGTAATTTTGCTAAGCTGGCATTTAGACGCTGTGCTTGGGACTATATTTTTTCTTACGCTGCAGCAGCTCGGGCAACGTAATCTGACTGTGTAAATCTTCAGCTGATGGGACGCTGTCACATTGGGAGGAAGGACCTGGTACATCCATTACTGCAGCATCATCCCTGTCAGTGGAGGTTGTAGGCAATGACATGGCAGGACATACAGTGGGGGTAGAGACAGATGAGGAGGAGGAGGACATACGCAAAGTTTTGCGCCAACGGGATGTGTGGCAGGTGGTCATATGTCGCCTCAAGCACATGGTACCCAAGCATCCGGTGTCTTTCCCATGCTTGAGCCTCATTTGACATAGATTACAAATAGCAACGGTGGGGTCTGCTGCACATTTCTTAAAGAACTCCCAGATAGCAGAGTTCCTGCATGTGTGCTTTGAGACAACAGCGCTCCGCACCTGAGCAGCTCTGACATCTGATGCCTTGGACTGGCTAGTGCTACGGTTGGTCATAGAGGATGTTGTGCCTCGTGTTTGTTGTGCCTCCTCCTCCTCACTTGACTCCTCTGTTCGATCAGGCACCCAGGTGGAGTCAGTGACCTCATCATCATTGTCATCATCACCCCCTATCTCCTCGTCACTGGAGCCAACTTGGCAGTATGCTGCAGCTGCTGGGGCAACATGAGTGCCAGTTATTTGTGTGTCATCACTGGCACCCCCTTCCTCTAGGTTGATTATACTCCCTTCCTCAACCTCAGAGACTGAATCAGTGTACTGTACTTGCTGCGCATCCTCAAGCAGCATGTCACTGTCATTGTAGTCAAACAATTCAGCTGACTCCTCTAGGTTGATTATACTCCCTTCCTCAACCTCAGAGATTGAATCAGAGCACTGTACTTGCTGCGCATCCTCAAGCAGCATGTCACTGTCATTGTACTCAAACAATTCAGCTGACTCCTCCGTGTGTGATAGCGAGGCTACAGCAGGAGTAGCTGTGGACATGGAGGCTGCATTAGATGCTTTGGCAGCTGAGGTGGACTGTAAAGCACTACAAGCCTGGCTGGCAGAAGACTCGGAGGATGAGGATGGCCTGGTTAGCCAATCCACCAAATCCTCTGTATGTTGCTGCTGCTTAAGATGGCCAGCACCAGTTAGAAAGGACAAGCGTGCCCCTGCAGAGGATGCACCACGTCCACCACGACCAGAGGCACAGCCTCCCGACACAGAGACTGCTTGTCCTCTTATCTGTGTCTGGGAGCGTCTGCCTTCCCTTTTTGGTCTTTCTGACACGGTGAGTGATATATAGATTAAATATATACAGAAATCTGATTCAACTCTGGTATAAAGATTTACAGAACTCTGGTATAACTCAGTGAGACACCCTGATAGCTGGCAGCCAGTGTCAAGACACAAATTACAATTCGCAGAAATCTGCTACAAGTCAGTGAGACCCCCTGATAGGACCCCCTGATAGCTGGCAACAGTGACAAGACACAGATTACAATTCGCACAAATCTGCTAGAAGTATGTGGGACCCCTGATAACTGACAGTGAGAAGACACAGATTACAAGTCTCAGAAACCTCCTATAAATCAGTGAGACCCCCTGATGGGTGGCAGTGACAAGACACAGATCACCTCAATTCACAAATATTTTGTAGCAATTACTGACCGCCAAAATACTTGCTGGCACTGACATTGACAAGACACAGATCACCTCAATTCCCAAATATTTTGTAGAAATTACTGACACCCAAAAGATTGCATGGCACCGGCTGTGACAAGACACAGATCACCTCAATTCACAAATATTTTGTAACAATTACTGACCCCAAAATACTTGCTAGCAGTGACAAGACACAGATCACCTCAATTCCCAGATATTTTGTAGAAATACTGACGCCCAAAATACTGCGTGGCAGTGACAAGACACAGATTACCTCAATTCCCAAATATTTTGTGGAAATTACTGACGCCCAAAATACTGCGTGGCACTGGCTGTAACAAGACACAGATCACCTCAATTCACAAATATTTTGTAGCAATTACTGACCCCCATAATACTTGCTAGCAGTGACAAGACACAGATCACCTCAATTCCCAAATATTTTGTAGCAATTACTGACCCCCAAAATACTGCGTGGCACTGGCAGTGACAAGACACAGATCACCTCAATTCACAAAAAATTTGTAGAAATTACTGACCCCCAAAATACTTGCTAGCAGTGACAAGACACAAATCACCTCAATTCCCAGATATTTTGTAGAAATTACTGATGCCCAAAATACTGCGTGGCACTGGCTGTGACAAGCACAGATTAGAACAATTCCAAAAAAATTTGTAGAAATAACTGACCCCCAAAATACTTGCTGGCAGTGACAAGACACAAATCACCTCAATTCCCAGATATTTTGTAGAAATTACTGATGCCCAAAATACTTGCTGGCAGTGACAAGCACAGATTAGAACAATTCCCAAATATTATGTAGAAATGAGACCCCCCCCCCAGTAGCTGGTGGCAGACTGGCAGTGAGAACACACACTAACAAAACAATAATCTCCTCTCAAATCTCCTCTCAAACGCGTGCTGAAGCGCTGTGTGAAACCTTATATAGTGTGATGCGGGACTTAGCTCTGTGAGCCGATGATTGAGCAAAAGTTGCCCAATCAGGACTCTGAGCCGTGATTGGCATAGTCTTGAACCTGTCTTGCACCTAAACTGTGGTCAGGTTGCAGGCTGTAGCCAATTACAAGCTTCAGGCCAGTGGGAAAGTGCATTGTGGTCCATTGTGGTGCATTGTGGGCGAACACACGGCGAACACGCGGAAATGTTCGTAGTTCGCGAACATGCGAACAGGCTATGTTTGATGCGAACTCCGAACCGAACAGCTCATCCCTACTCATGATATGTAATAACAGGAAGGTGAGGGTCTCATGATATGTAATAACAGGAATGTGAGGGTCTCATGATATGTAATAACAGGAAGGTGATGGACTCATGATATGTAATAACAAGAAGGTGAATGTCTCATAATATGTAATAACAGGAAGGTGATGGACTCATGATATGTAATAACAAGAAGGTGAATGTCTCATAATATGTAATAACAGAAAGGAGAGTGTCTTAAGATATGAAATAACAGGAAGGTGAGGGACTCATGATATGTAATAACAGGAAGGTGAATGTCTCATGATATGTAAAAACAGGAAGGTGAATGTCTCATAATATGTAATAACAGAAAGGAGAGTGTCTTACGATATGTAATAACAGGAAGGTGACAGTCTCATAATATGTAATAAGAGAAAGGAGAGGGACTTATGATATGTAATAACAGGAAGGTGAGGGACTCATGATATGTAATAACAGGAAGGTGATGGACTCATAATATGTGATAACAAGAAGGTGAATGTCTCATAATATGTAATAACAGGAAGGTGAATGTCTCACGATATGTAATAACAGGAAGGTGAGGGTCTTATGATATGTAATAACAGTAAGGTGATGGACTCATGATATGTAAAAACAGGAAGGTGATGGACTCATGATATGTTATAACAAGAAGGTGAATGTCTCATGATATGTAATAACAGGAAGGTGAGGGTCTCATAATATGTAATAACAGGAAGGTGAATGTCTCACGATATGTAATAACAGGAAGGTGAGGGTCTCACAATATGTAATAACAGGAAGGTGAATGTCTCATGATATGTAATAACAGGAAGGTGAGGGTCTCATGATATGTAATAACAGGAAGGTGAGGGTCTCAGAATATGTAATAACAGGAAGGTGAGGGTCTCATAATATGTAATAACAGGAATGTGAGGGTCTCATGATATGTATTAACAGGAAGGTGAGGGTCTCATGATATGTAATAACAGGAAGGTGAGGGTCTCATGATATGTAATAACAGGAAGGTGAATGTCTCATGATATGTAATAACAGGAAGGTGAGGGTCTCATAATATGTAATAACAGGAATGTGAGGGTCTCATGATATGTAATAACAGGAATGTGAGGGTCTCATGATATATATTAACAGGAAGGTGAGGGTCTCTTGATATGTAATAACAGGAAGGTGAGGGTCTCATGATATGTAATAACAGGAATGTGAGGGTCTCATGATATGTAATAACAGGAAGGTGAGGGTCTCATGATATGTAATAACAGGAATGTGAGGGTCTCATGATATGTAATAACAGGAATGTGAGGGTCTCATGATATGTAATAACAGGAAGGTGAGGGTCTCATGATATGTATTAACAGGAAGGTGAGGGTCTCATGATATGTAATAACAGGAAGGTGAGGGTCTCATGATATGTAATAACAGGAATGTGAGGGTCTCATGATATGTAATAACAGGAAGGTGAGGGTCTCATGATATGTAATAACAGGAATGTGAGGGTCTCATGATATGTAATAACAGGAAGGTGAGGGTCTCATGATATGTAATAACAGGAATGTGAGGGTCTCATGATATGTAATAACAGGAAGGTGAGGGTCTCATGATATGTAATAACAGGAAGGTGAGGGTCTCATGATGTGTAATAATAGGAATGTGAGGGTCTCATGATGTGTAATAACAGGAAGGTGAGGGTCTCATGATATGTATTAACAGGAAGGTGAGGGTCTCATGATATGTATTAACAGGAAGGTGAGGGTCTCATGATATGTAATAACAGGAATGTGAGGGTCTCATGATATGTAATAACAGGAATGTGAGGGTCTCATGATATGTATTAACAGGAAGGTGAGGGTCTCATGATATGTAATAACAGGAATGTGAGGGTCTCATGATATGTATTAACAGGAAGGTGAGGGTCTCATGATATGTAATAACAGGAAGGTGAGGGTCTCATGATATGTAATAACAGGAATGTGAGGGTCTCATGATATGTAATAACAGGAAGGAGAGAGTCTCATGATATGTATTAACAGGAAGGTGAATGTCTCATAATATGTAATAACAGGAAGGTGAGGGTCTCATGATATGTAATAACAGGAATGTGAGGGTCTCATGATATGTAATAACAGGAAGGTGAGGGTCTCATAATATGTAATAACAGGAAGGTGAGGGTCTCATGATATGTAATAACAGGAATGTGAGGGTCTCATGATATGTAATAACAGGAATGTGAGGGTCTCATGATATGTATTAACAGGAAGGTGAGGGTCTCATGATATGTAATAACAGGAAGGTGAATGTCTCATAATATGTAATAACAGGAAGGTGAGGGTCTCATAATATGTAATAACAGGAAGGTGAGGGTCTCATAATATGTAATAACAGGAAGGTGAGGGTCTCATGATATGTAATAACAGGAATGTGAGGGTCTCATGATATGTAATAACAGGAATATGAGGGTCTCATGATATGTATTAACAGGAAGGTGAGGGACTCATGATATGTAATAACAGGAAGGTGAATGTCTCATAATATGTAATAACAGGAAGGTGAGGGACTCATGATATGTAATAACAGGAAGGTGAATGTCTCATAATATGTAATAACAGGAAGGTGATGGACTCATGATATGTAATAACAGGAAGGTGAGGGTCTCATGATATGTAATAACAGGAAGGTGAGGGTCTCATGATATGTAATAACAGGAAGGTGATGGACTCATGATATGTAATAACATGTTATCTTTTACCCAACTTCAGGATAAATTAATGAAGGATTTTAATGTGACTTTAAGCAATGGTTTAATAAGTGGAGGAGGGGGGGGGTGCCGTGCGATGGAGCTGCACATTCCGGGATTCCTTTAACACATCGAATAGCAGTTCAGCCAATCCCCATTTTCCCCACTGCATCACCAACGCTATTATGTGTCTGCGTGTTAAATGGATGGATTAAACACAAACACACACACACAGCCTGGCACAGATACCGTGTGACACACACACAGCCTGACACACATACCATGTGATACACACACACAGCCTGACACACATACCATGCGATACAAACACACACAGCCTGACACACATACCATGTGATACACACACACAGCCTGATACACATACCATGTGATACACACACACAGCCTGACACACATACCATGTGATACAAACACACACAGCCTGACACACATACCATGTGATACACACACACAGCCTGACACACATACCATGTGATACACACACACAGCCTGACACACATACCATGTGTTACAAACACACACAGCCTGACACAGATACCTTGTGATACACACACAAACCCTGACACACACACACACTGACACAAATACCTTGTGCTACACACACACACAACCTGACACAGATACCGTGTGATACACACACACACACTGACACAGATACCACGTGATACACACACACCCTGACACAGATACCGTGTGATACACACACACACCCTGACACAGATACCGTGTGATACACACACCCTGACACAGATACCGTGTGATACACACACACCCTGACACAGATACCGTGTGATACACACACCCTGACACAGATACCGTGTGATACACACACACCCTGACACAGATACCGTGTGATACACATACACCCTGACACAGATACCGTGTGATACACACACACCCTGACACAGATACCACGTGATACACACACACCCTGACAGATACCACGTGATACACACACACCCTGACACAGATACCGTGTGATACACACACCCTGACACAGATACCGTGAGATACACATATACCCTGACACAGATACCGTGTGACACACACACCCTGACACAGATACCGTGTGATACACACACACCCTGACACAGATACCTTGTGATACACACACACACACCCTGACACAGATACCGTGTGATACAAACACACCCTGACACAGATACTGTGTGATACACACACACACACACACCCTGACATAGATACCGTGTGATACACACACACCCTGACACAGATACCGTGTGATACACATACACCCTGACACAGATACCGTGTGATACACACACACACCCTGACACAGATACCGTATCCCTCGTACTGTCAGACTTTCCCCTAACTTCTCTTCCTTCAAACGCTCCCTTAAAACATTCCTATTTAGGGAAGCCAACCCCCCAACTCACTGACACAACCATCAATCACTCTCACCTTACAGTCCTCTCCTCCTGTTTCCAACCCCAACCCTCCCAGATTGTGAGTTCCTACGGGAATAGGGCCCTCATCTCCTCCTGTACTGTTTGTCAAATGTTGTTCAATGTATTGTAACCCTGTCTATACTGTGCTTATTGTACAGCGCTGCGGAATATGCTGGCGCTTTATAAATAAAGAATAATAATAATACCGTGTGATACACATACACCCTGACACAGATACCGTGTGATACACACATACACCCTGACACAGATACCGTGTGATACACACACCCTGACACAGATACCGTGTGATACACACATACACCCTGACACAGATACCGTGTGATACACACACACATCCTGACACAGATACCGTGTGATACACACACACATCCTGACACAGATACCGTGTGATACACATACACCCTGACACAGATACCGTGTGATACACACACACCCTGACACAGATACCGTGTGATACACATACACCCTGACACAGATACCGTGTGATACACATACACCCTGACACAGATACCGTGTGATACACACACAAATCCTGACACAGATACCGTGTGATACACACACCCTGACACAGATACCGTGTGATACACACACACCCTGACACAGATACCGTGTGATACACATACACCCTGACACAGATACCGTGTGATACACATACACCCTGACACAGATACCGTGTGATACACACACACATCCTGACACAGATACCGTGTGATACACACACCCTGACACAGATACCACGTGATACACATACACCCTGACACAGATACCGTGTGATACACACACACCCTGACACAGATACCGTGTGATACACACACACACACCCTGACACAGATACCGTGTGATACACACACACCCTGACACAGATACTGTGTGATACACATACACCCTGACACAGATACCGTGTGATACACACACACCCTGACACAGATACCGTGTGATACACACACACACACCCTGACACAGATACTGTGTGATACACACACACCCTGACACAGATACCATGTGATACACACACACACCCTGACACAGATACCGCGTGACACACACACACAGCCTGAGACAGATACTGTGTAATACACACACACCCTGACACAGATACCGTGTGATACACACACCCTGACACAGATATCGTGTGATACACACACCCTGACACAGATACCGTGTGATACACATACACCCTGACACAGATACCGTGTGATACACATACACACACACCCTGACACAGATACCGTGTGATACACACACCCTGACACAGATACCGTGTGATATACACACACACACCCTGACACAGATACCGTGTGATACACACACACCCTGACACAGATACCGTGTGATACACACACACCCTGACACAGATACCATGTGTTATACACACCCTGACACAGATACCGTGTGATACACATACACCCAGACACAGATACAGTGTGATATACACACACCCTGACACAGATACCGTGTGATACACACACAGACACAGATACCGTGTGATACACACACACCATGACACAGATACCGTGTGATACACACACACCCTGACACAGATACCACGTGATACACACACACCGTGACACAGATACCACGTGATACACACACACCGTGGCACAGATACCACGTGATACACACACACCCTGACACAGATACCGTGTGATACACACACACCCTGACACAGATACCGTGTGATACACACACACCCTGACACAGATACCATGTGTTATACACACCCTGACACAGATACCATGTGTTATACACACCCTGACACAGATACCGTGTGATACACATACACCCTGACACAGATACCTTGTGATACACACACACACACAGATACCGTGTGATACACACACACCATGACACAGATACCGTGTGATACACACACACCCTGACACAGATACCACGTGATACACACACACCCTGACAGATACCACGTGATACACACACACCCTGACACAGATACCGTGTGATACACACACACACACAGACACAGATACTGTGTGATACACACACACCATGACACAGGTACCGTGTGATACACACACACCCTGACACAGATACCACGTGATACACACACACCCTGACAGATACCACGTGATACACACACACCCTGACACAGATACCGTGTGATACACACACCCTGACACAGATACCGTGAGATACACATATACCCTGACACAGATACCGTGTGACACACACACCCTGACACAGATACTGTGTGATACACACACACCATGACACAGGTACCGTGTGATACACACACACCCTGACACAGATACCACGTGATACACACACACCCTGACAGATACCACGTGATACACACACACCCGGACCGATACACACACCCTGACACAGATACCGTGAGATACACATATACCCTGACACAGATACCGTGTGACACACACACCCTGACACAGATACCTTGTGATACACACACACACACCCTGACACAGATACCGTGTGATACAAACACACCCTGACACAGATACCGTGTGATACACATACACCCTGACACAGATACCGTGTGACACACACACACAGCCCGACACAGATACCGCGTGACACACACACCCTGACACAGATACTGCGTGACACACACAGCCTGACACAGATATCGTGTGACACACACACACAGCCCGACACAGATACCGCGTGACACACACACCCTGACACAGATACCATGTAACACACACACAGCCTGACACAGATACCGCGTGACACACACAGCCTGACACAGATACCGCGTGACACACACACCCTGATACGGATACCGCGTGACACACACACAGCCTGACACAGATACCATGTGACACACACACCCTGACACAGATACCGTGTGACACACACACACAGCCCGACACAGATACCGTGTGACACACACACCCTGACACAGATACCTTGTGATACACCTACACAGCCTGACAAAGATACCACGTGACACACACAGCCTGACACAGATACCGCGTGACACACACAGCCTGACGAAGATACCGTGTGACACACACAAACACAGCCTGACACAGATACCGTGTGATACACACACACAGCCCGACACAGATACCGTGTGACACACACACACAGCCTGACAGATACCGTGTGACACACACACCCTGACACAGATACCTTGTGACACACACACACAGCCTGACAGATACCATGTGACACACACACCCTGACACAGATACCTTGTGACACACCTACACAGCCCGACAAAGATACCATGTGACACACACACCCTGACACAGATACCCCGTGACACACAGCCTGACACATATATCGTGTGACACACACAGCCTGACACAGATACCGTGTGACACACACACAGCCTGACACAGATACCGTGTGACACACACACACAGCCTGACACAGATACCATGTGATACACACACAGCCTGACAGATACCGTGTTGTATACATACAGCACCCCGCACATACACCGTATTACATCCCTGCACACACAGCCTCAGATACCACAATATATATATATGCCTCCACATGCACAGCTACGTTTTAATACACAGCCTCAAATACAGTATGATACACACATATTTACACACCCAGCCTCAGATATGTAGATCCCATTCTATAAATACATGCTGTATCAAATCTATCCAGGCATCCATACTGTATGAAACGTAGAAACAGAGACACAAACACACACGGACCATGTTGTATCCACATACAGACACACAGATTTTATACAGAAACACATCATTTGTCTATACAAGAACAATACAATATACACACATACAACACAATACACACACACCACAATATACGCACAAACAATACAAAACACAATATATGCACAAACAATATACACAACACAATATACAACACAATATACACACACAACACGATATACAACACATACATCTCCCCATCCATTTATACAAAGAGATTTGCAAAACCATTCCTTGTAAATGTGAGATGGACACACACAGACACACACACACACAGACACACACACACCCACACACACACAGACACACACACCCACACACAGACACCCACACACACACCCAGACACACACACCCACACACAGTGCTGTAATGACGGGTGCAGGGATGCGCTGCCTCTGCTCCAGGGCATGTGTGTCTGTGTGTGTGTGTGTGTGTGTCACTGAGTTGAGGGTGAAGATGCCCATTTGCCCATTAGTAGTGGAGAGGGTTACCTGCTCCTGTGGAGGGTTGGCCCTGCTTGTGGCTGGCTGCTCCTTCATGGCTGTCATTGTGAAGATCAGGAGATGCTGAGGACCATCACATCCAGGCCCCCAAACATTCCCCCTGGGGATCCCTGGCGGCCAGTGCTTGTGCCCCTCCTGGGGGTGATTGTGCCCCTCCTGGGGGTGATTGTGCCCCTCCTGGGGCGATTCTGTGCAGGGTTTGCAGCTCCTGCCTTTTCATTTAGCTGGATCCATGTCTGTGCTGGAGATGCTCCTCATACTGCAGAATGCTCTGCCTGGTACCCAGCTCCTGCCTCACCCCCAGCTCCTGCATGCAAAGAGACTCCTCCTGCCTCCCCTCCCCCAGCATCCTGCCTGTCACTGCATCACCCAGCATCCTGCCTGTCACTGCATCACCCAGCATCCTGCCTGTCACTGCATCACCCAGCATCCTGCCTGTCACTGCATCACCCAGCATCCTGCCTGTCACTGCATCACCCAGCATCCTGCCTTTCACTGCATCACCCAGCATCCTCTCTGTCACTGCATCACCCAGCATCCTGCCTTTCACTGCATCACCCAGCATCCTCTCTGTCACTGCATCACCCAGCATCCTGCCTGTCACTGCATCACCCAGCATCCTCTCTGTCACTGCATCACCCAGCATCCTGCCTGTCACTGCATCACCCAGCATCCTGCCTGTCAACGCATCACCCAGCATCCTGCCTTTCACTGCATCACCCAGCATCCTCCCTGTCACTGCATCACCCAGCATCCTGCCTTTCACTGCATCACCCAGCATCCTCTCTGTCACTGCATCACCCAGCATCCTGCCTGTCACTACATCACCCAGCATCCTGCCTGTCACTACATCACCCAGCATCCTGCCTTTCACTGCATCACCCAGCATCCTCTCTGTCACTGCATCACCCAGCATCCTGCCTGTCACTACATCACCCAGCATCCTGCCTTTCACTGCATCACCCAGCATCCTGCCTGTCACTACATCACCCAGCATCCTGCCTGTCACTACATCACCCAGCATCCTGCCTGTCACTGCATCACCCAGCATCCTGCCTGTCACTGCATCACCCAGCATCCTGCCTTTCACTGCATCACCCAGCATCCTCTCTGTCACTGCGTCACCCAGCATCTTGCCTGTCACTGCATCACCCAGCATCCTGCCTGTCACTGCATCACCCAGCATCCTGGCTTTCACAGCATCACCCAGCATCCTCTCTGTCACTGCATCACCCAGCATCCTGCCTGTCACTGCATCACCCAGCATCCTGCCTTTCACTGCATCACCCAGCATCCTCTCTGTCATTGCATCACCCAGCATCCTGCCTGTCAACGCATCACCCAGCATCCTCTCTGTCACTGCATCACCAGCATCCCCCTACCCTCAACACTGCCTCCTCCCAGCATCCTCTCTGTCACTGCATCACCCAGCACCCCCTACCCTCACACTGCCTCCCCAGCATCCTCCCTGTCACTGCATCACCCAGCACCCCTACCCCTCACACTGCCTCCCCCAGCATCCTCTCTGTCACTGCATCACCCAGCACCCCCTACCCTCACACTGCCTCCCCCAGCATCCTCTCTGTCACTGCATCACCCAGCACCCCCTACCCTCACACTGCCTCCCCAGCATCCTCTCTGTCACTGCATCGTGCATCACCCCCTGCTCTCATTTTAATGCGGTTTGATTGGTGGAAACGTGGCATTTTTTGGGCTGAATTTAGGTGTTTTTTTTTATTTAAATTGTGGTTATGTGAGTTTTTGAAGTAACAGTGTTTTGGGTTAGAGTGTCAGCTCTTGCAGCGATACTTAATATCGGCTTCAGCCATTTCCAGCTCTTCAGGATGCAACAACGTTACACAGGATGAAAAAAAGCCGCGCGTCCATCGTGTTCAGCCTTTCACACATCACCTGCTGATCCAAAAGAAGCAAAACCCGCCAGTGTGAAGCGCTCGCCAATACGTAACACACTGGGAACATCCCTTCTTGCCCCCAGACGGCGTCAGATTCTCCTCAGCTATTACCCACATATTAACCCTTTCGCTGCTGAGCTCATTTTTACCGCTTTCGCTCATCATCTTTAAATGCGTTTTGAAGCTTATTTTATTACATGACCCAGACATATTATATATCGTTCTTTCCGGCAGACTCGGCAGATTCATAATATGTCATTATTATATGTATACGTCATGTCCTGTCTGTATACTATAACAAAAAATGCAATAAAATTAGAATTTTCAATAATTTATAATGTGTAAAGTGTTTTTTTTTTACTTTTTATCACATGAGCGTTTGCGATTATATTTTGTATGGGGTGCGCTTGTTAAAAAAATTAGAGATGGGGTCTCGTTACATTTTTTTTGGGGGAAAATCACGTGATTTTTAACAAACACACCCCATACAAAAATCGTTAGTGCAGCATCATTGTTCACATTATAACCAAAATGGGAACAATATTGCTGCATTAACAAACCAAAAAAAAAAAAAAAACTGTTTTTATTTTTTAAATATTTTTTTATTTGCATTCTTATTTTTTATTGGTAACTTTTAAGATGGTCATGTTTGGTATCGTTGGAAGGGCTATGCTCTGGCTGCTCCATACCAAACATTAACCCCTAGCTGCCACGGATTGGGAGATAGGAGGTTCCAATGAACCCTCTATCTCCACCATTGGTGGCAGCTAGGGGTTAACTCCAGGACTGACGTCATCGCGCTATGCCAGTCATCAGGGGGAGATCCCAGAAGCTTGGCCGACATCAAAGATGTCGGCCAGCTCCAGTAGAGGATCACTATCCGCCTCTTTTCGGCGCCGAATCGTGATCCGGCACCCAAGAGGTTAAAGCCAGCCACCGTTTGGAAGGGCAGGCTGTGCCCTTCCTAACGGTGCCTGACTTTCACCTCTGGCCCCCGGCGATCGGGAGGGAGAGAGGTCCTCTGCACTCGCGGGGGGACCTGAAATAGATGTCATCGCGCCAGTGCAATGACATCTATCGTCCCCGCCAGGGTCCCGGAGTGCCGGGCTGACATGCAAGATGTCAGCCCGCACCGGGGGGGCCAGCAATCCCGGCCGATGGCTGCCTCCTGTCCTGTGCTAGGACGCGCTGAGCGCGTCCATAGCACAGGAGGAGCACTTGGCAGGACGCGCTGAACGCGTCCTTAGCAGCCAAGTGGTTAAATATTATAACTCTTAAGCCTGAGATACACTGAACATGAAGTGACGTGCGGCACCATTAGGCGGCGCCGTGCATCGAGACGTGCTCATTGTGTCCAGGTTTTCCATCTCCCACACTCAGGCCACGTCATGATGCGGCCCTGAGCGACGGAGCGGTGCATTGAGGGGAGGGGCAAAATCTGCAGCGCATGCGCCATGTCCTGTAGATCCCTCCCACCAGCGGTGCTCCGCACTCTGCCCTCTGTCTTGTCTTCACCTCGGTCCAGCAGCACGGGGAGAGGAGAGCCGCCCCACAGCAGGACCCGGGGCCAGGTGCCGCCAGGACCCCCCTCCATCATGTGAATTGCTTACCTGCCCCAATAAATTTGACAAAAATAAAAAAAACACTGCCTGAGACCCCGCGCAGCCCACATGCCACCCCCTCTCTACCTGGCTGTATGTACATATGCATATACGTATGTACATACAAACAGCCAGGTAGAGGTCGGTGGCATGTGGGTTGCGCGGGGTCTCAGGCAGTGTTTTTTTTATTTTTGGCAAATTTATTGAGGCAGGTAAGAGAAATTATATATATATTAGTCTGGCTGTGTATTTTATTTATTTATTTATAAAGGATTTTACCTGGTAAAATCCTTTATAAATAAATAAATAAATAAAAATTTTATATGAATATATATATTACACAGATTTGGGGGGGCAGCATGTGGACAGCCTCAACTAAATGTTTATGTCCATAAGTGTTTCAGTAATCTTACATGTAGGTTGTGACGGAACCTGATGTTATCATCCGCCTGCGGGTGTGCTCCAATCTGCAGGTGTGTTCCCCCTTCGTTTTGATTCTTCCCCCGGCCCGACTACCAAGGTTGTGGCACTCGGCGTCTCGAGCGGCCGGGTATGTCTTTGTGATCTGGGTGACCCACGCAGTCAAGGGGACCTTGATGTGTACCTAGCCCGACTACTGAGAAGTGTCACTCAGCGTCTCGAGCAGCTGGCACGGATCTGTACGCAGACCTTTACGGTCATAGATCGGAACGGCTTGATTCTGCGAAGATTCGGATCTTCCACTAGCGAGTTAGTTGACGATCGATCGTCTGGGTATTCGTATCGCCCAGCGGTCGAAGAAACATCCGCGGCACGGCACCAACCTGTTCGGATCTCACCCTCACTAGAGACAGCTTAATTCGTTCGACAGCAGGAGTCGGATCGTGCGGCGGTCGAAGCGCCCACACGTTACAAGGTACGAATTCTCGGATCTCCCGGTAGTTAGCTGGACACGTTCAGTCGGCTAGTAGTATTCGGATCGCGCAGCAGCGGCGCACGATAGACTTGTATTTCGTCCGGGGTGCTGAACCACGAGGGATGTCAGGCACGCTTGGCAAACAGAGACACGAGACGCAGCTGCATGAACTCAAACCAAAGACGCTTTTAATTAGAACAACATCTGTATTTATACTTTCAACCTGAGCTCCACATGGAAAACCCCCTGCCCGCCCCCACAGGTATCATTGGCTTTAAAGTGCATCGGGGCGTTGCCGATTTGGGACCAGCTGGTCTGATTCAAAAATAAGGCGGCAAAAAAAAGGCGGCAAATTTGAAACGGCATTCATTACACAACAACACTTTTGTTTACAGGTCATTCTTCGGTCAGCTAGAAGGCAGGAACGTTGGTGCAACGGCACAAACACATGTTCATGAAATAACAGTGTCCTGAAAACCAATCTCTGGCTGAGGGTGCTGAGCCATTCCTTCACATTCCTCCCCCTCCCCGAAGTCCGACGAACCCGGTTGGACCCCAACGGGTCGTACCGGGAAGTCGGTGCTCTCAGGTCCATAGTCAGTTGGGAGAGGCCGAGCCACCAGGCTTCTCCATTTGGCCGCGGCCGTACCAAGTGGGTGGAGGCCACGCGGGTTTGGGGTTACCCCCTCCGGCAAAAGGGTCCTGTGGCTGGGGAGGAGCACCCCCTGTGCCCCCTCCGGGACTATCTCGCACCCGGGGAAAACGGGTGCTAACTGCACGCGCCCCGAGTACCTGGGCCAGCCGCAGAGGGAAATCGTGGCTGCGCGGGGCCTCTGGGCCAAATGGCTGTGGAAATGGGCAGAGCGGAAGCAGGCTCTGCCCTGCGGCCAGCGCGTCAGCTGGGTGTGTGTCCCCTGGTGGGAGGATGGTTTCCTCCATCCCAAGGACGTACCATGGCGGCCAGCAAAGCCGTCGGGGTGAATCAGGCTGCTCCTCAAGGCATACGGCAGCGAGTGGGCAGAGGCCAGCGGTGCTCTGTCCCGTTGGCAGCTCTGCTGCTGAGGGGGTGGATTCTGAAACAACTTTCGGAGGGTCGGGTGAGGACAACAGCTGCGGGGTCACCGGCTCGGAAAACCCCTGTTGCTCCTCAGGACAGTCGGGAAAGGGGCAGAGGCCAGCGGCGCAGTGCCCCGTTGCCAGCTCTTCCGCTGGGAGGTTGGATGCAACGCTGACATCCAGGGGAACAGGGAACAACGGCTGCGGGGTCGCCAGCACGAAGAAATCCTGCGGCTCCTCAGGGCAGACGTGGAGTGGGCAGAGGCCAGCGGCGCTCTGCCCCGTGGCCAGCTCTTCCACTGGGGGTTGGATGCAGGCACAACTTGCGGGGGGTCGGGGAAGAACAACGGCTGCGGGCCGAACAGCTGGGGTGAACCTGGCTGTTCCTCAGGGCATTCGGACAGTGGGCAGAGGCCAGCGGCGCTCTGCCCCGTTGCCAGCTCTTCTGCTGGGGGGTGGGATGCAACACTGACATCCAGGGGATCAGGGAACGATGGCTGCGGGGTCGCCAGCACGGAGAAATCCTGCGGCTCCTCAGGGCAGACGAGGAGTGGGCAGAGGCCAGCGGCGCTCTGCCCCGTGGCAGCTCTTCCACTGGGGGTTGGATGTAGGCACAACTTGCGGGGGGTCGGGGAAGAACAACGGCTGCGGGCCGAACAGCTGGGGTGAACCTGGCTGTTCCTCAGGGCATTCGGACAGTGGGCAGAGGCCAGCGGCGCTCTGCCCCGTTGCCAGCTCTTCTGCTGGGGGGTGGGATGCAACACTGACATCCAGGGGATCAGGGGATGGCTGCGGGGTCGCCAGCACGGAGAAATCCTGCGGCTCCTCAGGGCAGACGGGGAGTGGGCAGAGGCTACCGGCACTCTGCCCCGTGGCCAGCTCTTCTGCTGGACCCGCGGACACGGCCACCGTGTCTTCTGGCGGCCTTGGGAGGGCCATTTCCTCCCGGGACCCCTCGGGCCCTCGCACGGCCCATCCTGGACACTTGGCACCTGCTGTGCCTCTTCTGACCGGGCCGGCTCCTCTACTGTGATCCCGATAGGGACCCATGGGAACATCTCGGGCTCCCAAAACTCGCAGTTTCTTTCAGGGGGCAGCGCCTCATCCGAAGTTCTTGGCGGACCTCGTCCCGCCACTCAAGTCCAGTGGGCTCCACCATGGACCCGAAATATTGATCCAGGCTCTCTTGCAGCCTTCTCAGAAAGTCGCCCTCCATGTTCTCGACGGGGAATGTGGCGTCCTCGGATGTAACTCCAGGCGGGCTGTAAGTCTCTATCCAAGGTCCGCTGGGCTGTGCGGGTTCCCCAATACAGGCTCCAGTCGAGCTGTAAGTCCCGTACGGGGTATCGCTGGGGGGTGCAGAATTCCAGGGTGAAGCTCCAGTCGAGCTGTACTCCTCATCCCAGGGGTCTACGGGATAAGGGTCAGGGGTAAAATGTTCAATCTCTGCTCCGCGGAGCTCTGCCAACCGCAGCTCGTGCTGGCGGTCCTTCTCTTGCTCCACTTCACGGTAGAACTCCCGAATCACTCTGCATCTATCCGCCGTCGCT
The DNA here is from genome assembly GCA_009667805.1 of Leptobrachium leishanense. Classification (NCBI taxonomy): domain Eukaryota; kingdom Metazoa; phylum Chordata; class Amphibia; order Anura; family Megophryidae; genus Leptobrachium; species Leptobrachium leishanense. The sequence continues at coordinate 192,384 of CM019069.1, read as the reverse complement.
GGGGCATCCCCGAGCACGGCGATCCGACGCCGCAACTCTCTGATGCCAGCGTCTTCCTCCACCTCCGCGTGGACAGGGCTGGGGACGGGCGTCATCACCCCGTCCTGATCCATCCTGGTCAGTTCTCTAATTATGGTTTTCTTCTTTTTGTTACCCGGCGTTCCTCCCCGGTCCTCCATCATGTCACGCAGGGTGTCCCTGGTGTAGTGATCGTACACCACCATGGTGCGGGTCTTCTTGGGGGGTGCAGAGAGCTATCCCACCGCTGCCACGTGTGACGGAACCTGATGTTATCATCCGCCTGCGGGTGTGCTCCAATCTGCAGGTGTGTTCCCCCTTCGTTTTGATTCTTCCCCCGCCCGACTACCAAGGTTGTGGCACTCGGCGTCTCGAGCGGCCGGGTATGTCTTTGTGATCTGGGTGACCCACGCAGTCAAGGGGACCTTGATGTGTACCTAGCCCGACTACTGAGAAGTGTCACTCAGCGTCTCGAGCAGCTGGCCACGGATCTGTACGCAGACCTTTACGGTCATAGATCGGAACGGCTTGATTCTGCGAAGATTCGGATCTTCACTAGCGAGTTAGTTGACGATCGATCGTCTGGGTATTCGTATCGCCCAGCGGTCGAAGAAACATCCGCGGCACGGCACCAACCTGTTCGGATCTCACCCTCACTAGAGACAGCTTAATTCGTTCGACAGCAGGAGTCGGATCGTGCGGCGGTCGAAGCGCCCACACGTTACAAGGTACGAATTCTCGGATCTCCCGGTAGTTAGCTGGACACGTTCAGTCGGCTAGGAGTATTCGGATCGCGCAGCAGCGGCGCACGATAGAGTTGTATTTCGTCCGGGGTGCTGAACCACGAGGGATGTCAGGCACGCTTGGCAAACAGAGACACGAGACGCAGCTGCATGAACTCAAACCAAAGACACTTTTAATTAGAACAACATCTGTATTTATACTTTCAACCTGAGCTCCACATGGAAAACCCCCTGCCCGCCCCCACAGGTATCATTGGCTTTAAAGTGCATCGGGGCGTTGCCGATTTGGGACCAGCTGGTCTGATTCAAAAATAAGGCGGCAAAAAAAAGGCGGCAAATTTGAAACGGCATTCATTACACAACAACACTTTTGTTTACAGGTTTCTTCCGGTCAGCTAGAAGGCAGGAACGTTGGTGCAACGGCACAAACACATGTTCATGAAATAACAGTGTCCTGAAAACCAATCTCTGGCTGAGGGTGCTGAGCCATTCCTTCACATAGGTTTTGTATTGCGTTTGCTTCTGATTGGATTTATATTCATTACTTCCACATCTGAAACAAGTTGCATTACCCGTGATGTTAGAGGGCTTCTTCTGTCTGCCATGCTTACACTGAAGGCTGTTTACTTGTGCAGCAAGCTGGTGTTATAGCCTTTCACTGCTGGTTCACTGAAAGCTGCGTACTTCTGCTGCAGCTGCTGTTAATGACTTTTACTAACAGCAGTATTGCTGGACAGTAATTGTATTTTTACTATTCTGCTTCCCTAAGCAAAGCTGTGAGGCGTGGGTGCTTTAGACCAGTGGTCCCCAACCCTGGTCCTCAGGGCCCACTAACAGGCCAGATTTTGCAGATCACCATGGGGAAAAGCAGACTGAATCCTGCAATCACTGAGCAGCAAATCATAACACCTGTGCTGTGGTTCAGATATCTGGCAAACCTGGCCTGTTAGTGGGCCCTGAGGACCAGGGTTGGGGACCACTGCTTTAGACTAGCTGTCTGTATTTGACCAGTACTCACACGATGAAGTTCAGCAGATAGCTTCAACTAAGCAAAACTGACACGTAGAAAGATGAATCCAGTTGAAGAGTTTAATGATCAGACTGACAATCTTGAATAGTGTACAGCTTTGCAGGTAAAAAGACTTTAGTTTTGTCTAGCAGTGAGCACAGAATGGCTGCTATGTAACCAGGAAGTAACTAACAACAAGACACTGTGCAGAGGGGTGGAACTAACTGGATGCAGAAAGCTAAGGATGCCCAGCAGAGATAAAATAGCTATGAAATCAATAGCATGTAAGCAGCAAAGGCAGATTCAACACAAAACAGAAAAAATAGGGGGGCGTTGCCGGCCGTGCAGGGAAGAGGACGCATAACGCTGGAGCTCCGTCTGATGTCCCCAAGAAAGGGTTTTTTCTAAGGAAATCCCCCCAGCTGAGTGTACTCTGCGGGGTCCCTGGACTGCTGGCTATCAGGGTGCAATCTCCGGAGCCTGTTTAACCCCCCTCCGGAGCAGAGACGCGAGTTGGTCCGTCGGATCCTTGGCTGAGGTACTCTGTCGGCGGCCATTTTGGGGTCTGTTCCCCCAGATTACTGTGTTACTTCCCTGGTCTGTGTGCAGATTTTGCCAGGCGGACGCCTGCGGTCAGCCGGGGTGATGGAGGGCCCCTATCCCCTGGATGCTGCAATGGAAGTACTGCTGGAGCCGGGAGCTGTGCTGAGGAAAATGCGGCGGCCCATACCCCCTTCCCCCACTGACGAGAAAATGTCCCCAATCGCAGGCCTAGATACCTGTCTGCAACTACTGGGGGAGGATGAATCAGGTCCGCTCACGCGGGGAACATGGCGCCTGATGATGGCCGCGTTGAGACGCTGCAGGGAAGAGAAGGAGGACCTCGGTGGTGATCTGGTGGCCGTTCAACTCACTGACGTGGTGTGAAGGTGGAAGAAGTGGTCATCTCCGCAGAGCTGGGTGCTGCGGAGGATGACCTGGGACGGGCTCCTCTCTTACAGTGCACTGAGTCCGTTCCGGCCGCCGGGGAGGCGCTGGCCCACTACAGAAAAGTTGGAGCAGAGGAAGTTGCGGCGTTCTGCGAGGCGGCTCCGACCGCTCCCGAGGCACCCAGTGGCTTACCCGTGTGGCGAGTTCTTCGGAGGGGAGACACACGTGAGGTGTTGCATGCTGACCTTCTTCAAGGCCTGGTCGGGGCAGGTTGGGAACCTTGTCCTGGACTTGGCTCTCCTGCGGAAGCTCTACCGCACCGGCTCATCCGAGGGACCTGAGGGACCCGGACGACCCTGCGTAGCACTGCCTGTGGCTTCCCGGCCTCCCTTGCTGGACACTGGATGACTTTACTGCTGACTCTTTTTGATGTGTTCCCCCGGCTGGGGCCACTTATTTGCCTGCTCGTAGAATTTTTTACAGGCTTTATTTTACGTCTTTTTCAGATGAGACCCCCCATTCGGGATGATCCCCTGCTCTCCCCCTCTCCTTTTTTTTGCCCCCTCAGTTTTTTGTGTATTACTTTTGATTGCGTTCCCCTTCCTCTGTAACAACCCGCCCCTAATTTTTATTTTATCTTATTTTTTGGGCTTTTCTGGGCTACCCTGAGGGGTGCAGGTGCGGCCTGGTGCCCAGCCTGGCCCCCAGGTACCCGGGCCTTGTACCATATATCCCCGTGGTTCTCTCCCTTGGTATTTGGCCGTCAGGGATTTTGCCAGATACGGCACAGTCTTGGCCTTTGCCATCTTTCCCCCCCATTTTTCTCCCCCCTTATCCTTACGTTTGACTCGTTAAGCCGATGTTTTTGATTTGATTTTCAAACGGTGCCTTCAGATGCTTCGCTAACATTTTGATGACTTTTTATGTATTTCATAGATCAGGCCTCAAAATTTCCACTCGCCTGCTCGCATTTGGCGAGTGGAAATTACATGAGGGCGAGTGGAAATTACATGAGGGCGAGTGGAAATGCAGAGGCAGGCAGGGCAGGATAGGGGTTAGGTGGGGCAATTAGTGGCGAGTAACTCTTAAGGCTTGGCGAGTAGCTTGGGACTTGAAATTTTGTGCCCTGTCATAGATGACATGATCTGGTCCTGTGCGACCATTTACTCACTTTTAAGACAACATTTCTCAGCCTTGTAGGGCCATTTTCTAGTTCAATGTTTCTCTCGCTGACTATCTTAAGAACCATATGGTATACTAGTTGACCTTTCTTATGTGTACGTGCGCATGGCTTCTTTTGGCCCTGCATGGCCCCCTTTTTGCTGTTTGATTTCATGGTCTATATGTTTTTTGCAGACATAATAAACAATTTTGAATACAAAAAAAACCCAGAAAAAAATATACAATAAATCCTAATCATAGGGCATGACAAATAGGTTTCCAGACAATGGTTAAAAAGAACTTTATATAAATATATACGGGGTCATCAGAGACCCCTCTAAGGCCCCATATATATTTATATAAAGTTATCAGATCCCTCTAAGGCCCCGTATATATTTATATAAAGTTATCAGACCCCTCTGAGGCCCTGTATATATTTATATAGTTATCACATCCCTCTAAGACCTCGTATATATTTATATAAAGTTATTGTAAGGGACGCTATAGCGCTCACACTGGAGTAGCGTAGTTGGGATCATAATGGACAGATTTTTCTGATAATACATTTTGCTTTGTAACCTGTTATTAGACCGGATCTCCCAAGCCAGGGAGTTAACGAACAAGCCAGAGCAACACCTAAGCTCAAATTGTTTCAAGACCAAAAGACCGCTTAGTGCAAACACATGAACTTTAGTCAACAATAAACATAACCTGGATACCTGAGTGTAGTCATTTTCACATCGGTTTTCAAGCAGAGTTTTGTGGCGGTTGATGAATTGAGCAAGTTGCAGGGCAGTCACATAATCAGTAGACTTAGTTGTTATGTTGAAACCAAACCTGGCAGACAGCAGACCGTTATAACAATAATAGGATATGAACCGTGCAGGCCTCAGGTTGGTCGCAACCTCGGCACACTTTGCGTTTATGTAGCAACCAGACAAGGTACAAAATACACTGTTATCATAACCCCATACTCTCACGGCTCGGCAGATATTCACATAATTGGATGTCTTGTGATTAGGGCTTAGACCGGATAATGTAACCAACAGCGACCAAGAGCGAGATGTGAATTTGCCAAGGTGGCAGGCAGAACTCCAACCAATACACATGCAGTAAAACATATAACCGCTGATCAGACCGGCCACTGGGATTAAGCAATAGAATGGTCTAAAAACAAGCCGGGTCGAAAATGTGAGCAGGATCCTCAGACAAAAATGGGTTGGCAACTGGATAATCAAAGCATGATAATAGTAAACAGGCGACGCGGGAACTAGACTCCACGTCAGGGCACTGAGCAATCTCTCGCGCCCTGCTTCAAACCCAGCGGCTTCTTGTGACCACGCCAGGCCCAGCCCCCTCAGACACCGATCGGCCATCACAAAGTGTTGGCACCTGGCCAGCCAGTGACTCAGAACCATGCCCAGACCCCCCAGGCAGCGCTGTGGGGGCTGAGGACGTAACAGTTATCAGACCCCTCTGAGGCCCCGTATATATATTTATATAGTTATCACATCCCTCTGAGGCCTCGTATATATTTATATAAAAGTTATCAGACCCCTCTGAGGCCCTGTATATATTTATATAAAGTTATCACATCCCTCTGAGGCCCCGTATATATTTATATAAAGTTATCAGATCCCTCTGAGGCCTCGTATATATTTATATAAAGTTATCACATCCCTCTAAGGCCCCGTATATATTTATATAAAGTTATCGCATCCCTCTAAGGCCCGTATATATTTATATAAAGTTATCAGATCCCTCTGAGGCCTCGTATATATTTATATAAAGTTATCAGATCCCTCTGAGGCCTCGTATATACAGTCAGGTCCAGAAATATTGGGACATCGACACAATTCTAACATCTTTAACTCTATACACCACCACAATGAAGTTGGAATGAAACAAACACAATGTGCTTTAACTGCAGACTGTCAGCTTTAATTTGAGGGTATGTACATCCAACTCAGGTGAACAGTGTAGGACTTACAGCAGTTTGCAGATGTGCCTAATAATAATCACCAGGTCTCTCAAGAAATTTAATTTAGAATCCTTCCTAAGTGATCTCAAACAGCTCCCATGGTACAGACTAAACCTAATCCCAGACCTGGACTGTGCAATTGAATACTTTCAATCTGAGCTCCTAAAGGTCTGGAATAACCATGTCCTGCTGCGTAAAGTGCGAGTAAAATGGCACATCTACCCTGGGTTACAGCTGATCTTACACTAATGTACCAGTTTAGAGATTCGCTTTGGTCAAATTTCAAGAATACTGGTTCCATGAACGCTCACTGTGAATACCGACAATGCCGGAATGCATGCACAAAACAAACAAAAATGGCTAAAGCCCATTACTTCAATGAAAATTTAAACAATAACATATCAAACCCTAGAAATTTTTGGAAAATCATAAGTAACATACAAGCACCCTCCGTCCACTCCCAACCAGCTGCTGTCACAGTAAACAACCAAACCCTGCAACACCCCCTAGACATTGCAAATGCCTTTAATAATTATTTTGTTGGATGCGCCAACACCCTGATTGCTAAACTAAAGAATGACACATCTACAGAAAGGCCAAATGCAGATCAGGCCCCTCCAACCGTGCAGAGACCCCATATCACAGATAAATTCAACTTTAGACCAGTGCCTATCAATGTAGTTATTAAACTTCTCCGTAATCAAAAAATTAAATACCTGTCTGGACCTTATCAAATCCCAGCAATGCTGCTGAAAATCAGTGCGCCGACAATTGCAAATCCTGTCGCAACCCTAATCAATGAATCACTGGCGACTGGATACATACCCAAACTCTGGAAGACTGTGAGAGTGGTACCCATCCATAAAAGTGGTGACAGGGGGCGGAGCTAACCGCCGATGTGAGCAGACGCATGTTCCTGAGCTCCGCTGTTTTATCGCCGTTTTATTGAGGATTGATTGGGTTCCTGCTAGCCTTTTGCCACACTCATAGCTGGGGACAGAGGTCTGCCACTGCTGTGCACCCCCGAAACGATTTTCAGGCACATTTCCCAACCGCTTCCATCTAGGCCTAGTAGTGCGGCCTACTACATTGCAGGATCCACGGAGGCTCTGGTGGCGACACGTGCTTCTGACTCAACCACATCAGGATGGGTAAGAAATCCATCCAGAAGCTGGCCCAGGCTGAAGGTGCCCATCAGAGGGACATTCGTGAGGCTTTGCAGGGGGGGTTCTACCTCAGGACTTGGGGCTTCCTCACTGACTTTCCCGCAGGACTCCGGATCGTCGGATGAGGGAGACTGCTACTGGCCTATACGAGGAATAGGTGGGCAGCCTTACCGCGACAATGCTGAAGAAACCTGGCAGTGCTGCTCGGAAGAGAGCCCAGGCCAAACGCAAATTACAGGCGGTGGATCAGGAAAGGACCCGCCTCATTCAGCCGGTTGCCGCTGTTGTGCAGCAGAGCTCTGGGGAGGAATCCTCTTCCTCGGACGGCGACTCTACTCCAGCGGTTTCTCGCTGTTCAGAGTCCAAGCTGGTGCATGGGACCCCGACCAGACCCCGTCAAGATGGATCTCAGGGTCGATCGATACTTGTCTCGCCCTCTTTGCTTACCCGCAACCCTGACCATCATGGCATAGCTGGTGATGACACGCTTCCATCCACGAAGGGTGACCTCCGCAAATTTATGGACGAAATGAGATCAGTGTGGAGGGCAGAGGTGACTGCAATGCGAACGGAGGTAGCAGAGGTGCGTACTCAGATTCAAGAGATGAAGGCGCAATCCGCTGAGTTGGTGACAACACATACACACCTGGCGACACAAGTGGAAGAATTACGTACCCAGGTTGCTCTTCTGTCTAGGTCGGTGGAGACATTGGAATCTAGACACCGTAGACAGAACATTCGTATCCGGGGTATTCCGGAGTCGATACCTGAGACGAACATCCTCCAGTATGTGAATCGCTTGGGAAGTCAGATTGTGGGTCCATCCCTGGAGACCCCGGCCATGTTCACCTCGGTCTACCGTATAAAGAAGGCCACGACCGCCCCTTCTGATGCCTCAAGGGATGCTGTTGCGATTGCAGTGGATGTGGCGACTCAGACGAAGCTCATGACGGCCACGGGAGCAAGAGAAGTGGTGCGTTTCGAGGGATTGAAGCTCCTGCTGTACCGAGATTTGCCTCTTGTGACCCTACTGGCACGTCGTCGATTCAGGGAGCTGCCGGCCTTTCTCCGCTTGAGGGGAGCAAGATACCGCTGGGGTCTGGCGGTCTCCTTGGAAGTGACTATAGGAAACTTTCTGCATGTCCTCACGGACCCCGCAGAGGCGTGGACGATATTATCCAGAGCAGGACTCTCCCAAAACGAGACGGGGACTGAACCGGGCTGAATGGTAAAACTTTCTCCGGTAGTAGTGCTCGCTGTTTCCCTGCGCCCGACTTTACCTCACTGCCTAATTTGTATGCTGTTGCGTCCCCTCGCATTTTTTATGATGATTGCTAGTCCCATGTCTAGTTTACTCTGAGTTCGTGTTTGTATCACCTTTGGACTTCCTTGATCTCCCCTCATTAGGTGCTACCACGGAGATAGAATCTGCCCCCTTTTTTTTTTCCTCTCCCTTACCCCCTCACTCCCAGGTCCCCTCATGTATTCCCCTCTACGGGACATTTTTTGGACCCTTTCGAGACACTCCCTTGAGTGCCCTGGCCTTGTGACTAATTTCCTCCTTGGCCTCCCACGACCCATTGGGTCAATGGGCTTGTGCCGGGACTGTCACACTTTTGGCCTTTGCCAAGGTGCCCCCTTATTATTATTTTTCACCCTCCCTGTCGACGTCCCTTTCTCCTTGCACGTGCGGAGCCTTCTCTTTCTTGCAGAGACCCCCCCCCAGTTGGGGATGTTTACCCTCCCCCCCACTGTTATATATCTTATGTAGTGAACTTGCTGTCCTCGTTTTGATAGAATTTATGCCGAGGATGGCGTATTTTTTCTTGCTTTAAACCGATATTTATTACTGTGCTCTTTATTATACTGATGCCCTCGCTGACGATAATTGTACACTTTTAAGATGTTTTGGTGTTTATTGCCGTCATTTAGGTGACGTGGTGCTGATTTTCAATGCTATTTTATTTTGCTTTTATTGCTGATGTCTGGATGATTTTCATTGCATTTTGCAGTGTTATTTTCCGCCGAGTATTCTGGCCCTGTGAGGCCTAATGTTGCTGTCTATATGACCTTTACTCAAAAAATTTAAATTTGAAAAAAAAAAGTGGTGACAATACTTTGGTATCTAACTACCATCCAATATCATTGCTCCCTGTAATGTCAAAAATGTTGGAAAAATGCGTGTACACGCAATTACGGGATTTTTATCAATCTTCAAACTATTTATCCTCAGATCAATCCGGCTTTCGTCCAAATCACTCAAATACAACCGCCCTTTTAAAAGTCTGTAATGATATCCAAGCTGGGATGGATCAAGGAAATCTAACTGGAGCATCTTCCTGGATTTTGCCAAGGCCTTTGACACAGTAGACCATGGCATCTTGTTAAAAAAACTTAAAAACTCTGGTATTAACGATCACACGCTAACTTGGTTTCAATCGTATGTATCCAATCGATCGCAACATGTGTCCATTTCTGGCAGCTCCTCCCTCCCCCTCCCGGTCACTTGCGGTGTACCCCAAGGCTCGATACTCGGCCCCCTGCTATTCACAATATTCATAAATGATCTGCCCAACGTCTGCAAAGCCTCAACTGTACACATGTACACAGACGACACTGTAATCTATACCAGCAAACCAAATCTCCCGCAGCTGGAGGCCGTGCTGCAAGAACAATTCACAGAGGTAGAAAAGTCGATCAAAGATAACAAACTTTTCTTAAATACTGACAAAACTATAACGATGCTCTTTGGAACAAAACCTAAACTACACAAATTGCAAACACCCCATCTATGTGTTGGGACAAAATCAAATGGCATGCTGACCACAGTCACTTCTCTCAAATACTTAGGTATGTGGTTAGACCCAAATCTATCCTTTGACACCACATCGAAAAACTCTCATCTAAACTTTACCTCAAACTAGGTGCCCTGTACAGAAACAAATCCTGCCTGAGCCCCGCGGTAAGAAAGCAGATTGTACAACAAATGCTTATGCCGGCTATTGATTACGGAGATGTAGTGTATGCAGCCGCCCCGCAAACACACCTTCAGAAACTTACTACATTGTATAACTCATTCTGCCGCTTTGTGCTACAATGTAACTACATGACCCACCATTGTGACATGATAAAAGAGCTAAACTGGCCATCGCTGGAATCTAGACGCACCCTTCACCTTTCCAACCTGGTGTTTAAGAGATTTTCAGGGAAGCTACCACCCTATCTGAATAGGCTGCTTCCCCTAGCAGCTCCCTCATCCTATAACCTCCAATCCAGGACCTGCACCTTACTTGCAATACCATAATACAAAAACAAAGTGGCTCGATCCTCATTTTCCTACAGAGCACCACAATTATGGAATAACCTCCCAGACACCATCAAATCTTCCCCCAGTCTAAAGTCACTCAAGAGCTCCTTACTAACATACCTCAATACAGAATGCACCTGTAAACATGTAACATAGTGACTATATACAGAATGCACCTGTAAACATGTAACATAGTGACTATATACAGAATGCGCCTGTAAACATGTAACACAGTGACTATATACAGAATGCGCCTGTAAACATGTAACATAGTGACTATATACAGAATGCTCCTGTAAACATGTAACATAATGACTATTTTACTTACACATTTATTTTCTGTGTTAATCTGTATATTTGTGTTGTGTTTTTAATATCTTGCATTTATTACTTTGTATTTCTGTAATGACTGTAAAATTTCAATGTTCTTGAACCCAGGACATACTTGAAAAGGAGAGCAATCTCAATGTATCCTTCCTGGTAAAAAAGCTTTGCAATTAAATAAATATAAAGTTATCACATCCCTCTGAGGCCCCGTATATATTTATATAAAGTTATCAGATCTCTCTGAGGCCCCGTATATATTTATATAAAGTTATCACATCCCTCTGAGGCCCCGTATATATTTATATAAAGTTATCAGATCCCTCTAAGGCCCCGTATATATTTATATAAAGTTATCACATTCCTCTGAGGTGCTGTATATATTTATATAAAGTTATCACACCCCTCTGAGGCGTCATATATATTTATATAAAGTTATCACACCCCTCCGAGACCCCGTATATATTTATTAGTGATGAGCCGAACACCTCCGTGTTCGGTTCGCATTTGAACTCGAACAATTTCAAAAGTTCGAGTTCGAACGCGGACACGATTCGAACTCAATGCAAGTCTATGGGACTCGAACGTTCGAATTTTAGAGTGCCCTCCAAGAAGGCATGTATGCAAGATATTTGCCATAAAAGGTGTATGGGGGTCCGGGTAGTGCCCTGGGGGAAAGGAAACAAGGAAAAAAAGTTTAAAAAAAAAACATTTTTAAAGGAACAGTGAGTTTTCCATGAAATCAGTGTTAAAAATAAAAAATAAAAATTCCTTCAAATATCGTGCCTAGGAGGTCCCCATAACCTGCCCGTGAAGTGGCGGAATTGTAGGATGTATAGAAACATTTAAAAAGAAAAAAATGACATTTCAAATGACGGTAAATGTTTTTCTTTTAATCTATTAATAAACAACTGCTTGAAAAGAGGAGACGTTTTAGGACACGCAGAACAAGTTTAGTGATTTTTTGGCTAAATTATGGTGAAACATATGCAGGCTTTGGATGAAAGTAACAATAGGTGCTTTAAAATTGGGCCTTTAGTGTCGGCAACAGTGCCGTCACACCGTAACCCCTCTGGTATTGTGGAAGAGTGCAGGGTTGGACCCTGCGGTCCAATATTAATGTGATATGAATCTGGTATATGTCGGGTATATTACAGAAAGGAAAAAGGTAAAATGGATGTTTTTAAAGACAGTCTTTTCTTTCAATTTTCTCTAGGTTTAGAAATGAACGAGATTTTTTTTACAGAGTTCATTCCTGGGTGAAGTCTTTTATATTTTTTTTAGAAGTGCCAGACGTGAAGGAACCTAGAATGTTTTTGTGTGATAATGCTAGAGTTAAGTGCTAAGACGTGTCATAATTAAATTTATTGGTCCGTCTTAAGTTTTTAAAACAAAAGATATTTTGTCTTTTGGGTATAGGAATAAGAGTTAATATCTCTGTAATATAGATTTATATTCACAAAATATATGTTTATAATCAAGGTATATTTTATTATATTTACAGTAGGAAATATGTATACTCCAATAAATATTGTAGAAAGTATATAATTGGTAAATAATAAAAATTACTAAAGAATAGATTCTGTTGAGTTAACCAGAAAAGAATTCAGCTGATAGGACTCCGTAAGTAATCAAAAGGGAGTAGGGATATAAATTAGATATGACAGGTAGAGACACAGTGTCTAGTGACTGAGAGAAGAAGTCTTTGTTAAGTCAGATTGAACTTTGACCCGAATTAACAATATTAAAAAGAAATGGTGGAATTAATTAAGAAGTGCAATACTGCCCTCTAGAGGATAGTAAATATTATATTTGATGTATTAATAATATTGCCAGTGACGTCAAATTGACTATAATAATAAGCGGCAATGTTGGTTGCAAATCAGTCCGAGATTCCAGCATTCAGACTCACACCGCAATGCATTCAGACGTCCAGTACACATGACACTCTGAGAGTCCGAGATTCCAACATTCTGAGACTCACACCACGATGCAGGCAGATCCCAGGACATGAGACAATCAAGACTCTCACCAAAACTCTGACTCTCACCAAATCTCTAACTCACATGCATTGATTATCTGATATCGATAATCTTCACATATTCCAAAACAAAGCATCACACGGGAATTCCAAGGCAGACTCATTAAAATCCAGATTGGACAGGTAATGTATGAAATTAAGGAATTAATGTAATTATATATATTTGTAGATATTCTTCCAACGTAGACTGAGATTTCTCAGATTCCTGGCAGTTCCAAAAATTCTAAATATCTTTATTCTGCAGATAAGGATATGAAGAAGTGGACATAAGGACATATTCCTAAAAAGAAATGTTGTAAGATTGATATAAATATATATATTGAATCTGGAAATTACTGTGATTAAAATTAATAAGCAAGGAATTATATAACTACAAAATAAAAAGCAAAAGATTAGAAGTTTAATTCTCGAGATTAGGGGAGGATTCACTAAATAAGTTTTATTACTTATCCTTTTAAATTAGCTCATCTCTTGTTGATCCATGTAGCATAGAGAGAAATATATATTTTTCTATAAGAGCTGGCTGGTTAAACATTGTTTGCTGGGAAATGCATGTTGTATTAAGCAGAAATGTTTATTAACTATTTGTGTATTAGTTACTAACTGATAAGGTAAATGATATTAATCATATATGCAGTTACTAACCGGAGATACATATATTGTGAAGCTAGTTTTTATATGCTGATGGATTGTGGTTTATAAATCTTTGTTTATGATATGAGATTTGAAACTTTTTTGTATACGAAAGAAATATATATATGTTTTTATCCGATTATTGATTGTTGTATTTTTCAAAGAAAAACACAGACAATTAAAAGAATTTAGGAGAATTTCTAGGAAATATAAACGATTGATATTTGTGTCTCGTGTAGATTTCTTATGAAATAATAATCCCTGATATATTGGAGGCTTGGCTGATAAATCCAATATATAACGTGTTGTATTCACGTGCAGAGATTATATCCGACATATAGTCGTCAGTGCACCCAAATATTGTGCCTTTGGTGGTAGCAAATGCCTTCACACCGTAAGTAACCCCTCTGTGGTATTGTGGAAGAGTGCAGGGTTGGACCCTGCAGTCCAATATTAAAATGATATGAATCTGGTATAGTCGTCAGTGCACCCAAATATTGTGCCTTTGGTGGCAGCAAGTGCATTCACACCATAAACCCTTTGTGGTATTGTGGAAGAGTGCAGGGTTGGACCCTGCGGTCCAATATTAAAATGATATGAATCTGTTACAGGCATCAGTGGCAGTGCACCCAAATATTGTGCCTTTGGTGGCAGCAAGTGCCTTCACACCGTAAGTAACCACCTCTGTAGTATTGTGAAAGAGTGTAGGGTTGGACCTGCGGTCCAATATTAAAATGATATGAATCTGGTATAGGCGTCAGTGGCAGTGCACCCAAATATTGTGCCTTTGGTGGCAGCAAGTGCCTTCACACCGTAACCCCTTTGTGGTTTTGCGGAAGAGTGCAGGGTTGGACCCTGCGGTCCAATATTAAAATGATATGAATCTGGTAAAAGGCGTCAGTGCACCCAAATATTGTGCCTTTGGTGGCAGCAAGTGCCTTTACACCGTAACCCCTTTGTGGTATAGTGGAAGAGTGCAGTGGTGGAGGTTTTGGGAATGCAGAAGAGATCCCTGATCTATTCAGTTACGTCAGCATCAGGGGATTGATAGCTGCTGATCCAGGACTGATTCATTTTTATAAATGTCAGCCGATCTACAGAGTCGGTGGACAGACGCACTCGTTTGTCTGTGACAAAATCTCCAGCGGCACTGAACGTCCTTTCAGAAAGCACGCTGGATGAAGGGCAACCTAGTAGCTGCATAGCTTATTGGTAAAGGTCTGGCCAGTGATCCAATCTCAACACCCAGTAAGCCAGTGGATCATCTACTGTAAAGTAGGGATGAGCTGTTCGGTTCGATTAGTTCGGAGTTCGATTCGAACATAAGCAGTTCGAAAGTTCGCGAACTTTGAACTTTTTGGCGTCTTCGGTTCGAGTTCGAAAATAATTTTTTTTTGAAAAAAGTATAAAAAATGCTTAAAAAATACTAAAAAAATCTAGAAATAAAGATTAATCTTTACTGCAGAATATTATAAGTAACGGTTTGTTAGATATTGAATTAAAAACTAATGTCTAGATGCAAAGATTCTCACCTCTAAATGACCTGTGTTCTCAAACAGCGTAAACAACAGGTGTTTAATTAGTGTTTGGAAATAACATGTGCTTCTAATTAGTCCGGTCTCATGAATTTGATACATTGTATGCAGACTGGGAGTGTCATGTGTGGGTCTGTGATGGCGATGTTTCCATACATCCTACAAATCCGCCACTTCACGGGCAGGTTATGGGGACCTCCTAGGCACGATATTTGAAGTAATTATTTTTTTTTGTTTTAAATTCTTTATTTAGAGAATTATACATAACAGGAAATTCACGAAATCAAACGTAGAAAAAGACAGCCGTCTAGGGCTGGCCAAACTAACTACAGTCAGCCAGTCAGACAATGTATGATGCAAGTAGTAACAAGTCAATAAGGGAATAATAAAAAACAAAAAACAAATAGCAAGAAGTCCCAACCTCAGGGAAGAGAGAAAACACGAAAGAAACACATAAGCATGTAGGACTATCAACGTAAATGCCACAAATTGTCCTGATAGATTATACTCAGAGCTTATCTATAGACCACCAGTGACACGTAAACAGAGAAGAAAAAAGCTGGGGGGGATAAACAATATCGCTCAGGTCTCAATCTGGCTGAAGTTCCGGAGGGTCCAGCGAGATGCCCGCCGCTTCAAGGTCGGACCAGGCGATTATGTGTCACCACTAATGCTCCCGCCAAGCCCCACCGATTACGGATCCCCCTCCGATGAAGAACCGCAGTCACAGGACAGAACCGCCTGCGAGCAAGCAGAGTCTGGAATGGAAGATCGTGATACAAAGCCAACGTGGAGCCCTCAAATTTCACTGGATCTCTTGTGCCAGGAGCAGACATAAGCTTGACCTTCAATGCTACGTCACGAAAGGCCACCACGACATCACGGGGTGTCCCCTTCGAAAGCACCGCAGGCCTCCGAACTCTGAATACCGATTCGATCACATCTGGCTTGCCAGGAGGAAGTCCCGCCATCCGAAGGGCCAAACGAGACACATAAGCTGGGAGTTCATCCGACGACACAGAGTCCGGGATGCCCCTGACCCTGACCTTACGACGGCGGTGTCTTGTTTCCAGCATCTCCACAGAGCGGGACAAAAGCTCGACCTGGGATCTTAGACCAGCGACCTGTCCCAACAGGTGAGTATGTTCCGATAGCCCTGTAGAGGTCGTCGCCTGCACTGCTGTCACCTGCGCACGAATTGCTGCAACCTCCTCTCGAACCGCCGCCACTTCAGGCTCCCACACCCCCCGGATCTCCTGGAGTTCGTCCAAGATCCTCCGAAGGTCTCTTTTCGTAAGAGGAAGATCATCATCCTCCTCCTGCCGTCGTTCCTCAGGCTGTGTCATACGTGTTTCGAGTAAGGTTGCTCTCGTTTGTTGCGGTTGGGCACCCGGTCTCAAAACGTCCTGTCTTAACGAAGCCACACTACTGCTGGCTGAAAGCTGGTGTCACTTGGCCGAATCCCCGTCAGAGAGGCCACCAGCAGCAAGTGAGGCACTCAAAGACGCCGTCAGTGCTGCTTTTCGTTTGTTTTGCGCCCGTTTTTTTGCTGCTGCAGATAGTGGTTGGGAATCTGGTTTCCGAGATTGCGGGGAGATCCAGGTCATCGCAGAGCTACCACCCGAGTGCCAGGGGTCCTCTTCATCTTACGAAAAGTCGTAGCCCGGGGGAGGGATGAGGAGATCGCATCTCCTTTCGAAGTGGACCCACCTCTCATGGAGTCCCGAATGTCCCTCTGTCTGGACCCCAGCTTCTGTGAGCGACCGGTGGGCATGTCACCAAAAGCGCAGGCACAAGGAGGAAGAGCGGTAAAAGGTCTTAGCAATCTCCTTCCAGGCTTCCAAAATGGCCGCTAGTACTAGGCCCCGATTGTGCCGTGGGGGTTAATCCGCTCCGGAGCGTCAATTTCAGTAGTAAGGCAAACTCACCGAGTCCCCCAGTGCCCCCAGAGACCGTAGAGCGTTTCTCAAGTTCGAGCAACCGACGGAAATAACTTTAAAAGCCGTGTTTATCACGGAGCTCCTTCAACATGCAGCCGCTCGCTTCCTCAGCTAGCTCCGCCCCCCTTTCTTTTTTATTTTTAACCCTTATTTTATGGAAAACTCACTGTTCCTTTAACCCTTTCACTGCTGAGGCATTTCACCGCTGTGTGCTGAGCTAATTTTTACCGCTTTCGCTCATCATGTTTAAACGCGATTTGAAGCCACATTTTATTATACGACCCAGACATATTATATATCGTTCTTTACGGCAGACTCGGCAGATTCATAATATATAATTATTATATGTATACGTCATGTTCTGCCTGTATATTATAACAAAAAATGCAATAAAACTTGAATTTTTAAACCATCTGCAGTGTGTAAAGTGTTTTTTTTCACCTTTTATCATATGAACATTTGCGGTTATATTTTCTATGGGGTGCGCTTGTACAAAAATTTGAAATGGGGACTTATTAAATTTTTTGGGGGTAATTATGTGATTTTTAGCAAACGCACACCATAGAAAAAAATCATTAGTGCAGCATCATTGTTCACATTATAATTGAAATGTGAACAATATTGCTGCATTAATAAAAATAGCACACAAAAAAATAGATGTTTTTTTTATTTTTTTTACTTTATACCTGGTCATGTTGGGTATCATTCGAAAGGCCATGCTCAGGTTTCTATACATCCTACAAATCCGCCACTTCACTGGCAGGTTATGGGGACCTCCTAGGCACGATATTTGAAGTAATTTTTCGTTTTTATTTTTAACCCTTATTTCATGGAAAACTCACTGTCCCTTTAAAAACGTTTTTTTTTTACTTTTTGTCCTTGTTTCCTGTCCCCCAGGGCACTACCCGGACCCCCATACACCTTTTATGGCAAATATCTAGCATATATGCCCTCTTGGAGGGCACTCTAAAAATCAAACTTTGAGTCCCATTGACTTATATTGAGTTTGTGTTCGAGTTCGAAATCGAACTTTTGAAAAGTTTGAGCTCGAATGCGTACCGAATTCGGGGGTGTTTGGCTCATCCCTACTGTAAAGGCATCCAGGTCTGTCCTTGCCCCTAGGTAGTCCTGCACCATATGGTGAAGACGCTGGCAATGGGTGCCTACATTTGACGTCCCTGGGCGTCATGGACTAAAAAAAATTAAAAAGGCATCAGTCAAGCGGCCCGGCCTTTACTGCTCTTCCTCTGATCATCCGCAGCCTCAGAAGCACCTGTGTCATCACTTGATAACCTACCAGTGCCTGGAAAGGTGTTACACAAGTGTCGCTTTAGAGCGTCCTCAAGTTTTTTCATCCTGTGCTCCCTCTGTGCGGGCAGGATGAGCTCTGCAACTTTACCCTTGTATCGTGGATCAAGAAGGCTTGCCAACCAGTAATGATCCCTCTCCTTGACAGCACAAATCCTGGGGTCCTTTAGCAGGCTTTGCAGGATAAGGGAGCCCATACAGCGTAGGTTGGAGGTGGCATTAGCTTCCGAGTCTTCCTGGTCAATGAGGATGACCCCCATCGTGCACTTCCTCCTCCCAGCCACGTACTAGTACTTGGGTTTCTGGGCACACAAAACCCTCCCTTGAGGAATCCCCACCTTCAAGGTCCCCACTACTTAAATATTCCTCCTCATCCTCCTCCTGTCTGATCTGAGGACCCGCAGGAATTCTGTCTGCGTAAAGACTGGGGCATTGAGAGCTAGGGAAGGCCTCCTCTTCCTCCTGCTGCTTTGCCTCTAGTGCCACAACTATAATTCCCCACAGAGTGCGCTCCAGCAGGAACACTAAAGGAATTGTGTCACTGATGCATGCACTGTCTCTGCTCACCATCCTCGTTGCCTCCTCAAATGGTGACAGTACAGTGCATGCATCCTTGATCATCAGCCACTGCGGGGAGGAAAAAAACAAGTTGACCTGAACC
Organism: Leptobrachium leishanense; assembly: GCA_009667805.1. Taxonomy (NCBI): domain Eukaryota; kingdom Metazoa; phylum Chordata; class Amphibia; order Anura; family Megophryidae; genus Leptobrachium; species Leptobrachium leishanense. Next base: position 173,627 of record CM019069.1, on the reverse strand, counting down.
TGTCCTTGTGCCATACTCACACAGGTACTCATTGATGGCCCTCTGCTGCTTGTGCAGACGCTGCAGCATTGGCAATGTCGAGTTCCACCTGGTGGGCATGTCACAGATCAGACAGTTTGTGGGAAGGTGGAATTCTCTTTGAATTTCTGCCAGGCAAACACTTGCTGGGAATTTACAAAGACGAGAATGGTAAGCGCCCACAATATGACCTCCGAATACCCAGCCAAACCAGATAAACAGTGGTTTCCCCCAAACCAAAAATAAATGGAACAAGATACGTATCTGGTCAGCGCGAATGAACGCGAGGGGACTCGGACGGCTTCTCAAATGACGTCACCAACAATATTGCATAATAAGATAAAACAGAAGAAAAAACAAAAACTAGGTGCAGTAAAATCAGAGGTGGGTGGATACTTTCAATATTCTTATGGTCAATCAACACACAAAAAAAGAGCCTCAACACTGGCTCTGAGCGGGTAGACGCCTTTGGGTTGTTTATCTGGAATATTTTTTCAGGTAACCCACTCCTTAACGTCGGGGATTCCTCACCATATCCGTTAGAAATAGGAAAGAAAGACAGAGACAGACTTTTGTGTGTATCTGGTGCAAATTATGTGGTGTAAGACCATGACAAGTGGAAACTCACATTTGGTGGAGCTATTCCAAGCTCGAAATGGAAGGCACATGGGTTTCGTTTTGTCAAACCCAATTAAAAACCAAACATGCAGGAACTGGTTCTTCTTTAAAATTTATTAAATGAAATAAAATAAATTAAAAACTAGACTCTGGTCCAGAACGCGTTTCGCCGCCAGTACGTGGCTTCATCAGCTGGTCTTCACAAAATCGAACTAAAATGCATGTTTATATACAGAAGGAAATGAAAATAAATGTCCCCACATGTGCTTAATTGGTGGTCAGCGTGCGTTTCAAGCCTCTTCCTGAAGTGCCTTCATGTTCTGATCGGCAGCGCCATCTTGCGCAGGGGTGTTAGAGACTTCTGCGTTCCACAGTGCGTTCCATCGCATTGTATCTAAGATCGTAGTTCGCCATGCGTTTCATCGTGAATATGTACGTACTTCCGGTATCCGATTTCTTAAAGATTGACTGCGATCAAAGTATAATGAACGGACAGTATAAGAAAAGATATTATGGGAATGGAGAACAACATCCATTTATAACAATGGGATATAATACACCCCTTACATAAGCAGGCTGTCTTCCAAAAAAGGGGGCATCGGTGGTGACATATATAGAATCTACTATATATAGGGGATAGCGAATATGACGCAGATTAATAGTCTACAGCACTGAAGGTTGAGTGCATGAACTGGGCTCGAAATACATGAGTGAATAGTTACTGTGATAGAATTGATATAGTTATAGTCAGATAGCCTCTATAGTGGAGGTGTAAATTATATGAAGAATATTATATATTAATGTGCTATTTAGATTGAAATATGTAGTGTATATCCATAGCCCAACCTTAATTAGGATAATATTAGAAATATTGGGAATTAATATCTTGATGAAAGTAAAAGTTGTAATATTCACTGTAAAAATCCTTAAATTATGGTGAATTAGAGGTAATATCATGGCTATACCATGTATGTGGATTCATAAATCATAATAGGTATCTGTCATATATGCCAATCACATGCAGGATATAATATATGTTATTTTATAGAAAATTTAATTTGGAAAAAATCCAGCTTATAAAAAATGCATGACCTCAAAGTCAAAGGTCATCATTTAAACCACCCGGTGCTAAAGTGCCCATCTCAAAAATAGTTCGCATCTCTGCCTGTCCCAACCTTTTGAGGAAATCTTCTCCTATATCATTTTGTTTAAACTGTTTAATAGCTGTAAATTTTAAACCCATTGGGAGACTGTTGTGTTCTGTTTTATAATTAAGTGAGACTGAATGTTTCTCGAACCCCTTTTTTATATTTCTAACGTCTTCTGATACTCTCACGTTGAGCGCTCTTTTTGTGCGGCCTATATATTGTAGGCCGCAAGGGCATTCCAGCATGTATATTATATTTTTCGAAAAATAATTTAGGGTGCCCTTTATGGCAACTTCTTGCTTATTTTTGTGATTCTTATATGAACCTTTAAACCCCTTTTTGTTTCCAGTGGATCTACATGCTAAGCACTGACCACAGTTATAAAAACCTTGTTTTAGTCCAAAGTGTCCCTCTTTGGTGTTTCTCTTTTTTGCCTTACTATGGACCAAATTGGCTTTCAAATTTCTCGCCCCTCTAAAGACGATTTTTGGTATTTTGCCTACATAGTTTTTTAGGTCATTGTCATTTCGTAGAACATGCCAATGCTTTTTAAGGATTCCTTTAACCCTTTCGCTGCGGAGTCACCTGCAGGTAACGTTCCTTGCGGTGGACGCGCTTTGGGGCCAGCGTTCGGCCGGGTTCCGGCCGATCGCTGGCCCCCCCGGTGCGGGCTGACATCCTCGATGTCAGCCCAGAACCCGGAACCGCCGCCGGGCTAATTAGGTGTCATCGTGTCGGCACGATGACACCTAATTCAGGCGCCCCCCGCCAGTGCGAAGGAGGCGCCTGAAAGGGAGGGGGGGGTCCTTCGGACCTCTCTCCCTCCCGATCGCCGGCGTTGCGGGGGTTAATCCAGGCACCGTTTGGAAGGGCACAGCCTGCCCTTCCTAACGGTACCTGGAATTAACCCCATGGGGGCTGGATCACGAATCGGCGCTGAAAAGCGCCGGTTCGTGATCCTTTCCCAGAGCTGGCTGACATCTTGGATGTCAGCCAAGCTTCCGGGAATGCCCCCTGAGGACTGGCATCATCGTGCATAGCACGATGACGCCAGTCCTGGAGTTAACCCCTAACTGCCACCAATGGTGGAGATAGGGGTTCCAATGAACCCCCTATCTCTCGATCCGTGGCAGTTAGGGGTTAATGTTTGATATTGTTGGATCGGCCAGAACATGGCCGTTCCAACAATACAAAACTTGACTATGAAAAAAGTTTTTTCAAAAAAATTAAAAAATAAAAATAAAAAAATATTTAAAAAAAATTATAAAAAAAAAATAAACAAGTTTTTTTTCTTATTTTTGTTTTGTTAATGCAGCAATATTTGTTCCCATTTCAATTATAATGTGAACAATGATGCTGCACTAACGATTTTTGTATGCGGTGCGGTTGTTAAAAATCGCGTAATTTTCCCCCAAAAAAAAATGTAACGAGACCCCATTTCTAATTTTTTTAACAAGCGCACCCCATACAAAATATAACCGCAATTGCTCGCATGTTAAAATGTGAAAAAAATACACTTTACACGTTGTAAATTATTGAAAATTCATATTTTATTGCATTTTTTGTTATAATATACAGACAGGTCATGACGTATACATATAATACATAAAAAATAAACGGGTCTCAGGCTGCTAGATGAAGAAATTTAATTATGGGAATAAAACCCCAAGGACAAAATCGTCGTGACGTTTCGGCCTCAAGCGGCCTTAATCATACATACAGATTGAACAAAACACCTCTCTTTTAAACCTGTATTGACCAATCCAATACCCTTTCTCCTTAATCAACAGGTGTATAACATTGTCCAATCCGAAACACGAATGATAATACCTAAAATGTGAATATGCAATAACAAATATGAAAAACTGTAAAAACAACCAATTCAACAACAAAAAGGAGGCATATAAACATAAAAACAAAAAGAGCTCACACTCTATCGCATTTGGATGCAGCGCGCCATAGTGGGGGCCCCTAGCAGATGATCTAAGGGAACATAATGACATATTAGGAATCTGCCGAGTCTGGCGGAAAGAACAATATATAATATGTCTGGGTCATATAATAAAATAAGCTTCAAATCACGTTTAAACATGATGAGCAAAAGCGGTAAAAATGAGCTCAGCACAGAGGCGGGAAATGCCTCAGCAGCGAAAGGGTTAATGTGTGTAGCTTTGCTGTTGTAATCGCAAACAAACCTTACTTCTTCTCCATCTATTCCTTTCTTAAGTTTATATTTAAGTAGTTCCTCAGGGTTGTCATTAACTAAATCCATGATGATATGGTCTAAATCACGCTCTTGGATTACAACAGCAAAGCTACACACATTAAAAGAATCCTTAAAAAGCTTTGGCATGTTCTATTGGGCACTTTAGCACCAGGTAGTTTAAATGATGACTTTGAGGTCATGCATTTTTTATATAGAAAAAGATACAAACGTATTTATTGGGAGCGCAGGCAAAGTGTAGATATGGATTCTTTCAAAATACAGGTTGCAAAGTGGCAACTGGATCCAGTGTATGCACTATAATATAACAAAAGTAAATTGTGATGAATTTGAAACTGGCAGACAAGCGAGAGAAATCCGTCTCGGATCCGATTTCTATACATATATTTTAAAAATAATTTTTATTTTCATTTACTTTTTATTTACTTTTCTGTTAATTTATTTTTAATAAATTTCTTTTTTATACCATCTTGGAAGCAGACGCTTTGATTTACATTGCCCTGGAAGCAGTTGATCCACTTCTGTAGGCTGGAACGTGATATTATTGACCTAAGGGTGGGACCCCCCATGGAGTAAGCGGTCCAATGCTTCAATACTGAGCCACTCATTAGGTTGGCTCAGTAACACGTGAGTAGTTCCCACTCAGTTCATATATTTTATGTGCCATTGGTATTGTGCTATGTATGCCTTTCTCATTTTGAGGTCATCATACCCGTGAAATCTAGGACCGTGGCACCATCTATTCATACTCAAGGAACCATTTGATGGGAGAAGCCCCCCATAGAGGCTTACCTGCGCCAAATACGAACCTATTTGGTTCCTCGTTTGTGAGTGGTTTTCCTCTCAACTCCCTTTTCTATTTTAATAATTCAAATATATATAACAGTATTGCGCGATTACTTTTGTTATATTATAGTGCATACACTGGATCCAGTTGCCACTTTGCAACCTGTATTTTGAAAGAATCCATATCTACACTTTGCCTGCGCTCCCAATAAATACGTTTGTATTTTTTTCTATATGGTCTATATGGGTGAGGGACACACCTTGTGGTGAGCTGCATGATTATATAATCTCTCTCTCCTCACAAAATTCCGTTACACGATTTAATATAGCGCCGAGCACTTTAACACCTAAGGTGTTTTATACCATCATGCATTTTTTATAAGCAGGTTTTTTTCCAAATTTAATTTTCTATAAAATAACATATATGCATGTCCAATCACATGCAGGATATAATATATGACCTATTATGATTTATGAATCCATATACATGGTATAGCCATGATATTACCTCTAATTCACCATAATTTAAGGATTTTTACAGTGAATATTACAACTTTTACTTTCATCAAGATATTAATTCCCAATATTTCTAATATTATCCTAATTAAGGTTGGGCTATGGATATACACTACATATTTCAATCTAAATAGCACATTAATATATAATATTCTTGTAAAGTTCTAATTTCCAGTATAATTACCATAAACCTTTTTCAAGTTTCTTCTTATATATCAAAATCGAAGTAAGGCGTTGCGCGACTCTGATCAGAGGAGACGATAGACTCAACCACACCGAGATATGGCAGATTATCATCTGATCAGTCCGTGGTCTGTCAGATTCGTTTATTGTTTCAACATCCAATAGAAATGTTCGTTATATAAAAACTTCCTGCAGTTTTCACTCCCAACATAGGAATGTGATACAACAACCAATCAGAGCAGATACATTTCTACATCATGTAACAAAGATTTCGCGGGCATTCTAAATTAACACAGGATATCTATTTCCATCACCCCGCTGACTAGCCTCGAGAGGAAACTAAATTGAACAGACACCGTGCTGGAAAAAGGAGGGGGGGATTTCACACTAATGCAAAAATTAAAAAACTACCTATCATATTAAAATACCTTTAAATTCTTCATATAATTTACACCTCCACTATAGAGGCTATCTGACTATAACTATATCAATTCCATCACAGTAACTATTCACTCATGTATTTCGAGCCCAGTTCATGCACTCAACCTTCAGTGCTGTAGACTATAAATCTGCGTCATATTCGCTATCCCCTATATATAGTAGATGCTATATATGTCACCACCGATGCCCCCTTTTTTGGAAGACAGCCTGCTTATGTAAGGGGTGTATTATATCCCATTGTTATAAATGGATGTTGTTCTCCATTCCCATAATATCTTTTCTTATACTGTCCGTTCATTATACTTTGATCGCAGTCAATCTTTAAGAAATCGGATACCGGAAGTACGTACATATTCACGGTGGAACGCATGGCGAACTACAATCTTAGATACAATGCGATGGAACGCACTGTGGAATGCGGAAGTCTCTAACACGCCTGCGCAAGATGGAGCTGCCGATCAGAACATGAAGGCACTTCAGGAAGAGGCTTGAAACGCACGCTGACCACCAATTAAGCACATGTGGGGACATTTATTTAAATTTCCTTCTGTGTATAAACATGCATGTTAGTTCGATTTTGTAAAGACCAGCTGATGAAGCCGCATGCTGGCGGCGAAACGCGTTCTGGACCAGAGTCTAGTTTTTAATTTATTTTATTTCATTTAATAAATTTTAAAGAAGAACCAGTTCCTGCATGTTTGGTTTTTAATTGGGTTTGACAAAACGAAACCCATGTGCCTTCCATTTCGAGCTTGGAATAGCTCCACCAAATGTGAGTTTCCACTTGTCATGGTCTTACACCACATAATTTGCACCAGATACACACAAGAGTCTGTCTCTGTCTTTCTTTCCTATTACTAACGGATATGGTGAGGAATCCCCGACGTTAAGGAGTGGGTTACCTGAGAAAATATTCCAGATAAACAACCCAAAGGCGTCTACCCGCTCAGAGTCAGTGTTGAGGCTCTTTTTTTGTGAGTTGATTGACCATAAGAATATTGAAAGTATCCACCCACCTGTGATTTTACTGCACCTAGTTTTTGTTTTTTCTTCTGTTTATCCTATTATGCAATATTGTTGGTGACGTCATTTGAGAAGCTGTCCGAGCCCCTCACGTTCATTCGCGCTGACCAGATATGTATCTTGTTCCACTTGCTGGGAATGACCGTCTGAAGTGGCTGCAGACTTTTCTGGCCTGGCTGAGAAGCTCTGCCAGCCTTGGGTACCTGCTTAGGAAATGCTGTATCACCAGATTTAGGACGTGTGCTAGGCATGGTACATGCATCAACTTACCCAGGCGTAGGGCAGAGAGAAGGTTGCTGCCATTATCACAGACGATCATTCCCAGCTGAAGCTGGCGTGGTGTTAATCATCTCTGCACCTGTCCCTGCAGAGCTGACAGAATTTCTGGCCCGGTGTGGCTCCTGTCCCCTAAACAAACCAGCTCAAGCACAGTATGGCATCTTTTTGCTTGAGCCATTGCGTAGCCCCTGCCACGCATCGGTTTAACTGCCACTTCGCCAGAGACAGAGAAGGAGCAGGAGGAAGAGGTGGTGGAGCAGACAGACCTCATACAAGCAGCTTTCTGGAGGCTTTGTGGATGAACAATCTCCAGCACAGAGCCTGTCATGGAAATTTTATTAGGTGGACATTATATTCTAGGATGTGCATGTTTTATAAGTTGTCATCTGTCTCCCTGTGTTGGATTTGAATGTGGTTTTAAGTCCAAACCAGCAGCAAAACCGTCAGTATGAAAACCTTCTTTTGGGTTTAGAGACATACCTGCTTTTAAGACATTTAAGCCTTGTCTCAACACTGGTACCGTGTTGAGATAATAACTGTATTTGTCCCCGCAGATATGTCAATAACCCATAGGAACAAGTAGATTGAGCAGTATCTGAATGGGGTCCATATTGACGAATGACGGGGGATGGGGACAAACATGGCTGACGGGGATCATGGCGATGGCTCAGGGATGAGTCATCTCCAGGAGGCCGGTCGGTCATTCTGGTCCACGCCCCTGTCCTTTTGATATGTAAATGTAATTACATAGATATAGCGTGTATTTTTATAGTGACGGATTTGTTTGTACTGGGCGCACTTTAATACTGAAGTGTACCTTTTTAGTGCACCAGGACTTTATGCGCAAACACCAAACTTTCCATAACAATTGGCGAGCCTTGTATTAGGAGCTGACGTGGATTCCAGAGCAGCTTGCCAAGGGAGGGAGATTGGATTCTTGGTTTTGGACAACCATAAAAAGCTGGCGAAGTTGGTAAGACTTTCTTTTCAGTTTTTGAAATTTCTGTTGTCCTAGAACCAGCATCTGGTCTCTCTGCAAGCTGTTGCGGTAATCCGCGCCCAGCAAAATAATCTTTCTTTTTGCTTTTTCACTCTTTGTGTATAAGGACAGGGGATTAATATCTGTACATAGATGGATAGGGGTATTGGCTGGGGATAGAGTCTATATTTTGCAAATCCCTGGTCAATACAGCCAAGAGGGTCTTTGTACGGGGTTTATGTATGGAGTTTGCTGGATGTTTTAAAAGTGTGACTGGGTTATTTTCATAGTGCTGGTCACCGTGTGAAATAACTTGTAGTGTGTAAATTTTGGTGCATCTGAAGCTGATTGTGACGTGTGGGGTGATCATTACAGGGTATCATTTTTGTTGTAATTGTTATGTTTGTAAGAGGTGGTTTTGGTTTGTAAAGGCAGCATTTCCTTCGTTAACATTTGCACAGGAGAGACCGCAAGTGAAGGATTTTTATGCTGCTTGCTCCAATTTTCAGGAGTAGGGCACAGGGAATAGGAAGAAACTGTTTTGTTTAATTTGGGTTTTTATTGCTGGATTTTGGAGACACCATGTGCTCACCCACCATTTTGTTGAAGCTCAACCCACCATTTTGTTGAAGCTCAACCACCATTTTGCTGAAGCTCAACCACCATTTTGTTGAAGCTCACCCACCATTTTGTTGAAGCTTAACCACCATTTTGTTGAAGCTCAACCACCATTTTGTTGAAGCTCAACCACCATTTTGTTGAAGCTCACCCACCATTTTGTTGAAGCTCACCCACCATTTTGTTGAAGCTCAACCACCATTTTGTTTGTAGTTAAATTTTTGTTTGTTCTCTGGTTTAACTATTTTTGTATTTTTATACAGAAAGCAGATTTCAGTAAAGCGGTTGTGGTTTTTATACTGAATTTTGAGTTTAAGTGAAATCTTTGCTTTGTACTGAGCTTCGTTAGGTAGTAAGACCAAGTTTAACTAAGAGTTTCTGCACCTTTAGTGGTGATTTTATTTTTTTATTGGCATTACAGTAGAAAAAGATTTGGTTTTTTTAAAAAAAAAAAGGAAAAAAACTTTCTTTTTATATTTACTTTCCATAGGCAGATTGTGCAAGCGAGAATAACACGCTTTTATGGGTTCATAGTTGCTTTGCGCAGCGAGTAGTTTCAGACGGTTTGTTAGCTTCATTTGGTGACAGTGATTCATGTGTTGTAAAGAGGCATCGTACAACTAGCAAATAGACAGAAGAAGGCTATCCCCATTTAACTTCTGTATTGAGAGAAGCCACATTGTTCTGTAGAGAAAGAGGATAGTCATTGTGCTGTGCGGTTTAGTCTGGCGACGCAGTGTAGGGGCGTACAGCATATACGCTTGTGTAGGCATACACTGTGAGGGGTAGAGACATAATTCGGGAAGGGGGGTAATCTGTGGTTGTTGACTAATCGTTTGGGGCATAGTTCTGTACCCAACCTGTTGGGACAACAAGCCATAGAGTTACACGTCGCCTCGGTTAGGGTCTCTAGTTGGAGGACTATAGAGATTATAATCTGACAATCCACCGTGAAAGAGGACACCAGGCGGTGCTCTCCTAAATTGGTGCAAGGGTTTCCCTGGACGCAGGGGTAAGACGATAAGCCGATTCGAATCGCCATGGGCAATGTGCCGTCCATGCAAGGGAAGGAAAGCGAGGCTTCCCACAGTCAGACGGCTGCGCAGCACATGAAATCTAGTTTTGGGGCGAAGGCCATGAAACCCCTTAAAGAATGGCATAGATGGTCCAAAGGTACCGCTTGGAGTATCCCTCTGGAGGGGTCGTTTGACGCCTGGAGATGGGAGAAATTCATAACTGAGTTTAAACCCAGACTCTGGACGACAAAGACCTTAGATGTAGCTCAGCTGTGGTTTCAGAAGTCTATTATGGTAAACCGGCAGGGTATACAGAAGGCGGTTTCAGTCCGGAAGAACCGCATTATGTACACCTGGCCAGAGGGGATAGCTGCGATTGGTGATCCAATGCTGGAAGCGGAAGAGGCTCTTTCTGGGCTAACTCTGCTAAGGCAGGCTGGATCCACCAACACTGGATCTGTTGTAGTTTCATCTGATGCTTCTGCCATCACCAATGTAGTAACCTCTACTCTGCTCTCTCCAGCTACCATACCTCTCGCTCCCACAACTCCACCTAACCCTCTCTATCCGTCTCCCTCGGCCACATCTGGGGCGTTTCCTCCTCCAATTACAGTTAATTACGAATCATTTCCAACTGGGGATCTGCAGATGCTATGTGAGTCTAAGGGAATTGGAACCAGACTAAAGAACCGTGGGGATTGCATAGCTGCGCTAAGAGCTTTTGATTCAGCCGTGCCTACCATCTACCCTTCATTGGATGGCTTCCAGACGGGGATGGTCATGGGAAAGGTAGGACACAGCAGTCCAATGAAGCTACAGCCTCCAAGGTATACACCTGGTCCCACTTGGGTCTCTGAACCTGGTACTTATCCAGTCCGGGTGCAACAATACGAGGGTGTTCCCAATGCCGACGGTGAAAGGACGTTAGGGGAGAGGGTGGTATGGCATGTCCCTTTTGCTTCCTCGGAAATCAGAACCATCCTAGCCGAACTGCCTGACTATAGAACGAATCCACGAGGGTTCGCGAGAATGTTTTGTCAAAATCTATTTAGTTACGGCATGAGCGGAACGAACTGTGCCCAAGTTCTGAGGGCAAAAGTAGGAGAAGAACCAGCAGGGGTTATAATTTCCCGCTGCAACATTGTCACTCACGGACAGGCCACTTCCGGAGGTAAGGAATTCTGTGTTGCCCTGCTAGCCAAACTTCCAGAGATGTTTGGTGCCTCCTCTACCACGGATGTGATGAAACTCTGTCAAAATCCTGGGGAGGAATGCGTTTGTTTCTGGCGTCGCCTGAAACAAGCAGCATTAGATGCAGATATGGAAGTTGGTCCTGATGTGCCAACCGACGGAGGTAAGTTAACCGCTATTCACCTCCTACTAAGAGCCAAATTCTTAGAAGGCATCCATACGAAAATTCGAGACCGGTTATTGTTAGCCAGACCCGAATTTAGTGAAATGACAATACCTGCCATTCTATCCACTCTCTCCGCTATAGAGAGAGAGGTGGATAGGAAGAAACAGGATAAAACATCCAAAGTCCTTGTGTCACAAGCCCCCGATGCAGAACAAACGTACCAAGATCGTGGGAAAAAGACACAACGCTGGAAAACCAGGACTTGTCACATCTGCAAAAAGGAAGGACATTTAAAGCGTGACTGTCCTAACAGACCCAAGGGTAAGTGGCAGTTCATTCCAGACGATCCAACGACTTCGGTCGTGGGGATGGCCAGCCAGGGCTATGATTCTTCATAGCACATTGGCAAACTGGTGTCAGGCCATATAAACATGTTTATCGAGGAATTAAAATATCCCCTCCCTTGCCTCATTGCCTTGTGCAGCCCGAACTGTTCTGAGATCCAGAGATCTCAGAGGCAAGGTTCCCCTCTCTGGGGAGACTATACCCACTGTGGGTCTCACAGGTCAGACAGTGTCTCTACAGACCACCAAACCACTCCATTGTAGACTAGGGCAGCACACAGAAGCCATCAGGTCTGTACTGGTATCGGATGAATGTTCCCATTAATTTGTTGGGAGCGGATATTTTATCAGAAATACAGGCGATTATTGAGTACACTCCAGCTGGCATTGTGGTAAGTAGCGCACTATCAGAAGAACGATTATGTGCTATGGTAGCATTACCATATCTAACGGAACCAACCTGTTTCCTGGAGTTGGATGTACTGGCAGAGGTAAATTCCAAAATTTGGGCACCAGATAAGTACGAAGTGGCTCTCCTAACACCCACTAAACTGACCCAAAAATGATGCACCATTTTGAACCCAGCGTCTCTTCTTCCTGTTATGAAGGAGGAAGAGAAGGGGGGAGATAATGGTGTGAAAAAACAAAAATTTTCCAGCTTTTACTAACCATTCTAACCTCAACTTCTAATCAATTTTCCAACCTAGTAGGGAAACACTTTGAGGACCATCATGATTGCTTTTCCTTGATGAGCTCCAAAAAGTCCACCGGGTCCAGGAGTCTCTCCCGGACCCAAACCCAATAACCAGTGTCCATTCTATTCAACCAGGTGATTGGGTCGTGCTAAAGAAACATCCGAGGACGGGACCAGAGACGAGATATCTTGATCCATTCCAGGTGCAGCTGACGACGCCAACCTCTCTGAAGCTCGAAGGACGAGGCAACTGGGTCCACGCCAGTCGTACTGCAAGAAGCTGCTCAACTACATCAAAGAATGAGAAGTGTCATTTTTGTTTACTTGTTTAGCTTAATTTATTTTAGCGAGGGAAACGATGAAAAACATCCCAATCTTTTATTTAAAATGCACCTCCAGCTAGCTAAGGCAGCAAACAGGACCAATTGCTGGGTGTGCTCGAAACCCCCCCTAGCCATTATACTCCAGCAATGGCAGCCGTTCATGCTATATAAAATGTTCACATTGGCATGAAGAAGTACGAGAAATTAGCCAAGACCACCCAGAGACATTTGTCGATAGAATTTAATGATACATTCCTAGAGGGTAACATCAGTTATAGTTTTAATATTAGCTCTGGCTCTTGCGCCTCGCTTGCCAATCCTGTATGGGTGTCTGGGCAATTAGGTGGCCCGCAGGTATGCTTCAACATCAGCTTCGGTGACAGATTTGTGGGATCCTCCAGTTGTAAGAAAGGTATAACAATCAACCTTACTAATGAAACCCCCGATATCTTTAGTAACACCCATAGACCAGATTATATCTGCTGGAAAGAAGGATGCGATGTTCAGACTGCGGGGGCGATCCCCCAGTCTATTCAGTTATTACTGAGTGCCCGAGACCGGCGGAGAGACTCCTCATGTGCTGTTCTGACAGGCCCATATTATTTCCTGTGTGGTTCCGCCGCTTATAAGGTAATTCCCCCTAATACAAGAGGTTCATGTGCTTTAGTGAAGCTTGTTCCGGCATCTTACGTCGCAGCCGATCGAGAGAATCTGATGGTGCGTAGGAAGGCCAAGATGTCTGGGAGAGCTCGTAGGGAACTATTCTCTAGCCACGATCAGTCTTGGGCATGGTTCCCCGCGTGGACTGGATGGGGAATAGAGCTTATGAAGCGATTGAACAATTTCTCCTCTATTGTAGACGAGATGTTCAATGAAACCGTAGAAGCTGTCAGGGAGATCAACCAGGAACAACGACAAATAAAGACTCTGGTATTGCAGGAAAAGATGGCTCTTGATTATCTTTTAGCGTCCAAGGGGGGTTTCTGTGAATTCATAGGTGAGAACTATTGCACCTGGATAACGGACACCAATGACATGGTCAAAGCACATATGGATAAGGTTAGCGCCCTGCAAGGCAGAGCCAGAGCTATAGCCAGTGAGGGTTGGAATCCTTTTGAAGGTTTGGGAAGCTTCGGGGATTTCTTGTTTTCCATTGGATCCTGGCTAAAGGAAATGGGAGTATATATACTTATGGTGTTTCTGTTTCTATTCCTTCTATATGCCGGAGTGAAATGTTCCTGTTGTCTAATCGACCGAGTTACCAAAGCCAGAGTAGATGACTACGTTTTCGTTGCCGAGATGAGACAACCTGAAGACCAACCCATGGACCAGACACACAGGATTTCAGACCGACCAACAATCGACGCAACCCACCACCTCATGTCCTCCCTCTGAGTCACCTCCCCTAAAGCAGATTCTGCGTTTCAAGTTCCACGTGTCAAGATTTGTTTTTTAGACTTACTTTATGATCCACGTGTCAAGATTTGTTTTTAGACTTGCTTTATGATCCACGTGTCAAGATTTGTTTTTAGACTTGCTTTATGATCCACGTGTCAAGATTTGTTTTTAAGATTTGCAAAAAATCGGCGTGTCAAGATTTGTTTTAAGACTTGCGTTAAGATTCTACGTGTCAAGATGGACTGTCTGTTGTTTTCTACGTGTCAAGATGGACTGTCTGTTGTTTTCTATCATCTGTTTGGTTTTTTTACATTCAGAACTTTACAAGAGGAACTGTTTCTTTCCAAGGAAGATCGAGATTCATCGAGGGACACTGGGGAGCAAATGACAAAGAGGAGGGACTGTCGTGGAAATTTTATTATGTGGACATTATATTCTAGGATGTGCGTGTTTTATAAGTTGTCATCTGTCTCCCTGTGTTGGATTTGAATGTGGTTTTAAATCCAAACCAGCGGCAAAACCGTCAGTATGAAAACCTTCTTTTGGGTTTAGAGACATACCTGCTTTTAAGACATTTAAGCCTTGTCTCAACACTGGTACTGTGTTGAGATAATAACTGTATTTGTCCCCGCAGATATGTCAATAACCCGTAGGAACAAGTAGATTGAGCAGTATCTGAATGGGGTCCATATTGACGAATGACGGGGGATGGGGACAAACATGGCTGACGGGGATCATGGAGATGGCTCAGGGATGAGTCATCTCCAGGAGGCCGGTCGGTCATTCTGGTCCACGCCCCTGTCCTTTTGATATGTAAATGTAATTACTGGGCAAGCTGGTTTTCTGTTGTACAGCCAGGGGGCTACTGGGCGTGTGCGATTGTCTAATAAATTAAACAATCCAGGAGCCACAGCTCGCTTGGCCACAGGATTTTCCAGCTTGAAGCAGCGTGTTTGTCTGATTCCTGTTGGGATAGAGAAGTACTTCGTTCTTATACAGAAAGAGCTAGATATAGCGTGTATTTTTATAGTGACGGATTTGTTTGTACTGGGCGCACTTTAATACTGAAGTGTACCTTTTTAGTGCACCAGGTCTTAATGCGCAAACACCAAACTTTCCATAACAAGCCCCGTCCTGGATCCCTCCCAGCTGCAATCAGAGTTACCCAGTGTGCCGTGAAGGAAATGTAACGGCCATGTCCATGCTTGCTGCACCACGTGTCTAAAGTCATGTGCACCTTGCTGCTGACTGCCTTTCCCAATGACTCCGTAACATTGTCTTCCACGTGCTGGTATAGTGCTGGAATGACCTTCCGTGAAAAGAAATGGCGTTTTGGAACTTGCCACTGTGGAACAGCACATTCAGCAAGTTCACGGAAGGAAGCAGAGTCCACCAGCTGGAAAGGCAGCAGCTGTAATGCGAGTAATTTTGCTAAACTGGCATTTAGACGCTGTGCTTGGGGATGGTTGGGACTATATTTTTTCTTACGCTGCAGCAGCTGGGGCAATGTAATCTGACTGGGTAAATCTGCAGCTGATGGGATACTGTCAAATTCTGAGGAAGGGAATGGGAGTTACTCCAGTGGCGCAAGAGAAATAGGTATACGTTAATATAGTATACAGGAAAATATACAGGAAAAAGTTCTGTATAGATATAAGGTGGGGAAGAGTTTCAGATTCTGGAAAAAACAATTGGTCCCAACCAGAAAAGCACAGTCTAAAAACAGACCATTGATAAAGTGCTATCTTAGGTGAACACTAGGAAAGTGCAAAATGCAATCAGAAGTGCATATAGTGCAGGGCTCGAGTCGAGCGGAAACGGCGTTCCCGCACTTCTCCCACAGCAGGAACGCAGCGTTCCCGCTGTGGCCCGAGCCCGAACGCTTTAGCAGGCGGCCGCCGCACATTGCCGGCGGCCGCGTGCTTCCTATTATAGCGGCCGGTGACCGGAAGTGGAGCCACTCGCCTGTCTGTTTCATAGATCCCAGGCGAGCGGCTGCACTTCCTGTCAGCGGCCGCTGAAGCAGGAAACACGTGGCCGACGGCAATGTGCGGCAGCAGCAGCAGAGGTGAGCTGGGCTGGGGGCAGTATCCATGAGACCAGGGGCAGTATCCATGAGACCAGGGGCACTATCCATGAGACCAGGGGCAGTATCCATGTGAGACCAGGGGCAGTATCCATGAGACCAGGGGCACTATCCATGAGACCAGGGGCAGTATCCATGAGACCAGGGGGCAGTATCCATGAGACCAGGGGCAGTATCCATGAGACCAGGCGGTACTATCCATGAACCAGGGGCAGTATCCATGAGACCAGGGGCAGTATCCATGAGACCAGGGGGCAGTATCCATGAGACCAGGGGCAGTATCCATGAGACCAGGGGTAGTATCCTTGAGACCAGGGGCACTATCCATGAGACCAGGGGGCAGTATCCATGAGACCAGGGGCAGTATCCATGAGACCAGGGGCAGTATCCATGAGACCAGGGGGTAATATCCATGAGACCAGGGGGTAATATCCATGAGACCAGGGGGCAATATCCACGAGACCAGGGGGCAGTATCCACGAGACCAGGGGGCAGTATCCACGAGACCAGGGGGCAGTATCCATGAGACCAGGGGGTAATATCCATGAGACCAGGGGGTAATATCCATGAGACCAGGGGGTAATATCCATGAGACCAGGGGGCAATATCTATGAGACCAGGTGGTAATATCCATGAGACCAGGGGGCAATATCTATGAGACCTGGGGCATTATCCATGAGACCTGGGGCATTATCTATGAGACCTGGGGGCAATATCCATGAGACCTGGGGCATATCCATGAGACCTGGGGCATTATCCATGAGACCTGGGGGCATATCCATGAGAGTTGGGGGCAATTATATCCATGAGAGCTGGGGCAATATATACCCATATGAGCTGGGGGCAATTATATCCATGTGAACTGGGGAAAATATATCCATATAACCAGTGCTGTGCATATTATTCTTGGGGTTCAGTGCTGTGTATATTACTCTTGGGGTTCAGTGCTGTGTATATTATTCTGGAGGCTCAGTGCTGTGTATATTATTCTGGAGGCTCAGTGCTGTGTATATTATTCTGGGGGCTCAGCGCTGTGTATGTTATTCTGGGGGCTCAGTGCTGTGTATGTTATTCTGGGGGCTCAGCGCTGTGTATCTTATTCTGGGGGCACAGTGCTGTGTATATTATTCTGGGGCTCAGCGTTGTGTATGTTATTCTGGGGGCTCAGCGCTGTGTATGTTATTCTGGGGGCTCAGCGCTGTGTATGTTATTCTGGGGGCACAGTGCTGTGTATATTATTCTGGGGGCTCAGCGCTGTGTATGTTATTCTGGGGGCTCAGTGCTGTGTATATTATTCTGGGGGCTCAGCGCTGTGTATGTTATTCTGGGGGCACAGTGCTGTGTATATTATTCTGGGGGCTCAGTGCTGTGTATGTTATTCTGGGGGCTCAGCGCTGTGTATGTTATTCTGGGGGCTCAGTGCTGTGTATGTTATTCTGGGGGCTCAGTGCTGTGTATATTATTCTGGGGGCTCAGCGCTGTGTATGTTATTCTGGGGCTCAGTGTGTGTATATTATTCTGGGGGTCAGCGCTGTGTATGTTATTCTGGGGGCACAGTGCTGTGTATGTTATTCTGGGGGCTCAGCGTTGTGTATGTTATTCTGGGGGCTCAGTGCTGTATATTATTCTGGGGGCTCAGCGCTGTGTATGTTATTCTGGGGGCTCAGTGCTGTGTATGTTATTCTGGGGGCTCAGCGCTAGGTATATTATTCTGGGGTGCCTGTGCCTGGATATATATATATTATATATATAACGCGTTAGTCCAGTTGCCACAATAACGAGTATACCTGTAGGTAGTGATACCTTTCACTGATCAGTATAGTTTCCAGTTTACACTCTTGAAAGCTTGTCTTTTAAATGTAAAGTTAACCCAATAAAAATGGTATCACCGGCTCGTCCGGCTATACTCGTGATATATATATATATTTTCTTAAGGTAATGGGGGTTGTGGAATTCGTGGGTGAGTTCCCTCACTTTTTTTCCCAGGACTTGACCCCTGATATAGTGCAAAATAGCAGCTAAACGTTGTGTGCGTCAAAAAGCGTACTGTGAAAGGTGCAGCAGTTTCAAAATAAAGTGAATCTTAAAAATTCATAAAAACACTTCATAAAAACTTCATAAAAAACACACATACTTCTTGTGCAAAGTGCAAATATAAAGTGCAATTCGAATGGCACAAAAAATAGTCCAGAAATAGTGCAAATATCTATGAAGACAGTCTATTCGTGATTGAAAGAGGACTTGTTTATAACTGCATATGCCTCTCACTCTTTGCGTCCATGTATGGAAATCCTCGAAAAGGAAGGGAAGACGAATCTTATCCTTGACGTCCTAGTGGATTCTACGTTCTAGTGAATTCCACATTCACGGGGTAGGAGGGAAAAAGAGAAAGAGAAAAAATTGTGCAATATTGTCTGGGTAAATGGATGGTAAAAATGTGCGAGAAAAATGAACACTTACACTTTCCAGAGCCTATGTAATCCAGGCTCTGGTTTGAAGTGCACTGGGCCAAATATAGAGTGGCCTCTTCCCTTCTTTTTAATGTTCTTGTTCACCTCGGATATAGAGAGACAAGGTGCTCATAGCGCAACTTAAATAGTAACTAAGTGCATATGGTAAAGAAGAGTTGGTCTCACTCACCGATGTTGGAGCCTTGTTCCAGGCTCGACTTAATGGCATGTAGTGCTCCTTAGTCGGTGGGCACCGTCACCTCTTTAGCAGTTTTCTACTGGCTCAAGTAGGTAGATGGAAGAATAGGGGTGAGGTATCAGGTACAATGCAGACCATAAAAAACAACAAATCCACGAATTTGATGAATTTTAAAATACGTGGTTTATTGAAAAAAGTCTAAAATGGGGGGAGGGAGGGAAAAAGAGTGGTGGATACGCGTTTCAGCAGCTCACGTGCCTTCATCAGTCCATAATCAGAGAAAAAAGGGGGGCAATCAGAGACATTCCACAGGTCTTTCTACTATTCCACAGGACTACTATTTTATTCACTCTAGCGCCTCCTCCGTACTACATTTTCATTCATATTCACAAACACTCGGCCGGTGTTGAGGCTGCTGATTTCCCATATGGATTTTAGATCCAAATTTGGTAATTGCAGCAATGATGACATATTTGGAGACTTATGTGTATTACCAGATCACGATAAGCCTAGCAATGTATATACCTTACGTAGACAATTAGAGAAAGACCTCAAAAAAGAGATCAGGAATAAATGGGATGTCATCACTTTGGAAAAATATATTAGAGACAATATGGTCCCTAGAGGCCTTCGTTTTTCCAAAAACCTAGCAGGTGATAATGATGACACCATATTTCAAGAGAGATGGGAGAAAATGTTGGAAGGTTTCTCCATCCATAGTATGAAAACCATCGTGGAAAGAAGACACGAAATACTAACGGAACTGAACAGAAACATCGAGAAAAATCACGAAGAACTTTTACAGCTATCCTCTTAACAAGAGATGAGTATATATTTGGGAAGATTAGAGAAAGATCTTAATAAATTAAATGAGGAAGTGAAAGACAGAAAGAGAAAGAAATACCGACGAGACATTCAAGATTATAAAAACGGCAATGTCTGGAAACAAAACGAACTAGGTACCATAGAGGATCCTAAGTTCAATAAAACACCATTATGGACTACACGTCCAGTGCATTATCCTTCCCCCCCAGAACCTGTCTTTCATGAACAGCGTGTAGGGGAAATACATATAAGAACACCTTTACCACAGAGACCAAGGAGAAGATTCAACCACTTCCCAAGACCTTATAATGATAGATCTTATAATGATAGATCTAACTACTACCCAAGATCTTATAAAGACCAACCCAATTACAATGAACGACTCAATCGTGAACCTTTCCATGAAACAAATGGAAGATATGGAAAATGGAGAAATAATTCTTATACCAATAGCAAATTCATGAACCACTACCAGTCACGCAATTATAATTATCAAGACCTATCGAAAACACCCCGGAATGGTAATTATAGGCAGAAAGACAGCAATTATACCCAACACCCAGTGCATCCAGCCATTTCCACCCACAACAGATACGAAACTTTGAAAGAGCAGACGGATTTTCATGGGAACCACCCACAAGAAGACAGGAGCCTCATAACTATGAGAAGAGGGTGGTCACCAGGAAAAAGACAGTATCAGGAAGAGGATGCAGAGCAGGGAGGATTAGAGGAAGAAAGAGGGAGAAAGGAGAAGATAAGCAGGAAGGAGGGATTTAGAACCTGACAGAGATTCCACTCACAGACGCTCAAAGAACACTTCTGAAAAAAGGCATGAAATTCGCCCCTACTACCAATATGAATACATTTGAAGTCTATATCGATTTACAAAAGTTTAAAAAGAACCTATGCTTGAAAAAATATTTTTTGAGAAACCCAATTGATAGACCAAATAACATTCAGGTGTATCAACACACTAATCTTAAAGAAAAATCGAGCTTTTTCCTAAGTCACTCATTTCCCAAGAAATGAACACTTTCAAACAAATGGTGCTGAATGACATTAGTAAAATCAAGGTACCAACTAAGTCCAACAACCTGACCAACAAAGAAAGAACAGCTTTAAAAGAACTTACATCAAACGACAAAATTGAAATAAAACCAGCTGATAAGGGCGGTGGCACAGTAATTATGTCTGCGACCTACTACAAAGAAGAAGCTTGCAGAATATTGGGTGACGAGACGACATATAAAAAACTTATGAAGAACCCCACAAACGAGATTCAGCAAAAATTTGACAACTATTTTGATGAAGGTTATGCTCTAGGCATCCTCAATAACCAAGAATATCAATACTTAAAAATCAAACACCCAAGAATACCAGTGTTTTACTTTCTTCCAAAAATCCATAAGAATGTCAATAAACCTCCAGGGAGACCCATTGTCTCTGGAGTAGGATCAATATCAAGTAGACTATCAGAGTATATCGATCACATACTTCAACCTTTTGTTACCAATACCACAACCCATCTGAAAGACACAATGGCTCTTCTGAACATATTGACAGATATCCAGTGGGAAGACGATTTACTCTTAGTAACAAGTGATGTTCAATCACTTTACACTATCATACCACATCAATTGGGCATTGAAGCAACTGAGCACTTTCTGAAAATGAACGATACATTACAACCTGAACAGATTGTTTTTACACTTGAGGGCATACGTTTGATTTTAGAAAATAACTTTTTTTACTTTCAAGAAGACTTTTACTTGCAACTCAACGGAAATACAATGGGGACAAAGTTTGCCCCGTCTTATGCTAATCTATTTATGGCACTTTGGGAGACATCCTTTTTATCGACATATCAAGATAATCTTATATGTTACAAACGCTATATTGATGATATCTTTTTTATTTGGAAGGGCGGAACAGATACATTACAACATTTTTTACAAACATTAGATCAGAATAATAGAGGTATTAAGCTCACAACCATCTGGAGTAAAGAGCGAATAAATTTCTTGGATCTGAGTATTTTTATCCAAGACAATATGATTAAGACTGAAACCTTTTTTAAGAAAGTAGATGTCAACAGTTACATTGAAACAACCAGTTGCCATTTACCCCAGTGGCTGGAAGGAATCCCCAAGGGACAATTTCTACGAATTAGAAGAAATTGTACGGATGTGACAACATATGAAACACATTCTGAAAAAATGAAAAAAGATTTTGTGGAAAAAGGATAAGACCCAGGTAGACTCGAAGTTAGCAGACTAGAGGTGAAGAATGTTGAACGAACAACTTTACTCCATAAGAAACAGAAAGCAAAAACAGGATATGCAACCGATGTACCATTTATTTTTCCGTATAGCGCCCAGAATAAACAAATCAGGAAAACGATAAGAAAGTACTGGCCGATCTTGAGAAGGGACCCACAACTAAGAGATATATTGCCTGAAAACCCCAGGATGATATGCAGAGGAGCCAATAACCTCAAAATGACACTGGCACAAAAGCACACCAAAAAACAAAAGCCAACATCTCTTTTTTGTAATATCAAGAAAGGATTTCACCAATGCGGGAATTGCTTGAATTGTCAGAACACGAAAAGTAAAAAACAGATTATTACACAGATTGACAGAATCTCTGGACCGATTAAGATTAGAGACACAATTACTTGTTTTACGAAGAACGTCATCTATTTGCTCATATGTCCTTGTGGTCTAAAATACGTGGGTAGGACCACTAGACCCCTCAATATACGGATACAGGAACATGTCAGGAACATCCGGAACGGAAATGACAATCATAGTGTCCCGTTACATTTTAAACTCAAACATGCCATGAATCCAGTTGGGCTGACCTTTATTGGAATAAAAAAAGTTGAAGCTCCATGGCGAGGTGGCAATTTTGATAAACTGATCGGGAAAGAGGAAATGAGTTGGATTTTTAATCTAGGTTCATTACATCCACAAGGTTTAAATGCTGACTTTGAGTTGTGTCATTTTCTTGGCTAGCTCCTTTTACTTTCCTTTCACTTTTATACGAAGTCCCATGTATCATTTTAATCTGTTTATTACACATTCTGTTTTACATATGCCCTCTTTTTAACCTTTACATCTATTTATACATTTCTCATATGGAGTCCCGTGTACCATTTAATTTTAAATTTAATTTTATATTTTCATTGCATAATCGCTCTTCCAAGTATCTCTTCATTATTTAAATTCTTCTTCTTTTTTACCCATTTTTATCTTACAATATCGCTGTTTTCTAAACATTTTTTAACTGTTTAACCCTTCTTTGGTATAAGAAAGACAAGTCTCGCCCCAGGCACCACTAATCCTGTTTTACGTTGCACTAGTAACCTGGAGTCTGACTTAAACATTGAACTTTGCATGCCTTCAGTTAATACGGCCGTGATATATGGATGGCACGCAAGCTTTACGTGTTGGAACGCAACTCCATGTTGTTTGCGGCACATTTTAATGACGTTCTCAATTGACCATGAGGAAAGGAGTCTTGCGAACCCGGAAGTGCTTTTACCCACATGTTCCACTAACATAGACTCGCGAACCCGGAAATAATTCGATGGACGCGTCCCATAAGTGCCAAATTTACTTTCATCATAATAGATCCACTAGTAATTCATTTTAATCCACTGTACCAGTATTTTCGCCCCCAATTTTGATATGCATGGATGCCACGATTGTGACACATGGTTGGAACGCATATTTTCCACGCTGGAACGCACCACCATATTAGTTAGGATACACCTATCATGTGACCGGGAGATTTGTGAACCCGGAAGTAAGTAATGAAAACTTATTGTACCTATAAAAGAAAGACCTGTGGAATGTCTCTGATTGCCCCCCTTTTTTCTCTGATTATGGACTGATGAAGGCACGTGAGCTGCTGAAACGCGTATCCACCACTCTTTTTCCCTCCCTCCCCCCCATTTTAGACTTTTTTCAATAAACCACGTATTTTAAAATTCATCAAATTCGTGGATTTGTTGTTTTTTATGGTCTGCATTGTACCTGATAACTCACCCCTATTCTTCCATCTACCTACTTGAGCCAGTAGAAAACTGCTAAAGAGGTGACGGTGCCCACCGACTAAGGAGCACTACATGCCATTAAGTCGAGCCTGGAACAAGGCTCCAACATCGGTGAGTGAGACCAACTCTTCTTTACCATATGCACTTAGTTACTATTTAAGTTGCGCTATGAGCACCTTGTCTCTCTATATCCGAGGTGAACAAGAACATTAAAAAGAAGGGAAGAGGCCACTCTATATTTGGCCCAGTGCACTTCAAACCAGAGCCTGGATTACATAGGCTCTGGAAAGTGTAAGTGTTCATTTTTCCTCGCACATTTTTACCATCCATTTACCCAGACAATATTGCACTATTTTTTCTCTTTCTCTTTTTCCCTCCTATCCCGTGAATGTGGAATTCACTAGAACGTAGAATCCACTAGGACGTCAAGGATAAGATTCGTCTTCCCTTCCTTTTCGAGGATTTCCATACATGGACGCAAAGAGTGAGAGGCATATGCAGTTATAAACAAGTCCTCTTTCAATCACGAATAGACTGTCTTCATAGATATTTGCACTATTTCTGGACTATTTTTTGTGCCATTCGAATTGCACTTTATATTTGCACTTTGCACAAGAAGTATGTGTGTTTTTTATGACGTTTTTATGAAGTGTTTTTATGAATTTTTAAGATTCACTTCATTTTGAAACTGCTGCACCTTTCACAGTACGCTTTTTGACGCACACAACGTTTAGCTGCTATTTTGCACTATATGCACTTCTGATTGCATTTTGCACTTTCCTAGTGTTCACCTAAGATAGCACTTTATCAATGGTCTGTTTTTAGACTGTGCTTTTCTGGTTGGGACCAATTGTTTTTTCCAGAATCTGAAACTCTTCCCCACCTTATATCTATACAGAACTTTTTCCTGTATATTTTCCTGTATACTATATTAACGTATACCTATTTCTCTTGCGCCACTGGAGTAACTCCCATTCCATTTCGTATCTTCAACACATTTCTGTCGAGGTTTTGTGTCTCTCTCAGTAGGCTGCATACATACCCAAACTACTATTTTATTCACTCTAGCGCCTCCTCCGTACTACATTTTCATTCAAATTCTGAGGAAGGACCTGGTACACCTATTACTGTAGCATCATCCCTGTCAGTGGAGGTTGTAGGCAATGACATGGCAGGACATATTTATTTATTTATTTATAAAGGATTTTACCAGGAAGGATACATTGAGATTTCTCTCGTTTTCAATTATGTCCTGGGTTCAAGAACATTGAAGTGTTACATATAATGGGGGTAGAGACAGATGAGGAGGACCTATGCAAAGTGTTGTGCTAATGGGATGCGTGGCAGGTGGTCATATGTCGCCTCAAGCATGTGGGACCCAAGTGTGGGATGTCTTTCCCACGCTTGATCCTCATCTGATGTAGATTACAAATAGCAACGGTGCGGTCTGCTGCACATTTCGTAAAGAACTCCCATTCAGCAGACTTTCTGTACATGTGCTTTGAGACAACAGCACTCTGCACCTGAGCAGCTGTGACTTCTGATGCCTTGGACTGGCTACGGTTGCTCATAGAGGACATTGTGCCTCGTGTTTGTTGTGCCTCCTCCTCACTTGACTCCTCTGTTCGATCAGGCACCCAGGTGGAGTCAGTGACCTCATCATCATCATCACCCCCTATCTCCTTGTCACTGGAGCCAACTCGGCAGTATGCTGCAGCTGCTGGGGGAACATGAGTGCTAGTTATTTGTGTGTCACTGGCACCCCCTCCCTCTAGGTTAATTATACTCCCTTCCTCAACCTCAGAGATTGAATCAGAGCACTGATCCTCAAGCAGCATGTCACTGTCATTGTAGTCAAACAATTCAGCTGACTCCTCCGTGTATGGTGGTGAGGCTATGACAGGAGTAGCTGTGGACATAGAGGCTGCATTAGATGCTTTGGCAGCTGAGGTGGACTGTAAACCACTACAAGCCTGGCTGGCAAAGGACTCGGAGGATGAGGATGGCCTGGTTAGCCAATCCACCAAATCCTCTGTATGTTGCTGCTGCTTAAGACAGCCAGCACCAGTTAGAAAGGACAAGCGTGCCCCTGCAGAGGATGCACCACGTCCACGATGACCAGAGGCACAGCTTCCCAACACAGAGGCTGCTTGCCCTCTTATCTGTGTCTGGGAGCTTCTGCCTGTCCTTTTTGGTCTTTCTGACATGGTGAGTGATATATATAGATTAAAGATATACAGAACTCTGATTAAACTCTGTTATAAAAATTGGAGATATGCAGAACTCTGATTCAACTGTGTTATCTAGATTAAAGATTTCCAGAACTCTGGTATAACTCAGTGAGACACCCTGATAGCTGCAGCCAGTGACAAGACACAGATTAAAATTCCCAGAAACCACCTATAAATCAGTGAGACCCCCTGATGGGTGGCAGTGACAAGACACAGGTTATAGAAACATAGAAACATAAAAAATGTCGGCAGATAAGAACCTTTTGGCCCATCTAGTCAGCCCAATTACATGGATACTTTTCCTGGATTTATCTTTTGTTTAGGATAACCTTATGCCTATCCCATGTCTGCTTAAATTCAATCACTGTTTTGGCCTCTACCACTTCAACTGGAAGGCTGTTCCATGTATCCACCACCCTCTCAGTAAAATAATGCTTCCTGATGTTACTTTTAAACCTTTGCCCCTCTAATCTAAGACTATGTCCTCTTGGTTTGCTACTTTGTTTCCTTTTAAATATACTCCCTTCCTCTACCCTGTGGATTCCCTTTACGTTACATATCTCCTCTATCTCGTCTTTTTTCCAAGCTATACTAGTTAAACCAAGTTATAATTCCCAGATATCTGCTACAAGTCTGTGAGACCCCCTGACGGGTGGCAGTGAAAAGACACAGATTAAAATTTGCAGAAATCTGATAGAAGTATGTGGGACCCCCTGATAGCTGGCAGTGACAAGACACAAATTACAATTCCGAGGAACCTCCTATATATCAGTGAGACCCCCTGATGGGTGGCAGTGACAAGACACAAATTACAATTCCCAGATATCTGCTAGAAATGAGACCCCCCAATAGCTGCTGGCAGTGAGAACACACAGATTACAGCAATTCCCAGATATCTTGTAGAAGTGAGCCCCCCCAAATAGCTGCAGGCAGTGAGAACACACGATTACAACACTTCCCAGATATCTTGTAAAAGTGAGACCCCCCCAATAGGGATGAGCTGTTCGGTTCGATGTGTTCGGAGTTCGATTTGAACATCGCCAGTTTGGATGTTCGCGAACTACGAAAATTTCCGCGTGTTCGCCGCATGTTCGCTCACAATGCATGCACCACAATGGACCACAATGCACCTTTTCCACTGGCCTGAAGCTTGTAATTGGCTACAGCCTGCACCTGACCACAGTTTAGGTGCAAGACAGGTGCAAGTCTATGCTCACAGAGCTAAGTCCCGCAGCACACTATATAAGGCTTGAACAAAGCCCAGCCAGCACGTGTTTTTCTGCAGGAGTGAGAGGAGATTGTTCAGTGTGTCTTCTCACTGCCTGTGATAGCTATTGAGGGGGGTCTCACTTGTTGCAGATATCTGGGAATTGTGGAAAGTGTGTCTTCTCAGTCAGTGACAGGAGCAATTTGGGGGGCTCACTTGTTGCAGATATCTGGGAATTGGTGGTGGAAAGTGTGTCTTCTCAGCAAGTGGCAGCAGCAATTCGGGGGGCTCACTTGTTGCAGATATCTGGGAATTGGTGGTGGAAAGTGTGTCTTCTCAGTCACTGACAGTCAGCTATCAGGGGGGTGTCACATACTTCCATAAAATTTCTGTGAATTGTAATCCCCTGATGCTGACGTAACGGAATAGATCGGGGATCTCTTCTGCATTCACAAAACCTCCACCACTGCACTCTTCCACAATACCACAGAGGGTTTACAGTGTGAAGGCACTTGCTGCCACCAAAGGCACAATATTTGGGTGCACTGACGCCTGTACCAGATTAATATCATTTTAATATGTGACCGCAGGGTCTAACCCTGCACTCTTCCACAATACCACAGAGGGGTTACGGTGTGACGGCACTGTTGCCGACACTAAAGAGCCAATTTTAAAGCACCTATTGTTACTTTCATCCAAAGCCTGCATAAGCTTCACCAATAATTTAGCCAAAAAAAACACTAAACTTGTTCTGCGTGTCCTAAAACGTCTCCTCTTTTCATACAGACTGCCGCCCCAAGCAGTTGTTTATGAATAGATTAAAGGAAAACCGTATACCGTCATTTGAAATGTCATTTTTTTGTTTTTAAATGTTTCTATACATCCTACAAATCCGCCACTTCACGGGCAGGTTATGGGGACATCCTAGGCACGATATTTGATGGAATTTTTTGTTTTTATTTTTAACCCTTATTTCATGGAAAACTCACTGTTCTTTTAAAAAAAAATTAAAAAACTTTTTGTCCTTGTTTCCTGTCCCCCAGGGCACTACCCGGACCCCCATACACCTTTTATGGCAAATATCTTGCATATATGCCCTCTTGGAGGGCACTCTAAAAATCGAACTTTTGAGTCCCATTGACTTGCATTGAGTTCGGTTCGTGTTCGAGTTCGAACTTGAACTTTTGAAATTGTTCAAGTTCGAATGCGAACCGAACACGGGGGTGTTCGGCTCATCCCTACCCCCCAATAGCTGCTGGCAGTGAGAACACACAGATTACAACAATTCCCAGATATTTTGTAGAAGTGAGACCCCCCCAATAGCTGCTGGCAGTGAGAACACACACTCCTGTGTGTTGCAGATCAGACCTGCACAATGATCTGGAGTAATTTTGGACCATTCCTCTTCACAAAACGGTTTCAGTGTAGCAATATTCTTGGGATGTCTGGTGTGAATCGCTCTCTTAAGATCATGCCACAGCATTTCAATCAGGTTGAGGTCAGGACTCTGACTGGGCCACTCCAGAAGGCGTATTTTGTTTTGTTGAAGCCATTCTTTTGTTGAATTACTTGTATGCTTTGGGTCATTGTCCTGTTGCATCACCCATCCTCTGCGGAGCTTCAGTTGGCAGACAGATTGTCAGGGATCAGCACCCGTGTGTGCAACAACCAGACCTACATCAGTGCTATCCATGTAAAGTGCTGCCTCAGAGCTGTCCAGCACTGATAGGGGTTAACCAAAGTGTAACACCAAACACACACCACACCCTCCTGTCTGTGTCAATAAAAGAGAAACCTCCCCCTGTGCAACTTGGCTTTGCATTGCAAGTCATTCCCTGAAAGTGTTCTGAGTTGACCCCTCTCTGTTATCCTGCTATCAACCATGTACCAGACCCTGCTTGACCCACCGACCTTGCCTCATTGCTGCCAGCCCTTTGACTCACGGACCGTCCTGACTACTCTCTTGCTTGCTCCCTTTGTACCTCGCCATGGACTCTGACCTGCCTCAGTCCGCTAACTCTCAGGTACCTCCAGTATATCCCTGCCTAAAGGGCTCTAACCACCTGAACATGGGTCTCACCACGGCGAATGTAGGTGCCACCCTGACACAGATGGTCTTACGTTTTCCTGCAAAATGTCTTGATAAACTCTGGAATTCATTTTTCCATCAATGACAACAATCTGTCTAGACCCTGAGACAGCAAAGCAGCCCCAAACCATGATGCTCCCTCCGCCATGTTTTACAGTGGGGATGAGGTTTTGATGTTGGTGTGCTGTGCCTTTTTTTCTCCACTCATAGTGTTGTGTGTTTTTTCCAAACAGCTCAATTTTGGTTTCATCTGTCCACAGAATATTTTGCCAGTAGTGCTGTGGAACATCCAGATGTTCTTTTGCAAACTTCAAACGTGCTGCAATATTCTTTTTGGACAGCAATGGCTTTCTCCGTGGTGTCCTCCCATGTACTCCATTCTTGTTTAATGTTTCCCTTATTGTAGATATGTCAACAAAAATGTTAGCATGTGCCAGAGATTTCTGTAAGTCTTTAGCTGACACTCTAGGATTCTTCTTTACCTCATTAAGCATTCTGCGATGTGCTCTTGCAGTCATCTTTACAGGACGACCATGCCTAGGGAGAGTAGCAACAGTGCTGAACTGTCTCCATTTGTCTTACCGTGGACACCTGAACATCAAGGCTTTTGGAGATACTTTTGTAACCCTTTCCAGCTTCATGCAAGTCAACAATTCTTGATCGTAGGGCTTCTGAGAGCTCTTTTCTGCGAGGCATGGTTCACATCAGGCAGTGCTTCTTGAAACCAGTAAACCCAAAACTGGTGTGTGTTTTTAAAGGGCAGGACAGCTTTCAGCAACACATCCAATAATATCACACTGATTGGACTCAAGGTTGGCTCACTCCTGGCTCCAATAAGCTCTTGGAGAAGTCATTAGGCTAGGGGTTCACATACTTTTTCCACCCTGCACTGTGAATGTTTACATGTTCTGTTCAATAAACACATGAAAACATATAATGTTTATGTTGTATTATTTTAAGCAGACTGTGTTTTTCAAATTGTTGTGACTTAGATGAAGATCAGAGCACATTTTATGACCAATTCATGCAAAACTCCACGTAATCCCAAAGGGTTCACATACTTTTTCTTGCCACTGTATATCTCTATCACAGTATCAGACCGTCTAAGGCCCCGTACATATTGTTACAGAGTGCAGGGGTTGGGTAACAAGACGTCTGGGAGAGTAATTGAGGGAAGGTATATAGGACCCAGAATCCTGCACAGCCTCTACCCTCTTGTTGCCAATTAACCAATTATGCCACAGGTAAAGTCCCCGGCTGCTGACTGCTAGATAGAAGTGTGTTTAATCAGACGGCTCAGAGCAGGGTGTGGAGCAGTAACACTTCTAAAGCGATGCTGTGTTTTTTTTTTCTTTTGTGTATGAGATTATGGTTTTGTGATAGTTAGGAGCGCAGGATGTGTAGTTAGTTCTCTCATTTGAGTTAGGTTTTCTTTTGTAGTTTTTCGCTGAATCACCTGCTATAGTGATTCCAAAGACAAGTCTGCTGTTTGCTTCTATATGCTGGAATTAAAGGCACCCATTTGCGCAAGCATCAAGTGTGTGGCTGTTTCTTGCCTAGAGGACCGTGTTTGGTTGGAATCAAGGATCCTGAGCAGTTGCTATACTACAATATATAA
The DNA here is from genome assembly GCA_009667805.1 of Leptobrachium leishanense. Lineage (NCBI taxonomy): Eukaryota > Metazoa > Chordata > Amphibia > Anura > Megophryidae > Leptobrachium > Leptobrachium leishanense. Next base: position 142,897 of record CM019069.1, on the reverse strand, counting down.
TGTTAGCAGACCCCTCTGAGGCCCTGTATATATTTATATATAGGTGCCCTGTACAGAAACAAATCCTGCTTGAGCCCCGCGGTAAGAAAGAAGATTGTACAACAAATGCTTATGCCGGCTATTAAATACAGAGATGTAGTGTATGCAGCCGCCCTGCAAACACACCTTCAGAAACTTACTACATTGTATAACTCATTCTGCCGCTTTGTGCTACAATGTAACTACATGACACACCATTGTGACATGATAAAAGAGCTAAACTGGCCGTCGCTGGAATCTAGACGCACCCTTCACCTTTCCAGCCTGGTGTTTAAGAGCATCTCTGGGAAGCTGCCACCCTACCTGAATAGACTGCTTCCCCCAGCAGTTCCCTCATCCTATAACCTCCGATCCAGGACCAGCACCTTACTTACAATACCACATTACAAAAAGACAGTGGCTCGGTCCTCATTTTCCTACAGAGCACCACAATTATGGAATAACCTCCCAGACACCATCAAATCTTCCCCCAGTCTTAAGTCACTCGAGCTCCTTACTAACATACCTCAATACAGAATGCACCTGTAAACATGTAACACAGTGACTATATACAGAATGCGCCTGTAAACATGTAACACAGTGACTATATACAGAATGCACCTGTAAACATGTAACACAGTGACTATATACAGAATGCGCCTGTAAACATGTAACACAGTGACTATATACAGAATGCGCCTGTAAACATGTAACACAGTGACTATATACAGAATGCGCCTGTAAACATGTAACACAGTGACTATATACAGAATGCACCTGTAAACATGTAACATAGTGACTATATACAGAATGCGCCTGTAAACATGTAACACAGTGACTATATACAGAATGCGCCTGTAAACATGTAACATAGTGACTATATACAGAATGCGCCTGTAAACATGTAACAGTGACTATATACAGAATGCACCTGTAAACATGTAACATAGTGACTATATACAGAATGCGCCTGTAAACATGTAACACAGTGACTATATACAGAATGCGCCTGTAAACATGTAACACAGTGACTATATACAGAATGCACCTGTAAACATGTAACATAGTGACTATATACAGAATGAGCCTGTAAACATGTAACATAGTGACTATATACAGAATGCGCCTGTAAACATGTAACAGTGACTATATACAGAATGCGCCTGTAAACATGTAACATAGTGACTATATACAGAATGCGCCTGTAAACATGTAACATAGTGACTATATACAGAATGCACCTGTAAACATGTAACACGGAGACTATATACAGAATGCACCTGTAAACATGTAACATAGTGATTATATACAGAATGCACCTGTAAACATGTAACACGGAGACTATATACAGAATGCACCTGTAAACATGTAACATAGTGATTATATACAGAATGCACCTGTAAACATGTAACATAGTGACTATATACAGAATGCACCTGTAAACATGTAACACGGAGACTATATACAGAATGCACCTGTAAACATGTAACATAGTGACTATTTCCAACATATTTATTTTCTGTTAATCTGTATATTTGTGTTGGTTTTTAATATCTTGCATTGTATTACTTTGTATTTCTGTAACCACTCAATCTTCTTGAACCCAGGACATACTTAAACGAGAGAAATCTCAATGTATCCTTCCTGGTAAAATCCTTTATAAATAACTTTATATTTATATTTATTTATTTATTTATCAGACCCCTCTAAGGCCCTGTATATATTTATATAAAGTTATCAGATCCCTCTAAGACGCTGTAATTCTTCCATTCCCTTTATTCATTTAGTTGTGTATCTGCACTTTTTCTGTCATCATAATATCTTTATATAAAGCAGGCGTTGGGAATCACTCAATATATTCAAGGTGCGTCTGACCATTGATTTATAAAGAGATAAAATGATGTTTTCATGGCAAGCTTGAATTTCCCATTTAATGCTGATACCTTGCTGGTCTTGGCAGTTGCTGTTTGACATTGCACATTGTGTTACTGAGTTTGGAGTTTATGATTATTCCCAAAACCTTCTCCTGCTTTGATTTCCCAAACTCAGCACCATTTAGGGTATAAGTTGCTTGTGTGTTCTTCAAAGTGCATAACTTTGCATTTATCTACATTAAATTTCATCTGCCATTTAAGTGCCCAGTCCCCCAATCCAGGTACGTGCAGTCAGGGGTGGCAGGGGAGGCAGAGCCTCCCCTGCCATTCCAGTAAATTAATGTGCTCATCGTGTTGTAATGACATGTGATGTGTATATTTAAACTGTAAATAAATGTTATTTATTGAAAAAAGTTCTCATACTCACCTGCTCCACGCTCCCTCGCTGTGCTGGCTTCTTCTCTCTGTCCTCCGCTTTCACTTCAGTTTGCCGGCTGCTGTGTGTGTGCGTGATTCACTACACAGACAGCAGGGGCAGCACTGAGCCAGCCTAGGCTACGCAATATGCGCAGCTGATCGCTGTGCCTATTGCGAAGCCCAAGCTAGTGGCAGGCACGCTCTCCAGTGCCTCCAGGCACTGAGCAAAAGAAAGCTTGAGCCAATGGAAAAGCTCCATTGGACCAAGCAATTCTTATTATAAAAAAAAAAAATGCCCACCATGGGAAGCAGAGCTCCCCATGGTTTGATTGACGCAGGACAGTCATGTGACTAGCCTCATCAATCATGGGGCGTTTCTGCAAGGGGGGGGGGCAGAGCTCAAAGCACGTGTGTGAAGGAGATCCCGGCAAAGCGAGTTCCAGACACCAGGCACCCAGACCACAACACAAAAGCAGACGGTCGATCAAAAAAGGGGAGAGGTCAGGTCACTCTTATGGACCTGCAGACCTAACCAGTGAGCTGTTCCCTTCTAGGCTCCAGTCCAGACTCCAAACGTGAGTGATCATTTTGCAGTTCTAATATTTTGTTCTGAGATTTCCCTTTTTCCTCAAATGAAATAAAAGGGGTGACAGCACACCAGGACTGCATTAGAGTCTAAAGGCACCCTAAACCAAGATTGGGAAACCCCCTGGACCCCCCCAGAGGACACCATTATTTCCATAAAAAATTCTAAACACTGCCATACGCAATTCTTTGCCCGCAATCATCCAGAGAACAGGCACAAGTGACTCCTACAAACGTCTTTTTTACTTTGCAATACGCGCTTTAGCCACTGGGTGGCTCTCATTTCTTTTTTTTAAAGCAGCACGGTATGCTAGGAGTTAAACGCTGCTTTAGTTCTGTATAACAGTTGTAATAGTTCCTTATGTTGCTTTTATGAAGAATTTTGCACAAAGCACTTTATTATAAAGCACTTTTAATTCCCAAATTGCACTATAAATATCCAGGTAACACCAATCTGCATTCCAGCCGGCTGGATGGAGTAGAGGTACCGGCTGGATGGAGTAGAGGTACCGGCTGGATGGAGTAGAGGTACCGGCTGGGTGGAGTAGAGGTAACGTCACCGCCCTGCATGGAGAGAGCCTGTGGAGTCATGGGTTCGATCCGAGCAAACAACCTCTCCAGTAAGTGTCCTTGGGCAAGACACCTAACGGTACATACTCGCCACCCAGGACATACTTGAAAACGAGAGAAATCTCAATGTATCCTTCCTGGGAAAATCCTTTCTCAAAAAAAAAAAAAATCTGGATTATTTTTTTTGCACTTTTAGCCACCAGGTAGTTCTATGGTTTTTAACAAAAAGACTTGCATATCTGAGTTGGTTGTGGTTTCCACATTGTTTCTTTGTGTGCAGCGAAATATTAGCACAAGACATTTTAACATCATTTTATTATTTTCTATTTACATAATTTATGCACCAAATCATTTTTGTTTGCATGAGACAAACACTATATGAAGGCAAAATCAGCTATTATATGGGAATTGATGAGAATACGTTAAAAAAACTGGTTATTTATAGAGGTGCTATACACAGGGCAGTAGGAAGGGCGAGGCGAGTGAGGCACGTGCCGCGTGCACAGCTGTGAAGGGGCGCAGCCGAGTCCTGTGGGAACGATTGCCGGCGGCCGCGTGCTTCCTGCTAGAACAGCCGGTGACAGGAAGTGCAGCCGCTCGCCTGGGATCGAAGAAACAGCCTGCCGCGATCTCGCGAGATCGCGGCTTGTTGTTAGATCCCAGGCGAGCGGCAATCGTTCCCACAGGACTCGGCTGCGCCCCTTCACAGCTGTGCACGCGGCAATGAGAGGAGAGCTGGGGGCACTATCCATGAGACCTGGGGGGGCATTATCCATGAGACCTGGGGGGGCACTATCCATGAGACCTGGGGGGGCACTATCCATGAGACCTGGGGGGGGGGCATTATCCATGAGACCTGGGGGGGCATATCCATGAGCTGGGGTCAATAATATCCATGTGAACTGGGGAAAATAGTCTGGGGGCTCAGTGCTGTGTATATTATTCTGGGGGGGTGTATATTATGCTATACGTTCTTTTGCTATACGTGCATGTATTCTGTGTGTGCACTATATATATATATATATCGGGCCCCATCACCTCCTTAACGCTAGCACTGACACATGTGAGCGTTGGTGCTGGTTAAATGAGGTTACTGTATGCTGCCCATATCACATCCTAACACAGGACCCTCATATTACAATCCCAACGCTAACAGGTTAATAAATCCAGGAGATTTTGCTTATTACCTGCACATACTGTAACATCCTGCTCACATTGTATCACCTGCACATACTGTAACATCCTGCTCACATTGTATCACCTGCACATACTGTAACATCCTGCTCGCATTGTATCACCTGCACATACTGTAACATCCTGCTCACATTGTATCACCTGCACATACTGTAACATCCTGCTCACATTGTATCACCTGCACATACTGTAACACCCTGCTCACATTGTATCACCTGCACATACTGTAACATCCTGCTCACATTGTATTACCTGCACATACTGTAACATCCTGCTCACACTGTATCACCTACACATACTGTAACACCTGCTCACATTGTATCACCTGCACATACTGTAACATCCTGCTCACATTGTATCACCTGCACATACTGTAACATCCTGCTCGCATTGTATCACCTGCACATACTGTAACACCCTGCTCACATTGTATCACCTGCACATACTGTAACACCCTGCTCACATTGTATCACCTGCACATACTGTAACATCCTGCTCACATTGTATCACCTGCACATACTGTAACATCCTGCTCACATTGTATCACCTGCACATACTGTAACACCCTGCTCACATTGTATCACCTGCACATACTGTAACACCCTGCTCACATTGTATCACCTGCACATACTGTAACACCCTGCTCACATTGTATCACCTGCACATACTGTAACATCCTGCTCACATTGTATCACCTGCACATACTGTAACATCCTGCTCACATTGTATCACCTGCACATACTGTAACATCCTGCTCACATTGTATCACCTGCACATACTGTAACATCCTGCTCGCATTGTATCACCTGCACATACTGTAACATCCTGCTCACATTGTATCACCTGCACATACTGTAACATCCTGCTCGCATTGTATCACCTGCACATACTGTAACATCCTGCTCACATTGTATCACCTGCACATACTGTAACACCCTGCTCACATTGTATCACCTGCACATACTGTAACATCCTGCTCACATTGTATCACCTGCACATACTGTAACATCCTGCTCGCATTGTATCACCTGCACATACTGTAACACCCTGCTCGCATTGTATCACCTGCACATACTGTAACACCCTGCTCACATTGTATCACCTGCACATACTGTAACATCCTGCTCACATTGTATCACCTGCACATACTGTAACATCCTGCTCACATTGTATCACCTGCACATACTGTAACATCCTGCTCACATTGTATCACCTGCACATACTGTAACACCCTGCTCACATTGTATCACCTGCACATACTGTAACATCCTGCTCACATTGTATCACCTGCACATACTGTAACATCCTGCTCGCATTGTATCACCTGCACATACTGTAACATCCTGCTCGCATTGTATCACCTGCACATACTGTAACATCCTGCTCACATTGTATCACCTGCACATACTGTAACATCCTGCTCGCATTGTATCACCTGCACATACTGTAACATCCTGCTCACATTGTATCACCTGCACATACTGTAACATCCTGCTCACATTGTATCACCTGCACATACTGTAACATCCTGCTCGCATTGTATCACCTGCACATACTGTAACACCCTGCTCACATTGTATCACCTGCACATACTGTAACACCCTGCTCACATTGTATCACCTGCACATACTGTAACATCCTGCTCGCATTGTATCACCTGCACATACTGTAACATCCTGCTCGCATTGTATCACCTGCACATACTGTAACACCCTGCTCACATTGTATCACCTGCACATACTGTAACATCTTGCTCACATTGTATCACCTGCACATACTGTAACACCCTGCTCACATTGTATCACCTGCACATACTGTAACATCCTGCTCACATTGTATCACCTGCACATACTGTAACATCCTGCTCACATTGTATCACCTGCACATACTGTAACAATGTTAGAAGGCACTAAAGATCCCGTGATGATTATCACAGACCATAAGAATCTAGTGTACATGGGAGATGCCAAACGCCTGAATTCCAGGCAAGCCAGGTGGTCACTGTTCTTGTCAAGTTTCAACTTTTTGTTAACTTATCGTCCTGGTTCTAAAAACACAAAAGCTGACGCTTTATCTAGACAGTTCGAGTCATATGAACCGCACACTTTGACCACAGTCCAATCATTCCTCACGAGAGGATCTTGGGTACCACGGTCTTGTCAGTGTCTTCTCCTTTGCTGGATAGAATCCAGGCTGGTCAGGGTGTTGCTCCTCTTGAAAAACCTCCTGGGAAAATGTTTGTACCGGAGGAGGAGAGAACACAGATGATGATGATTTATCATGATTCCAAGCCCTATGGGCATATGGGAATAAATAAAACAGTGGCCACGATTGAGAAACAGTTCTGGTGGGTTGGTATGTGAAGGGATATTAAGGACTACATAGCCACATGTGACGTGTGCTGTAGAAGTAAAAATCCCCGGTCCTTACCTGTTGGTCTCCTGCAGCCTTTACCAGAGCCAGAGAGACCTTGGTCCCACCTCTCGATGGACTTTATCACAGATTTACCACCTTCCAAAGGCCATACTGTAATCCTTATGGTGGTATATAGGTTCTCTAAGATGGAACACTTCATACCACTGGTAAAGCTTCCTTCAGCCAGTGAGCTGGTACCAGTACTCATACGAAATATTGTTAGGATTCATGGGGTTCCTCTGGGAATAGTATCCGACAGAGGAACTCCATTCGTGTCTCGTTTCTGGCGAGGATTTTGTGAAAACCTAGGTATTGAGTTGAGCTTCTCCTCTGCTTATCACCCACAAACTAATGGGGCTGCAGAGAGAGCCAACCAAAGTGTTGAGCAGTACTTGCGTTGCTTCGTGTCTGAAAGACAAAATGAGTAGACAGACCTGTTACCCTGGGCTGAGGTTGCGTTAAACAACTCAGTAAGTGAAACCACAGGCCACTCGCCTTTCCATTCAGTCTATGGTTATGACCCTCCCATGCTCCCTTCTGAATTCCAAGCGACTGCTTTGTCAGCCTTGGACAAACGTCTGAATGACCTGAAAGGGACATGGGAGAAAGTAAAAGAGATCATGAAGGCCAATATTGAGAAACAAAAAATAAAAGCAGACAGACGCAGAGGTCCTGCACCGGTATATACGGCTGGGGACAAGGTATGGCTGTCTACCAGAAACCTCAAATTGTTGGTGCCATCCATGAAGATGGCTCCCAGGTTTATTGGGCCCTATAAGTGTTAAAACGTGTTAATCCTGTCTCTTATGCACTGGCTTTACCCCCATATTTACGTATCTTTCCTGTAATAGGTACACTCGAGTCACTGTTCCACCTCCGCCTATCACGTCCCAGGGTGAGGAGGAATACGAGGTCTGTGCCATCCTAAGGTCCCGTCTGGTCAGGGGTGTCCTTCAATACCTGGTGGACTGGGAGGGTTATGGTCCTGAGGATCGTTCTTGGCTGCCTGCCGGCAAAGTCCATGCGCCTCGTCTGGTTCGCCAATTCCATGCGGCTCATCCTTCAGCGCCTGGAGGTCGTTCTGAGTCCGACCGTAGACGGGGGGGTTCTGTTACATCCTCAGCCCCTGTTGTGCTCCCTGGGGGGTCTGGGCATGGTGGTGTGCCGCTGGCTGGTCGGTTGCCAGCACTTGCTGATGGCAGACTGGCATCTGAGGGGGCGGGGTCTGGTGTAGTCACAAGGAGCCGCCGGGTTTAAAAGAGGAAAGGAGGAATGGTATCATTGCCCTGACGTGGAGTTTGTTTCCAGCAGCGCTAAGTTTACTCCTTATTGATTACTGTTACCGACCCATTTCTGTATGTGATTCCTTCTCCTGTTATTTGACCCGGCTTATACTTTGACCACTCTATCTGCACGTTTGTATATCGCTGTCTGTGAGCGTTGGCAATTAACCCTATGCTTGCTGCTGGGTTTATTGCTCGCTGTCTGGGTTCTGTCCCATCTCGTCTTGTGTTATCGCTTGTGACCTTTCGAGGTACAGTTACCCAATGTACAGCTCATGTTAATGTTCATGTGAAAACCGCGATTAAGAAAGATTGTTTATTTTTGCCATTTGCTTTGACTGCCCTGCACTTTGAATACTTCACGGACTCACGTTCCACGTATCATGTTTCTGAGCGTGTCCTAGGTAACCTGTTGGTCTCAACCTTCAGAGCCTAGAGGCAATTCAGTTAACCCTTGTGTGTCCTTGGCTATTAAGTTACAGTCTGTTGTTTATAAACCATTTGTGTTTTTTTAAGCAGATATTATTGCGCTCAAGGGTCTCAACTCCGCTACTTGTGTGGCAGCGTTACCGCTACAGATTCCTGCTCCTCTTATTTGACCCGGCTTGGCTTTGATCTCTCTCTATCGTGTGTATTACGCTGTTTTAGTGGTTTAACCTCCTGGTTGCTGGGTTGATCGCTCGCTGTTTGGGTCCTGTCCCATCACGTTTAGGGGTATCGTTTGTAACCCTCCGGGGTCCCGTTACCCAGGCTACGACTCATCGTGGTCTTTGAAAAAACATTAACATAACAAACGATTGTTTATTCCTGTTTAATGTTATTTCTAATCACATCTCTGTACATATTAGCAATAACAATCCTGTATGTAAACCAGTACCTTCCGAGAGTCACCAGGGATCTACTGACCTCAAGTATTTACCAGAACGATTGGTTTCTGCATCTCTGACTGCCCTGCACCTTGAATACTTCACGGACTGTCATTCCATGTTTGGTGTTTCTGAGCGTGTCCTAGGCTTTCAGTCGGTCTGGAAACCCTCGGATCCTAGAGGTAATTCAGATAGTCCTTTGAGTCCCCTGGCTCTCGAGTTACAACCTGTATTTTATGCAATTTCTGTGTTAATCAAGAAAGTATTGTTGCCCTTAAGGATCTCAACTCCGCTACTCTTGGGGAAGCGATATAGCTACCGTTACACTCATTAATTCACGATCTTGGAGATGTGAGGCGCGGAGCCTGCGGTGGAAAGAGCCTGATCCCAATTCATTTTCCCTCAGAAGACGATGAAACTGGTAAAAGAGACGCAGGGAAAGGACGTCATTAAATCAAGGCCTCGTTCCCTCCATTCCAGGGATTAAAGGCGGCTCTGACACAAATTCTCCATATTATAATTAATGCCACTTTATAAAAGCTCGTTTGGCAAACGTAGAGATGTTATTAGCAGATTTCACACGAAGCCTGGAGAGGAAACGCACGTCACGTCGGACGGATACAATGAAATCCCATCATGACGTGTAGCCGGAGGCTTATAGAGAGATATTCCTCTATACACACCCTAATATAGAGAGCACACACTATGCCTGGCTAGAATGAAGCGACACCCTTAGCACTGTGTATAGTATTCAGTTATTAAGACATATCTCCATATAAAACACTACATGTAGCCCTAATCTAAAGGGTTAACTATACAAAGGGCGCCACCGCCTGCACGTGTCAAACAATTTACACTGAGGAAATACGGGCGCCCCGGGGCAGACCCCAAGGTAAAACAGGCGCCCCGGGGCAGACCCCAAGGTAAAACAGGCGCCCCGGGGCAGACCCCAAGGTAAAACGGGCACCCCGGGGCAGACCCCAAGGTAAAACGGGCACCCCGGGGCAGACCCCAAGGTAAAACGGGCACCCCGGGGCAGACCCCAAGGTAAAACGGGCGCCCCGAGGCAGACCCCAAGGTAAAACGGGCGCCCCGGGGCAGACCCCAAGGTAAAACGGGCACCCCGGGGCAGACCCCAAGGTAAAACGGGCGCCCCGGGGCAGACCCCAAGGTAAAACGGGCATCCCGGGGCAGACCCCAAGGTAAAACGGGCGCCCCGAGGCAGACCCCAAGGTAAAACGGGCACCCCGGGGCAGACCCCAAGGTAAAACGGGCACCCCGGGGCAGACCCCAAGGTAAAACGGGCGCCCCGGGGCAGACCCCAAGGTAAAACGGGCGCCCCGGGGCAGACCCCAAGGTAAAACGGGCGCCCCGGGGCAGACCCCAAGGTAAAACGGGCGCCCCGGGGCAGACCCCAAGGTAAAACGGGCGCCCCGAGGCAGACCCCAAGGTAAAACGGGCGCCCCGGGGCAGACCCCAAGGTAAAACGGGCGCCCCGGGGCAGACCCCAGGTAAAACGGGCGCCCCGGGGCAGACCCCAAGGTAAAACGGCGCGCCCGGGGCAGACCCCAAGGTAAAACGGGCGCCCCGGGGCAGACCCAAGGTAAAACGGGCGCCCCGGGGCAGACCCCAAGGTAAAACGGGCGCCCCGGGGCAGACCCCAAGGTAAAACGGGCGCCCCGAGGCAGACCCCAAGGTAAAACGGGCTGGGGCAGACATAGAAGTCTATTACAGAAGCGCGTTCCACAGTGCGTTCCACCATGGAACGCGGAAGACTGGAATCCGCTTGCGCAAGATGGTGGCGCTCCACTCCCCACATGAAGGCTTCAATCAGAGGTGTGGAACGCACGCTGGACACTAATTGAGGACATGTGGGGACATTTATTTTTTAATTGTATTCACTATATATAAATGTAGAAGGACACTATCCTGTAAGCCAGCCGATGAAGCCGCTTGTTGCGGCGAAACGCGTCCTGGATATTTGGTTTAGTCATATGTTGCTCTTTATAAGAGAAAGTCCCTGCATGTATTAACCAAAAATAAATCCATATACGCTTCACCTCCAGCTTGGATAAGGTCCGACAAAAGTGAGTTGAAAATCGCTACTTGATTTATTTCAGATTGTGTAACGCCTGATCTGCACAAGGAGATCTTTTGCTTTCACCTTCCTTACATATATTGTCACGGCGAGGGATCTACGATGTTAATAAGGTGTGGGTTACCTGAGAGGTTTCCTGAAAATACACCCAGATGCGTTGGTCCACTCAGAGCCAGTGATAGGGCTCGAACTTTGTGAGTGGAATAAACTCTATGTAAATAGACTCTATGTACCGAACGTGATATACTACACCAGTATATGCTGTGCAATTGAATACTTTCAGTCTGAGCTCCTGCAAGTCTGGAATTCCCATGCCCCGCTGCGTAAAGTGCGAGTAAAAGGGAACCATCTCCCCTGGGTTACAGCTGATCTTACACTAATGTACCATCTTAGAGATTCACTGTGGTCAAATTTCAAGAGTACTGGTTCCATGAACGATCACTACGAATACCGAAAATGCCGGAATGAATGCACAAAACAAACAAAAATGGCTAAAGCCCATTACTTCAATGAAAATCTAAACAATAACATATCAAACCCTAGAAACTTTTGGAGAACCATAAGTAACATACAAGCACCCCCAGTCCACTCCCAGCCAGCTGCTGTCAAAGTAAACAACCAAACCCTGCAACACCCCCTAGATGTAGCAAATGCCTTTAATGGGTATTTTGTTGGATGCGCCACCACTTTGATTGCCAAGCTAGGAAATGACATGCAATCAGAGAGGCCTCATGCAGGTCAGGCCCCTCCAACTGTGCAAAGTCCCTGTGTCAGACAGGAATTCAGTTTTAGACCAGTGCCTGTCAGTGTCATTACTAAACTTCTCCGTAAGCAAAAAATGAAATACCAGTCTGGACCTGATCAAATACCAGCAATGCTGCTGAAAATCAGTGCGCCGGCAATTGCAAATCCTGTCGCAACCCTAATCAATGAATCACTGGCGACTGGATACATACCCAAGCTCTGGAAGACTGCGAGAGTGGTACCTATCCATAAAAGTGGTGACAGTACTTTGGTATCCAACTACCGTCCGATATCGTTGCTCCCTGTAATGTCAAAAATTTTGGAAAAATGCGTCTACACACAATTACGTGATTATTATCAGTATTGGAACTATTTAACCCCAGATCAATCAGGCTTTCGTCCAAATCACTCAACTACAACCGCCCTTTTAAAAGTCTGCAATGATTTCCAAGCTGGGATGGAACAAGGAAACCTAACTGGAGCCATCTTCCTTGATTTTGCCAAGGCCTTTGACTCAGTAGACCATGGCATCTTGTTAAAAAAACTTAAACTCTGGCATTGGTGATCGCACGTTAACCTGGTTTCAATGATATGTATCCGACCGATCACAATATGTGTCAATTTCTGGCAGCTCCTCCCTCCCGCTCCCAGTCACGTGCGGTGTACCCCAAGGCTCAATACTCGGCCCCCTACTAGTCACAATATTCATAAATGATCTGCCCAACGTCTGCAAAGCCTCAACTGTACATATGTACGCAGACGACACCGTAATCTATACCAGCAAACCAAATCTCCCACAGCTGGAGGCCGTGCTGCAAGAACAATTCACAGAGGTAGAAAAGTGGATCAAACACAACAAACTTTTTTTAAATACTGACAAAACTGTAACGATGCTCTTTGGAACAAAACCTAAACTACACAAATTGCAAAATCCCCATCTACAGTTGTGTTCAAAATGATTCAACCCCCAATGCTGTAAAGGGTTTTAGGGAATTTAGTGACATTTGTAATTGTATTCAGAATGAAATCCTACAAGGACTTTTTAAAGAACCATATGCAACTAAAATGACATCAATTGGTTTTGTAATACAGTAGTAAATGTTTCTTTTGTGAATTCTTCATTGACACAATTATTCAACCCCTTAAAGACTACCACTCTGAAGAACAGAGGTTCATTCAAGTGTTTTCAATCAGGTATTGAAAACACCTGTGGATGTCACGGAGCAGCAATAAAGCATAATAAGCACCAATTAGGCAGCTTTAAAATGACTGTGATACTCGGCTCCTTCTAGACATTTACTGGTGTGGTTACAAACATGGTGAAGTCAAGAGAATGGTCCAGGAAGACAAGAGAAGAGGTGATTACTCTTCACAGGAAGGGCAATGGCTATAAGAAGATTGCAAAGATGTTAAACATACCAAGAGAGACCATAGGAAGCATCATTCGCAAATTCAAAGCAAAGGGCACTGTTGAAACGCTACCTGGTCGTGGCAGAAAGAAGATGCTGACTTCGACTGCTGTGCGCTAACTGAAGCGTAGAGTGGAGAAAAGTCCCCGCGTGACTGCTGAGGAACTGAGAAAAGATTTGTCAGATGTGGGTACTGAAGTTTCAGCTCAGACAATACGGCGCACACTGCGTAATGAAGGCCTCCATGCCAGAACTCCCAGGCGCACCCCCTTGCTGTCTCCAAAGAATAAGAAGAGTCGACTGCAGTATGCCAAAAGTCATGTGGACAAACCACAGAAGTTTTGGGATAGTGTTCTGTGGACTGATGAAACAAAATCAGAACTGTTTGGGCCCATGGATCAACGCTATGTTTGGAGGAGGAAGAACAAGGCCTATGAAGAAAAGAACACCTTGCCTACTGTGAAGCATGGCGGGGGGTCAATCATGCTTTGGGGCTGTTTTGCTTCTGCAGGTACAGGGAAGCTTCAGCGTGTGCAAGGTACCATGAATTCTCTTCAATACCAGGAGATATTGGATGACAATGTGATGCAGTCCGTCACAAACCTGAGGCTTGGGAGACGTTGGACCTTTCAACAGGACAATGATCCCAAGCATACCTCCAAGTCCACTAGAGCATGGTTGCAGATTAAAGGCTGGAACATTTTGGAGTGGCCAACGCAGTCACCTGACTTAAATCCGATTGAGAACCTCTGGTGGGACTTAAAGAAAGCAGTTGCAGTGCGCAAGCCTAAGAATGTGACTGAACTGGAGGCTTTTGCCCATGACGAATGGGCGAAGATACCCGTAGATCGCTGCAAGACACTTGTGTCAAGCTATGCTTCACGTTTAAAAGCTGTTATAACTGTAAAAGGATGTTGTACTAAGTACTAAGATTGAATGTCACTTGGGGGTTGAATAAAACTGATAATGATGTGAGCACAGAAAAGACATTTGTGGTTATTTCATTATAAATGTTATGTTATATTTGTCTGACCTACACGTGCCTCTTTGATTTAATTGTAAGCAAGATGACTGAATGATCAAAATCAATGTCAAACTGGCCAAAACACTCAATTTCAGTGGGGGTTGAATAATTTTGAACACAACTGTATGTGTTGGGACAAAATCAAATGGCACACTGACCACAGTCACTTCTCTCAAATACCTAGGTATGTGGTTGGACCCTAATCTATCCTTTGGCCCCCACATCGAAAAACTCTCATCTAAACTCTACCCCAAACTAGGTGCCCTGTACAGAAACAAATCCTGCCTGAGCCCCGCGGTAAGAAAGCAGATTGTACAACAAATGCTTATGTCGGTCATTGAATACGGAGATGTAGTGTATGCGGCCGCCCCGCAAACACATCTTCAGAAACTTACTACATTGTATAAGTCATTCTGCCGCTTTGCATTACAATGTAACTACAGTACATGACCCACCATTGTGACATGTTAAAAGAGCTAAACTGGCCATCGCTGGAATCCAGACGCACCCTTCACCTTTCCAGCCTGGTGTTTAAGAGCATTTCTGGGAAGCTGCCACCCTACCTGAACAGACTGCTTCCCCCAGCAGCTCCCTCATCCTATAACCTCTGATCCAGGACCAGCACCTTACTTACAATACCACAATACAAAAAGACTGTGTATCCATCCTCATTTTCCTACAGAGCGCCACAATTATGGAATAACCTCCCAGACACCATCAAATCTTCCACCAGTCTTAAGTCACTCGAGCTCCTTACTAACATACCTCAATACAGAATGCACCTGTAAACATGTAACATAGTGACTATATACAGAATGCACCTGTAAACATGTAACATAGTGACTATATACAGAATGCGCCTGTAAACATGTAACACAGTGACTATATACAGAATGCACCTGTAAACATGTAACACAGTGACTATATACAGAATGCACCTGTATACATGTAACATAATGACTATTTCTTACATATTGATTTTCTGTTAATCTGTATATTTGTGTTGTTAATATCTTACATTGTTTCTGTTACACTTCAATGTTCTTGAACCCAGGACATACTTGCAAACGAGAGAAATTTCAATGTATCCTTCCTGGTAAAATCCTTTATAAATAAATATGCTGTATTTTGTTTTGCTTTTTCTATAGAAACATAGAAACATAGAAAGATGTCAGCAGATAAGAACCTTTCGGCTCATCTAGTCGCCCAATTACATGGATACTTTACCTGGATTTATCTTTTGTTTAGGATAGCCTTATGCCTATCCCATGCCTGCTTAAATTCAATTACTGTTTTGGCCTCTACCACTTCTACTGGAAGACTGTTCCATGTATCCACCACCCTCTCAGTAAAATAATGCTTCCTGATGTTACTTTTAAACCTTTGCCCCTCTAATCTAAGACTATGTCCTCTTGTTTTGCTACTTTGTTTCCTTTTAAATATACTCCCTTCCTCTACCTTGTGGATTCCCTTTACGTATTTAAATGTTTCTATCATATCTCCTCTGTCTCGTCTTTTTTCCAAGCTGTACATGTTAAGATCATTAAGCCTTTCCTGGTAACTTTTCTCCTTCAAGCCGTACACCATTTTAGTAGCCCTTCTCTGAACTCTCTAAGATGTCTATATCCTTCTGGAGATACGGTCTCCAGTACTGCACACAGTACTCCAAGTGAGGTCTCACCAGTGCTCTGTACAGTGGCATGAGCACTTCCCTTTTCCTACTGCTAATACAGGCTCTCCCTACACAACCAAGCATTCTGCCAGCATTTCCAAGCATTCTGCCAGCATTTCCTGCTGCTCTATTACATTGACTACTTACCCTTAGATCCTCTGAAATAATATCCCCTAAATCCCAACCCTCAGATGTATCAAATATTCTATATTCAGCCCTTGGGTTTTTACGTCCCAGGTGCATTATCTTGCACTTATCCACATTAAAACTCAATTGCCACAACTCCGACCATTTTTTTAGTTTACCTAAATCATTTGTCATTTGGCTGATCCCTCCAGGAACGTCAACCCTGTTGCAAATCTTTGTGTCATCAGCAAAAAGACATACTTTTCCATTAATACCTTCTGCAATATCACTAATAAAAAAATTAACCCCTTAGTGACCGGGCGGTTTTACACAAATCCGTCCTTTAGTGACCGCTGCTGTTTTTACGTTTCTGCTCTGTTAGTGTTTACGTCAAAATTTCCTCTTACTCGTTTATGCAACCCACACATATTTTACACTGTTTTTCTCGTCATTAAATGGACTTTATAAAGATACCATTTTTTTCATCATTTCATATAATTTACTATAAAAATAATTGTGAAATATGACAAAAAAAATTAAAAAACACCACTTTTTCGAACTTTGACCCCCAAAATTTCACATGTATCAAGAACCGTCCAAAAAATTTAATTCCTTAGTAGTTTCTAAATTTAGTCCTGAGTTTAGCAATACCCAATGTTTACATATTCCTCGCTTTTTTCCTTATTTTATGCAACAATAAGTGCAAGTAGCACTTTGCCATTTCCAAAGAGTTTATTTTCAAAACTAGTGATAGTGACATTGTAACACTGATATCTGTCACTAATTGCTGAATAACCCTCCACATATACATATTTTTTTAAAGTACACAAATCAAGGTATTAAACTTGGGGTATTTTGACTCTTTCCATGCAAACCATTTTACCACAAATCTATGCCAAAGTTTGAGAAAAAAAAAAGTTTTGGTGATTTTTTTTTTTTGAACGCAATTTAAGAATACATGTACTGTGAACTTTAAGGTTTACTGCCAAAAAACACCCCAAAATATGTTCAGCAACATCTTCTGAGTAAATTGATACCACCCATGTATAGGTATGTCGGGTCATTTGGGGGCTAATAGGCCTTATTTGGGGGGTGCGCATTTCAGTTTTCCAACTTGGAATTTTCACATTTCGTCATCATGCACCCATGTCCTATTTGGGACATTTTTGAAGCCGGCCAAAGTAATTTACCCCCATCAAACCATATATTTTTAGAAAGGGCACACCCTAGGGTACTTCAAAGAGTTGTATTTTAACACTTTCCATGCACTAGCTCTATGTCAAACTTTCAGGTAGTCACTTTTTGTGTTATTTTTTCACACACATTGTACTTTAGGCATGAATTGTCAAATCCAGTTATGGGTTACTGCCAAAAAACACCCCAAAATATGTTCAGCAACATCTTCTGAGTAAATTGATACCACCCATATATAGATTTGTTCTGTTGTTTTTGGGGTGCTACGCCAATCTTTGACATGTGCTTGTCATTTTTCTAATTTGACATACAGTATCTTCTTTGCTTATCTTCTTTTTAGGGGCCTTTTTACATACCCCAATTTTATGAACGTGCATATATTTGGTAAGCTAACACCCCAAAGTATTGTAAATGGAGTCATTTTATGCTATGGATGCAACCGTTTGCTCCAAACAAATTGGATACTGTTTGGTGGTCATTTTTCATTTTCACACCCACATCAGTTTTGGACTGTGATTTAGGAGACACTGTTGTTTGTTACTGCATGAAAACTCTCCAGGTTGTTTTCTGCAAGATCTCCTGAGTACACCCATGCCCCCCATGCATAGGTTTGCCAGGATTTTGGGAAGGTTCAAATACAATTTTTATGACTTTGTCATTGGAGTTGAAATTGAGATTATTTCTTCAGCTAGGCCTATCTTTGGTTTTGGGTCTACCGCATACCCCAGTTTGAATTATTGCCAGAAAATTGTTTATATTTGTTATGTTGACACCCCAAGGTATTGCATATGGAGTGCTTTGATGCCATGGATACAACAGTTTTAGCCCAAAACATTTGAGAAGGTGTGTGGCGGTAATTTTTCAATTTTTTATTTTTACGCCCACATCAGATTTGGACTGTGATTTAGGAGACACTGTTGTTTGTTACTGCATGAAAACTCTCCAGGTTGTTTTCTGCCAGGTCTCCTGAGTACACACATGCCCCCCATGCATAGGTGTGCAAAGATTTTGGCAAAATACAGCACCAATTGTAGAACATAAAAATGTAGGAATAAAATGTAAAAGTCTGGTGCAGTAAAAGAAAAAAAAAACTAAACTGAACTAACTAACTGGAGTGTGAGAAAAAATAGAAAGGAAAAAAAAAATCACAGATCACGCACAGTGTGATATATCTTGAATCAGTCCCCAAGACACAGACCGGGTTGTCCAGGGCATTCTGGGCAGTAAAAGATTGTGTCTCTCCTCTGCCCCCTCTTGAAACACACCCTGCATCTTTTTTGGGGTTTCTGTTTGCCCTCAGTAGGGGGGATTTTATAAATAAAATGTGTAGCCCCAACTCTGTCCCCCATCACCGCCCGGGCAGGTGCATCCTGGTACAAAAGCCCCGAAATGACCTGGAGCTGAAACTGTAAATAGGACAGCGTCACTCCGGGGTTTGCCTTTTTGCAGAGCAGAAAGGCATTGTGGGTTGCAATTTGCATCAGGTAAATTGCAACCTTTTTGTACCAGGCCCTTGACTTCCGCATAATCTGGTAGGGCTGGAGCAGCTGATCTGCCAGATCAACCCCACCCATATGCCGGTTATAGGCTTTGATGCACACTGGCTTCCTGATGCGCTCAGCTCTGCCACGTACAGAGACCTCCACAGACCTCTCAGTGTGGATGGTGGATAGAAGGTATACATCCTTCTTGTCTCTGTACTTGACCGCCAACAGCTCCTCTTGGCGCAGAGCTGAGGTCTCCCCCCTTTTTAGCCGGGTGCGGACAGGCTGTGCTGGGAAACCTACGCGGTTCTTGCTAATAGTACCGCATGCTGCTGTATCAAAACAATACAGCAGCTTGAACAAAGGGACACTCGTATAAAAATTATCAACATACAAGTGGTACCCTTTGTTCATCAGGGGAAAAAGTAGATCCCACGCAATCTTGCCACTGGTTCCCATGTGTTCTGGGCAACCTGGAGGGTCAAGGCTACTAGCCTTTCCCTCGTACACCCGGAAGGCCTGAGTATACCCACTCTCGCTGTCACAGAGCTTATACACCTTCACTCCATACCTGGAGCGTTTGGAAGGAATATACTGCTTGAATCCCAGCCTTCCCTTGTATTTCATTAGGGATTCATCCACGCAGATATTCCTTCCAGGTGTATAAGCCTCTGCAAACCTGGCGGCGAAGTGGGTAATCATGGGGTGGATTTTATACAGCCTGTCAAACTGGGGATGCTCTCTAGGAGGGCACAGGCTGTTGTCACTGAAGTGCATGAAACGCAAAATGTTTTCATACCTTCTACGTGACATTGATTGGGGGTAGAGCAGATGGGGCTACTGCTCCAGTAGGAGCGAATTGAGGGCTTCTTTATGATGCCCATCAGCATAGTAAGTGCCCAGAATTTCAGAAATTCTGGCACATCTAGCGGGGTCCATTGCTGCCTTGCCAAGTAGGAGTCTGGCTTCGCAGTACAATGCTGATGGGCATACAGATTTGATTGGGCCACGATGTGGCCAACAAATCATCCCCCATAAACACCTGCAAAAACTGTGTGGCGGTAAATCCTGCAACATCAATATTGATGCCAGGATTTGCCGTGAAAGGAGGGATATCTGGCCTCTGGCGATGAGGCACTACCCACTCCTCAGCTGGAGCTGTGCGTCTCCTGCTGGCAGGTGGTGACCCAGGATCTGCATCAGAAACATCACTAGATACATCAGCCAGCGTAGATGATGTATCTAGCGACGTCTCTGAGCAGTTGGCGGGGTCAAAATCAGGTTCTGAGTCTGACGCAGATGCCTCAGATTCTGACGCCAGGATGGCATATGCCTCCTCGGCGCTGTACACCCTCTCAGACATTATATATAATAGATTATAAAATTTTATAATTATTATATATATATAAACGGATTATTGGTTCTTAGAAGAACCGTTGGGTTTCACAAGAAAATACAAATAAACACCTAAATCTCTCTAAATCACTCTAAACCTGCCTCAATTCTTCTAAATCTCCCTAAATTCTCTCTAAATCTGCCTCAATTTTTCTAATCTCACTCAATCTACCTAAAATCTCTAACCTGTCAAATCTGATCTCTCTCTCTCGCTCACCAAAACACAAGTGAGGAGAGGGAGCAGGGCAGCCATCAGAAATGATGGGGCCCCTTACTAAACCTCACGATGGGGCCCCCCAGGGCCCCCCCTCAACCTCTAACAGCTTTTCTCCCCCTTCAAAAAAAAAAAGGACATAACATAGCACCACAGCAATAAAACTCCCAGTAATGTGCAGTGTGTATTAGCTTATCACAGTATCCACAGCAATAAAACTCACAGTAATGAGCGGTGTGTCTGAACATATCACAGAATCCACAGCAATAAATCTCACAGAAATGGGCTGTGTATGATGGCCTTTGGGTCTGGGTCTGGGCCTGGGCCCTGGGTCTGGTCCCTGGGACTGGGCCTTGGGGTCTGGTCCCTGGGGTCTAACCTGGGCCCTGGTCTCTGGGTCTGGTCCCTGGGCCTTGGGGTCTGGGCCCTAGGGTCTGGGCCTAGGGGGTCTGGGCCCTAGGGTCTGGGCCTAGGGGGTCTGGGCCCTGGGTCTGGGCCTTGGGGTCTGGGCCCTGGGTTTGGGCCTAGGGGTCTGGGTCTTAGGGCCTGAGCCCTGGGTTTGGGCCTTGGGTCTGGGCCCTTGGGTCTGGGCCCTGGGTCTGGGCCCTGGGTCTGGGCCTTGGGGTCTGGGCCCTGGGTTTGGGCCTAGGGGGTCTGGGCCCAGGGTCTGGGCCTTGGGTCCTGGGTTTGGGCCTAGGGGTCTGGGCCCTGGGTTTGGGCCTAGGGGGTCTGGGCCCAGGGTCTGGGCCCTAGTGTCTGGGCCTTGGGTCTGGGTCCTGGGCCTTGGGGTCTGGGCCCTGGGTTTGGGCCTTGGGGTCTGGGTCCTGGGCCTTGGGGTCTGGGCTTAGGGGTCTGGGCCCTGGGTCTGGGCCTTGGGGTCTGGGCCCTGGGTTTGGGTCTAGGGGGTCTGGGCCCTGGGCCTTGGGGTCTGGGCCATGGGTTTGGGCCTAGGGGTCTGGACCCTGGGCCTTTGCCCTGGGTCTGGGCCATAGGGTCTGGGCCCTGGGTTTGGGTCTGGGCCCTGGGCATTTGCCCTGGGCCTTGGCCCTGGGCCTAGGGGTCTGGACCCTGGGCCATAGGGTCTGGGCCCTGGATCTGGGCCCTAGGGTCTGGGCCCTGGGTCTGGGCCCTGGGTCTGTGCCTTGGCCTAGGGGTCTGGACCCTGGGCCCTGGGTCTGGGCCTTGGGGTCTGGGCTTTGGGGTCTGGGCCTAGGGGTCTGGGCCCTAGTGTCTGGGCCTTGGGGTCTGGGTCCTGGGCCTTGGGGTCTGGGCCCTGGGTCTGGGCCTTGGGGTCTGGGCCCTGGGTCTGGGCCCTAGGGTCCTGGGCCTTGGGGTCTGGGCCATGGGTTTGGGCCTAGGGGTCTGGACCCTGGGTCTGGGCCCTGGGCCTTTGCCCTGGGTCTGGGCCATAGGGTCTGGGCCCTGGGTTTGGGTCTTGGGGTCTGGGCCCTGGGCATTTGCCCTGGGTCTGGGCCTTGGCCCTGGGCCTAGGGGTCTGGACCCTGGGCCCTAGGGTCTTGGGTCTGGGCCTTGGGTCTGGGCCTAGGGGTTTGGACCCTGGGCCCTAGGGTCTGGGTCTGGGCCTTGGGGTCTGGGCCTAGGGGGTCTGGGCCTAGGGGTCTGGGCCTAGGGGTCTGGGCCTGGCCCTAGGGTCTGGGCCTTGGGGTCTGGGCCATGGGTTTGGGCCATAGGGTCTGGGCCCTGGGTTGGGTCTTGGGGTCTGGGCCTAGGGGTCTGGACCCTGGGCCCTAGGGTCTGGGCCTTGGGGTCTGGGCCTTGGGGTCTGGACCTAGGGGTCTGGGCCTAGGGGTCTGGGCCCTAGGGTCTGGGCCATGGGTTTGGGCCTAGGGGTCTGGGCCTAAGGGTCTGGGCCTAAGGGTCTGGGCCCTGGGCCCTAGGGTCTGGGCCTTGGGGTCTGGGCCATGGGTTTGGGCCATAGGGTCTGGGCCCTGGGTTTGGGTCTTGGGGTCTGGGCCTAGGGGTCTGGACCCTGGGCCCTAGGGTCTGGGCCCTGGGCCTTGGGCCCTGGGGTCTGGGCCTAAGGGTCTGGGCCTTGGGGTCTGGGCCTTGGGGTCTGGGCCATGGGTTTGGGCCATAGGGTCTGGGCCCTGGGTTTGGGTCTTGGGGTCTGGGCCCTGGGCATTTGCCCTGGGTCTGGGCCTTGGCCCTGGGCCTAGGGGTCTGGACCCTGGGCCCTGGGTCTGGGCCTTGGGGTCTGGGCCTAGGGGGTCTGGGCCTAGGGGTCTGGGCCTAGGGGTCTGGGCCTAGGGGTCTGGGCCCTGGGGTCTGGGCCTTGGGGTCTGGGCCATGGGTTTGGGCCATAGGGTCTGGGCCCTGGGTTTGGGTCTTGGGGTCTGGGCCCTAGGGTCTGGACCCTGGGCCCTGGGTCTGGGCCTTGGGGTCTGGGCTAGGGGTCTGGGCTAGGGGTCTGGGCCTAGGGGTCTGGGCCTAGGGGTCTGGGCCTAAGGGTCTGGGCCGGGTCTGGGCCTTGGGGTCTGGGCCATGGGTTTGGGCCATAGGGTCTGGGCCCTGGGTTTGGGTCTTGGGGTCTGGGCCCTAGGGTCTGGGCCCTGGGCCTTGGGCCCTGGGCCTTGGGGTCTGGGCCCTAGGGTCTGGGCCTTGGGGTCTGGGCCTTGGGGTCTGGGCCATGGGTTTGGGCCATAGGGTCTGGGCCTGGGTTTGGGTCTTGGGGTCTGGGCCCTGGGCATTTGCCCTGGGTCTGGGCCTTGGCCCTGGGCCTAGGGGTCTGGACCCTGGGCCTAGGGGTCTGGGCCCTGGGTCTGGGCCTTGGGGTCTGGGCCTAGGGGGTCTGGGCCTAGGGGTCTGGGCCTAAGGGTCTGGGCCCTGGGGTCTGGGCCTTGGGGTCTGGGCCATGGGTTTGGGCCATAGGGTCTGGGCCCTGGGTTTGGGTCTTGGGGTCTGGGCCTAGGGGTCTGGACCCTGGGCCCTAGGGTCTGGGCCCTGGGCCCTAGGGTCTGGGCCTTGGGGTCTGGGCCTAGGGGTCTGGCCTAAGGGTCTGGGCCCTAGGGTCTGGGCCTTGGGGTCTGGGCCATGGGTTTGGGCCATAGGGTCTGGGCCCTGGATTTGGGTCTGGGGTCTGGCCCTGGGTCTGGGCCCTAGGGTCCTGGGCCTTGGGGTCTGGGCCATGGGTTTGGGCCTAGGGGTCTGGACCCTGGGTCTGGGCCCTGGGCCTTTGCCCTGGGTCTGGGCCATAGGGTCTGGGCCCTGGTTGGGTCTTGGGTCTGGGCCCTGGGCATTTGCCCTGGTCTGGGGCCTTGGCCCTGGGCCTAGGGGTCTGGACCCTGGGCCCTAGGGTCTTGGGTCTGGGCCTTGGGTCTGGGCCTAGGGGTTTGGACCCTGGGCCCTAGGGTCTGGGTCTGGGGCTTGGGTTCTGGCCTAGGGGGTCTGGGCTAGGGGTCTGGGCCTAGGGGTCTGGGCCCTGGGCCCTAGGGTCTGGGCCTTGGGGTCTGGGCCATGGGTTTGGGCCATAGGGTCTGGGCCTGGGTTTGGTCTTGGGGTCTGGGCCTAGGGGTCTGGACCCTGGGCCCTAGGGTCTGGGCCTTGGGGTCTGGCCTTGGGGTCTGGACCTAGGGGTCTGGGCTAGGGGTCTGGGCCCTTAGGGTCTGGGCCATGGGTTTGGGCCTAGGGGTCTGGGCCTAAGGGTCTGGGCCTAAGGGTCTGGGCCCTGGGCCCTAGGGTCTGGGCCTTGGGGTGGGCCATGGGTTTGGCCATAGGGTCTGGGCCCTGGGTTGGGTCTTGGGGTCTGGGCCTAGGGGTCTGGACCCTGGGCCCTAGGGTCTGGGCCCTGGGCCTTGGGCCCTGGGGTCTGGGCCTAAGGTCTGGGCCTTGGGGTCTGGCCTTGGGGTCTGGGCCATGGGTTTGGGCCATAGGGTCTGGGCCCTGGGTTTGGGTCTTGGGGTCTGGGCCCTGGGCATTTGCCCTGGGTCTGGGCCTTGGCCCTGGGCCTAGGGGTCTGGACCCTGGGCCTGGGGTCTGGGCCTTGGGGTCTGGGCCTAGGGGGTCTGGGCCTAGGGGTCGGCCTAGGGGTCTGGGCCTAGGGGTCTGGGCCCTGGGGTCTGGCCTTGGGGTCTGGGCCATGGGTTTGGGCCATAGGGTCTGGGCCTGGGTTTGGGTCTTGGGGTCTGGGCCCTAGGGTCTGGACCCTGGGCCCTGGGTCTGGGCCTTGGGGTCTGGCCTAGGGGGTCTGGGCCTAGGGGTCTGGCCTAGGGGTCTGGGCCTAGGGGTCTGGCCTAAGGGTCTGGGCCCTGGGGTCTGGGCCTTGGGTCTGGGCCATGGGTTTGGGCCATAGGGTCTGGGCCCTGGGTTTGGGTCTTGGGGTCTGGGCCCTAGGGTCTGGGCCCTGGGCTTGGGCCCTGGGCCTTGGGGTCTGGCCCTAGGGTCTGGGCCTTGGGGTCTGGGCCTTGGGGTCTGGGCCATGGGTTTGGCCATAGGGTCTGGGCCCTGGTTTGGGGTCTTGGGGTCTGGGCCCTGGGCATTTGCCCTGGGTCTGGGCCTTGGCCCTGGGCCTAGGGGTCTGGACCCTGGGCCCTAGGGTCTGGGCCCTGGTCTGGGCCTTTGGTCTGGGCCTAGGGGGTCTGGGCCTAGGGGTCTGGGCCTAAGGGTCTGGGCCCTGGGTCTGGCCTTGGGGTCTGGGCCATGGGTTTGGGCCATAGGGTCTGGCCCTGGGTTTGGGTCTTGGGGTCTGGGCCTAGGGGTCTGGACCCTGGGCCCTAGGGTCTGGGCCCTGGGCCCTAGGGTCTGGGCCTGGGGTCTGGGCCTAGGGGTCTGGGCCTAAGGGTCTGGGCCCTAGGGTCTGGGCCTGGGGTCTGGGCCATGGGTTTGGGCCATAGGGTCTGGGCCCTGGATTTGGGTCTTGGGGTCTGGGCCCTGGGCCTAGGGGTCTGGACCCTGGGCCCTAGGGTCTGGGCCTTGGGGTCTGGGCCTTGGGGTCTGGGCCTAGGGGTCTGGGCCTAGGGGTCTGGCCCTAGGGTCTGGGCCATGGGTTTGGGCCTAGGGGTCTGGCCTAAGGGTCTGGGCCCTGGGCCCTAGGGTCTGGGCCTTGGGGTCTGGGCCATGGGTTTGGGCCATGGGGTCTGGGCCCTGGGCCTAGGGGTCTGGACCCTGGGCCCTAGGGTCTGGGCTGGGGTCTGGGCCTTGGGGTCTGGGCCTAGGGGTCTGGGCCTAGGGGTCTGGGCCTAGGGGTCTGGGCCCTGGCCCTAGGGTCTGGGCCATGGGTTTGGGCCTAGGGGTCTGGGCCATAGGGTCTGGGCCCTGGGTTTGGGTCTTGGGTCTGGACCCTGGCCTAGGGGTCTGGGGTCTGGGCCTAGGGGTCTGGACCCTGGCCCTAGGGTCTGGGTCTGGGCCTTGGGGTCTGGGCCCTGGGCCTAGAGGTCTGGGTCTGGGCCCTGGGTCTGGGCCTAGGGGTCTGGGCCTAGAGGTCTGGGTCCTGGGTCTGAGCCTAGAGGTCTGGGCCTAGGGGTCTGGGCCCAGGGGTCTGGCCCAGGGTCTGGCCCTGGGTCTGAGCCTAGAGGTTTGGGCCTAGGGGTCTGGGCTTGGGGTCTGGGTCCTGGGCCTTGGGGTCTGGGCTCTGGTCTTAAGGGTCTGGCCCTGGCTCACCACTCGCTGTCTTCTATCTTCTTTTCTTCTGCTCTTCTTTTCTTCACCTTTTCTTCAATCTTCTTTCTCTTCTTTTCTTCTGATCTTCCTGGTCCCTCCAGCTCCAGCGCGCAGCTTCACTGAGTGGGGGGCGGAGCCAAAGCAACGTGCTTGGGAGGCCCTCACACGCTGCTTGGCCCCGCCCAGCCAGGAAGTGAAGCTGCCAGGAGCGGAGGAGACACAGTGTCTCAGTCTCCTCCGGCTCTGCAGCAGCAGCAGGGACACAGCTCCGGATTCGGACTCATCGAGTCCGATACCGGAGCTGTTAAAGGGCGACGCCGCTGCCGTCGGGGCCCGGGATCCTCCCCCCGGGACCCGGCGGCCCGGGCCCCCACCGGGCCCGGGCCCCTTACGGCAGTAATGGGCGTAATGCCCTGATGGCGGCCTGAGTATTGGCAGCAACCCACTTTAATTTGATATTAGATTGCTATTATTCGTTTCAAGTTGTTATTTGATTATACTTTCAGTATTGTACACTTATTGTAATTTGTTTATGCATTAGTTCACATAAACACGCACACATTTTTTTATGGGTAACCTTTTATAATGCTTATTGAGCAAGGAGTTTTATTTTTTTCCATTTAGGTTTATATTTTATTACTTTTTTGCTAGGTAGCTACTGTTTCCTCCGGGGAGACGAGTCTGTCTCCGCCGGTTCGTTTTCGGATCCGCAGCTCCTTCGCAGCTTAGCTCAGGGAGGAGGTGCAGCTTTGCGCCATTAGTGTCTGAGGTAACGCTCGCGACGGCTCGCGCATGCTCAGTGAGTCGCGGGCATTTACCTCAGACGAGCGGGGAAGGTTTTCTGTACGGCAAGTCATATAACACTTGTGTGTTATGGTCAACCCAAATTTACCAGCTACCCCTAGCGCCATTATCCCCATACCAATAATCCTGCGGATGCCCTTCTAGCAGCCCTGTCAGTTTTTTCCTCAAACTTAGAACACACAATGGTTAGAGTCCTAGAAAATCATTCAGCCAGACGCTCAACCATAGTTACCCCAGCTTCAGATAAATTCTTATCAATTGAATCCAGCCATGACAATGAGGTCTTTGGGACTTCAAAAGAGGGAGCAGAGCAACTCCCTAAAAATACCGCTCATAAGAAATATAAGCATAAACATACTCATGATGTATCCCCACAGCACACCACTATGGCTAAAAAAAGGGGCCAATTAACCACGGCCACCAAAAGGAAGTGGAAGCGCGCTAGAGGCGCGATAGATACGGACAGCTCTTCTGAACGTTCTAGTGAAGAGGAAATGTTCAATTCAGAGGTGAGCTCCTCTGATCCCGATTACGAACCAGTCTCGTCTTCTGGGGCGTCGCATTCATTTTCGTCACCTGATTCCACTAATTCCAAGAAACCGGCTTTGGATCCGGTAGATGATCTCGGTAACTCTATGTTTATACCGGAGCAGTTAAAACATCCATGGTCAGTGGAATGGTCCATTTATAGAGCATGTGGCGCGCTATTTGGCACAGCGCGCATCCGTATGCCTATAGACAAGGAAACAAGGAATAATTTGAGGGCTGAGTGTCCGGACCCAACTTTGGCACATAAACTTAACATTGCCCCGGAGTTAGATCCAAAGATCATTGATATCGTTTAGGAATCAAACTGGACTCAAAGACGGGGAGTCGAGGCTACTTTAAAAGTGTGCCACGATAAGCTTTTTGATTTTTTAGGTCCATTAGCGAAGCTGATGGATTCTATTGAGAGGACACTCCTCACTAATGAGAAACCGGACCTGTTTGAATACAGGGGGGGTGCAGAGGCTGGTCTGTGTGTTTTGCAAATTGAACACAGCTTTATCAAGCGAGAGTAGACTCTCAATTCTCCTCAAGATAGATGCGAAGGTGGCGACCTTAGCGCAAAATGAGCCTGGTCCCAGTGCTGAGGGCTTGTTATTCGGGGATGGCATCTTTAAGGAGATGACCGATTACACTGGTTCCTTCTCAACAATAGGGAAGGTGAAAGGCAACATTAGGAAGGCTTTCCCGAATAGGGTTTTTGACAGGGCCAGGGAAAGCAGCGGTCGCTTTCCCGGCCGTGACCCATATACTAATCAAGAGGCTCCTTTAAACCCTCTTATACCGAGGCCCCAAAGAACCCCACCTCTTTCCCGCAATGAACCAGATTTCACCGTCACCGGAATTACAGAGGTTCGAGGAGATTGGGATCGTTTGGGGAGTATACTTTTACACCAACATTCTTTCACAGACGAGGTGGGGGGCAGGATATTAAATTTTTTCCAATGCTGGCAATTGATCACGACAGATCCATGGGTTCTACAAACAGTAAGGGGATTCAAGGTAGAGTTCACATCACTCCCCATACAAACTGTACCTCCGGCCTTTATGGTCATGTCCGAGAAAGACAGAGCCACTACCTCACTAGAAGTAAAAAACCTCCTCCAGAAAACTGCAATAGAGGTGATACCTTCCAAGGAGGTATTCCTGAGCAATATTTTTCTTGTAAAAAAGAAGGATGAGGACTTTCGTCCAGTAATCAAACGAGTACGTTGTGTACAATCATTTCAAAATGGAAGGCATTCCATCATTAAAAGGAGTTTTATCTCCGCTCGATTGGTTGGTCAAAATAGACCTGAAAGATGCCTATTTAACGGTCCCGATGGATATCGCAAGCAGGGATTTCCTTCAGTTTGTCTGGGAGGGCACCCTTTTGGAGGTTCAAGTCCCTACCTTTTGTCTGTCATCCGCCCCAGATATTTCACCAAATTAATGAAACCGGTAGTGTCGTTCCTCCGCAGCAAGGGAGTGCGCCTGGTAATTTATCTAGACGACATTCTCCTTCTGGCAAAGGATCGACGGTCTTTGATAATACACAAAGATTGGACAATCAATCTGGGTTTCCTGATAAATTACAAGAAATCGGTCCTTACACCGACACCGGCCATCGAATTTCTAGGCTTTACCGTAAACTCAATGGAGATGTCTCTTTCTCTGCCTTCAACTAAAGTTCGGTTGATTCACAGAGAGATCAGGCATCTTCTATCGGTTCAGGAATTCCCTCTCAAATGGTTGGCTCGCCTCTTGGGCCTACTCTCTGCAGCAATACAGGCAGTCTTTCCAGGACCACTGTATTATCGGGGTCTTCAACGTCTGAAGGCACGTTATCTGCGGAGGGGATGGCTTTATCCAGATTGCATCTCCCTGGACAACGAGTCGAAAGAGGAGATGCAATGGTGGCTAAATCCTCTAGATTGATGGAATGGGAAAGGCACCATTCACCCAACCCCGGAGTTGGTTATAGAATCAGACGCCAGCAGATCTGGCTGGGGTGCGCGCTGCGGATCACTTTCCACAGGCGGCAGATGGGATTCCACAGAGTTAGAGTTGCACATAAATTGTTTGGGACTCCTTGCTGGTCTGTTTGCTATTCGAAGTTTTATCAAACCTTTCCAGGCAAGTTCCATTCTTCTCAAGATGGACAAACTGTCCGCAGTGCGTTATATAAACCACCTTGGAGACCCCAGGTCCAAACAATTAACAGAGACCGTGAAATCTTTTTGGGGCTTTTGCCTGTCTCACAATATCTCAGTCCAAGCACAATACATTCCAGGGTTCAGCAATTTAGTGGCGGACTGGAATTCAAGATATCTGTTGGATTCCAGCGATTGGAGGTTGGACGCCAGGGTGTTTGCCAGTGTGTCATTCCTCTGGGGTCCCTTCTCTATAGACCTGTTTGCATCTTGTCTCAACACTCTGCTAGCACAGTATTACAGTTGGAGACCAGATCCCATGGCTTTGGCCACGGATGCTCTGGTTCAAGTCTGGCCGCTGGGAACACTTTATGCGTTTCCTCCGTTCATTCTCATTTCCAATGTAGTAAGGCTACTACAAACAGTTAGCTACAGTAGTGCTCATAACACCTGTATGGAGGTCCCAACCATGGTTCCTGCGACTTCTGGAACTGTCTGTACACGTTCCCAGGTTGATTCGGGTCTCATCATCCACCATAGGCGTGCGCAGCCTATTGCATTCGGGTGTGCACCCAAAAGTTCAAACACTATATATATATATATATATATATATTTATTTATTCACGCACCCTTATGCAAACATACAGACACACACTCACGCATTCAGCCAATCATTACTCTAGGGGTCATTCACAGAGCGTTGAAATGTCGCCGACTGTTGTTCCCCACACTTCGGGGAATCAAATTGCCCCACCCTGCTGTGAATTCACCATTCACCGCAGGGCCCCCAAAGTGCAGGGAATCAGCCACTCGCAACAGGAACCAGGACACCGCGATCGGCCGGAGGTGACAGCGAGGAACGCAGGGACAGGTATGTAACAGCCCAGGTGTGGCTCGGGGTTACTGCTTTCAGCATTGAAATTTAACCGCGAGCCACACGCGGGAAAACCGCCAGGGGGTGAATGAATGCACCAATTTTGACTTATACAAATGTCAAAATCGGACCGCCAGGGAGGTTAAGGTCTTGTTGCCAAGCACCAATATTTAGTCTCCTACCTGTATCTCACAATGCTTTATTCACTATTCTTACTTTGTGGAGTGCAGGCAGAAGATATAGCAGCAATTCTAGCAGCAATACCAGCCTTTTGGATGCAGGGCAAGGGGGCAACGCCGGGCTGAAACAAAGACACGGGTGCCGAATTTTGCACACAGCAGCCTGTTTAAAGACAAATACCTGCATTTACACACACAGCCATACGTTCACATAACTGTATATCCCCTACACCCTGGGGGTATGTAGCAATAAAACTCCCAGTGGTATGTGTGTGAGCGTAGCCGAGAATCCACAGCAATAAAAACGCACAGTAATGTGCGGTATGTATGAGCGTGTCACAGAGCTCCACAACAAAACTCACAGTAATGTTTGCTGTGTATGGGGTGTATCAGAATCCACAGCAATAAAACTCACAGTAATGTGCAACGTGTATGAGCGTATCAAAAATCCACAGCAATAAAACCCCCCAGTAATGAGTTCTGTGTATGAGCGTATCAAAAATCCACAGCAATAAAACCCCCCAGTAATGAGTTCTGTGTATGAGCGTATCACAAAATCCACAGCAATCAAACAAACCCCCAGTAATGAGTTCTGTGTATGAGCGTATCACAAAATCCACAGCAATAAAAACCCCAGTAATGTGCTGTGCGTATAATATAAAAAAGTCCTCTCCTGCTTACTTTTTTCTTTTTTTCCCATTTGCAGGGAGGGGGTTGAATTCTGGTCCAGAGGGGGGGGGGGAGTCCAGAAGGGGGTCAAGGAGGGGGAACCCGGCTGGCCGCATCCAATGGATAGCCGCCGGGACCTCTCACCCCCACAGGCAGCCTCTGCTTCCCTGGTGGTCCGGTGGCTGTGGGGTGCTGCACCGCGATCTGTGCTTACAGTCCGCAGAGTACGTCCCACAACGAGTGACTGGACTCGAGCTGAGCACCCAATCGCAGGTGACTTGTCACCTGACCGCCGGCGCTCTGACACAGTCAGTAAGCGCCGGCGGTCAGATGACAGGTCATCAGCAATCGCCGGCGCTTAGCTTGTGGCCAGTCACTCGCTGTGGGATGTGCACTGTGGACTGTAAGCACAGATCGCGGTGCAGCTCCCACATCCACCGGACCACCAGGGAAGCGGCGGCTGCCGCCAGGCCTGCGGAAGTGAAGGGTCCCGGCAGCTATCCATTGGATGCGGCCAGCCAGGACCCAGAGTGTTCCGTGGGCCTGCGGGGTGTGCCAGGGGCTGGCATTAGGGTGTGCACACCTGGCACACCCCGTGCGCACGCCTATGTCCTCCACCCTGGGGGACCCGGAGGGAACACTTCAGAACCTCTTAAAACCTCGCTCGTTTCATTTAATAGCCTGAAAATATCAGGGGTCACTGGCCTTCAGTTGACATTTCGGTGGCAACTGCCTCTTTATTGTCAAGCTCCTGGGCCCCCTCTACTAGAAAGAGATACAAGGTTGCATG
Source organism: Leptobrachium leishanense (assembly GCA_009667805.1). Taxonomy (NCBI): domain Eukaryota; kingdom Metazoa; phylum Chordata; class Amphibia; order Anura; family Megophryidae; genus Leptobrachium; species Leptobrachium leishanense. The sequence goes on along the minus strand of CM019069.1, from coordinate 110,705 downwards.
GAAAACGTGGGTTTCTTGGTGTGTGGAACAACAGGTTGATCCCGTATCAGCTCCTTTGAGTAGCTTATTAAGTTTTTTCACTATCGCACGATAAATAATTTCAGATCGGCGATATCTGCTTCACACCAGGGTTTTAATGGTAGCCCTGCAGGGAACACCCCATTGCTTGTAGAAAGGTATTAGGTGTAAACGACCATCTCGTTCCCGTTATTCTAACATCTGTGATGTCAATGTAGTTTTGGATTTTCTGGATAGGTGGCCCGACAATGAAGCCCTGTCTATTAAGCAAATTTTGGCTAAATTAGCCGTTTTGTTTAATTTCCTGTAAGAGTTTCGGATGTTCAAGCCTTAGATCTTTCGGGAAGAAGTTTCTCCCCGACGGGGGTGAAATTTTCAATTTCCAACAGGACAAAGACTTCATTGTCGGACGTGTTTTATCAAGCTTTTCCTCAACGTCCTGGTCTTTGCCCGGTACGTTGTCTAAAAGAATGAGAAAGTTACTGCCCCTAAAAGGTCATTTCATTCACAACGTTTATTTATTTCCTTACGCAAACCATACAATCTGTAACTTCCACCACACTCGCTGGGTGGGTTAAATGGATCATGTCAGGAGCTGGTGTAGGCGTCTCCGTGTTCGGAGCTCATTCATCCCGGAGTGCTTCTGCTTCTGAGGTTTTTTCCGTGGATGTCGTCTTGTAGACATCTTAAACCAGCAGACTGGTCCAGAGAATCCACCTTTAGGGAGTGTTATGTTAAACCAGTGTGTCACATGTCACTATCACTAATTAATTAAGCTTTGAACTAGCATAATATGAGCCTCCGTGTCTTGTGGGATAATTCCCAGATTCCCCTATTATCATGACGGGGAATCATAATTATAATAAAGACACGGAGGCGAGTATTATCCCACCCTAAGAATGGTTTTTGTCTCCCACCCTTTATTTGATGATGAAGTTGTTGTTAATTTTGGTAGTCATTACTAAGGATGAGCCGAACACCTTCGAGTTCGGTTCGCATTCGAACTCGAACTTTTCAAAAGTTCGAATTCGAACTCGAACACGAACTCAATACAAGTCAATGGGACTCAAAGTTCGATCTTTAGAGTGCCCTCCAAGATGGCATATATGCTAGATATTTGCCATAAAAGGTGTATGGGGTCCGGGTAGTGCCCTGGGGGACAGGAAACAAGGACAAAAAGTTAAAAAAAAAAACGTTTTTTAAAGGGACAGTGAGTTTTCCATGAAATAAGGGTTAAAAATAAAAACTAAAAATTCCTTCAAATATTGTGCTTAGGAGGTCCCCATAACCTGCCCGTGACGTGGCGGATTTCTAGGATGTATAGAAACATCTAAAAACAATGTCCGGGTCCGGGTAGTGCCCTGGGGGACAGGAAACAAGGATAAAAAGTTTAAAAAAATACGTTTTTAACCCCCTTCACTGCAGACGACGTGTGGGACACGTCCTCAGTTACTCCCGCTGTATGCTGAGAAGGACGTGTCCCACACGTCATCAGCTTTGTGGGACCCCCGGTGGAGATACTCACCTCTCTGTCTGGGGTCCCGCGGCGTTCTGACTTCAGCGTCCTCAGACGCTGAAGTCAAGCTCCTCCTGACGTAAATTACATCATCTCGCCATGCGAGATGACGTCATTTCCAGGCGACTCCCAGCAATGCCGGAAGATCGCCTGGAAGGGAGGGGGGATCCCTCTCCCTCCCGATCGGGAGGTCCCACAAAAAAAGCCAGGCACCGCTTAAAAGGGGAGAGTCTCCCCTTTTAAGAGGTGCCTGGCTTTAACCCCTTAGGCACTGGGTCACACTTCGGTGCCTTGCGGCGCCGAAGTGCGGCCTAGCTCCGGTGGGGGCCACCATCTTGGATGGCGGCTCCACCCCCAGGTCCCCCCTCACTGCCTGACAACCTCACACATAGCGTGATGATGTCAGATAGCCGGGGAACCCCTAGCTGCCCGGAATCCCCTGGTGGAGATAGGGGGTTCATTTGAACTGTGGCAGCTAGGGGGCCATGGAGGGTGTCAATCGAAAGGCCTGAGCATGGCCTTTCGAATGATACCCAACATGACCAGGTATAAAGTAAAAAAATAAAAAAAACATGTATTTTTTGGTGTGTTATGTATATGAATGCAGCAATATTGTTCACATTTCAATTATAATGTGAACAATGATGCTGCACTAATGATTTTTTTCTATGTTGTGCGTTTGCTAAAAATCACAATTCCCCCCAAAAAATTTAATAAGTCCCCATTTCTAATTTTTGTACAAGCGCACCCCATAGAAAATATGACCGCAAATGTTCATGTGATAAAAGGTGAAAAAACCACTTTACACACTGCAGATGATTAAAAATTCAAGTTTTATTGCATTTTTTGTTATAATATACAGGCAGAACATGATGTATACATATAAAAATGATATATTTTGAATCTGCCGAGTCTGCCGGAAAGAACAATATCTAATATGTCTGGGTCGTATAATAAAATGTGGCTTCAAATCGCGTTTAAACATGATGAACGAAAGCGGTAAAAATTAGCTCAGCACACAGCGGTGAAATGCCTCAGCAGTGAAAGGGTTAAAGGAACAGTGAGGTTTTCCATAAAATAAGGGTTAAAAATAAAAACAAAAAATTCCTTCAAATATCGTGCCTAGGAGGTCCCCATAGCCTGCCTGTGAAGTGGCGGATTTGTAGGATGTATGGAAACTTCGCCATCACAGACCCACACACGACACCTGGCACTCCCAGTCTGCATACAATGTATCAAATTCACGAGACCGGACTAATTAGAAGCACATGTTATTTCCAAACACTAATTAAACACCTGTTGTTTACGCCGTTTGAGAGCACAGGTCATTTAGAGTTGAGAATCTTTCCACGTACACATTAGTTTTTAATTCAATGTCTAATAAACCGTTGCTTATAATATTCTGCAGTAAAGAGTCTCTTTATTTCTAGATTTTTTATTTATTTTTTTAAGCATTTTTTTATACTGTTTTTACAATTTTTTTTTTTTTTCGAACCAAACAAGCCAAAAAGTTCGAAGTTTGCGAACTGCCTATGTTCGAATCGAACTCCGAACTGATCGACCCGAACAGCTCATCCCTAGTCATTACGACTATTTCAAACCTTTTTAATGCTTTGATGATTTGTAAGCTCTTGGTGACCTTTAATACATTTATTTCCTGGCAGCTTAAACTTCCTGTTGCAGTTTCTTCTGGATGGCGAAGATTTCTCCCTTTGTTCCATTGGTTGGAGAAGTTTTTCGTCCGTCTCGCTTCAAGAAAAGAAGAGTGGCCAAGGGTTACCGGGGAATTTACCAAGTGGTCTGCACGATGATTGGTCAACACAGAACTGGACTGTACCATTACTGTGACTGTTATATGATGTTTAAATGTGGTTTTTTTCTCAGAATTCTTTTATTGTTTGTATTTGAGAGATTTCTTTGCTGCTATCGGCTAAAGTAAAGAAAAGATAGCATAATACTCGTCTCCGTGTCTTTATTATAATTATGATTCCCCGTCATGATAATAGGGGAATCTGGGAAGTCACGATAGTCTGTGAACCAAGTAACCGGCTTCTGTGACCGGAGAGAAAACAAAATGTGAAGAAAGGCAGGACCCTTCCTAAACCCAAAAATCATGTACGCGCCAGCACATGCAGACTTTCCACATCTGGACCCGTCTCCAGTCCACAGCTTGTAACCGGATTTCCTGAAGGTGGCTCCTCCGCGCAGACACCATGAGGGCAGCTTGTTATTTAATCAGCCGTCACAGCAAGGTTTCCTGTGAAATCACTGGATAACAAAAGTGTAAAGCCAGTTAATTAACGTGGCAGCGTGGCTTTGTTACAGCACACACTGCCTCCAGCGGCGTCAGGCAATGCAGACAGCACCAGAGCCATCTTTAACCCCTTAAGGATAGGGGAGATTTTACAAGTTGGGAACATTTCTAAACGTAGAATTTCAGGTATTCGCCGGTTCAACCATAATTTACCTCTTTCTTAAGTGCGCCCACCCTTATTATGTAGCATTTTGTTCAGGAGAAATAGAGCTTTTATTTTCCATCAAAGATTTATATATAAAATATATTTAAATATGAAGAAAAAAAATCGAAACTATGAGAAAATAAGAAATTTTGCTATTTTTGAAGTTCTGCATTGTATTTTCAGTGTGATTGGTAGACGGGGTTAGAAAGACCCGATCTGGTGCTGAAATGGCACCGAACAGTGAGTTTCCCCCGTACAGTGAGAGTTAGAGGCCATTTGACTAATCAGAGAGCAGGCAGTTTGCCAAATTTTGATGAATTGCCTGTCATATATGGTGCTGTTCAGCGGCATTGAAATACGGTGCCTGTTCCGTGACAGTGAAATACGGTGCTGTTTGGCGGCAGTGAAATACTGTGCCTGTTCGGCGGCAGTGAAATACGGAGCTGTTCGGTGGCAGTGAAATACGGTGCTGTTCGGTGGCAGTGAAATACGGTGCTGTTCGGTGGCAGTGAAATACGGAGCTGTTCGGCGGCAGTGAAATACGGTGCTGTTCGGTGGCAGTGAAATCCCCCATAGAGGAGCAATGGTTAATCTATTCACATTGAACAAACGAGAAATGTCAGTGAAATGCCCTGATGTTCAGTGGTTTCATTCGACAGGTTTATTCCGGAGTATCCCATAGGTTTCAATGTTAAAAATATTTCTGTTTTAAACCAATATCTAATAAACCGTTTATTTTAATCTGCAGCAAAAAGTCTCTATTTTTTTAGGATGTTTTAGGCATTGTACGGGATTGTTTTCTGGAATTTTTTTTACATTTTTTAATTTATCGTTTTTTCTTTTTCCTGTAACAGCCCTTTTTATTATCATTCATTGTATCTTATGTAACGTCCAGACATTTTCGTTCAGTAGTTTTTTTGCAAACAGTGTTTCAATTCAGACATAATACTCAAGCGTATTATCATTTATTTATTTTTTATGACTGGTCGGCGCTGTGATCGGCAGCTCATCGGCTGCATCTGGCGGCCCTCTGGAGGGTTTACGGCGGTTGTTCGGTGGGTTGGCTGTGGCGGGTGACGGGTTTGCGGTGGGTTCCCTGCACTTCAAAGACCCTGCAGTTAATGGTAAATTCCCCGCAGGGAGGTGAAATTTGATTTCATGAAGTGCGAGGAACGACCGACCTCTGAAATGTTTGCGACATTTCGGTGCTCTGTGAATAACCCCTATAGTACGCTTAGCCTTTACTGCAATAAAATACATATATTTGTGTTCAGCAATATGTCACAAGTTCAGTGGTACACCCACCCCCCCCCCATGTAGAGGTTTTTTGATGTTTTGGAAAGTTAAAGGGTCAAATTTAGATTTTGCCCAGCTCAGGTTTTACAAATTGAAATTTGCCAGATTGGTTTGCTGGTCATATGTTGACTTTGAGTGAGTGTGGCAGCCCAGGTATAAATATTACTCCATCATGGCATACCATTTCGAAAAGTAGACAACCCAGGGTATTCAAAATGGGGTATGTCCAATCTTTAATTGCAGCCACTTAGTCACAAACCCTGGCCAAACTTAGGGGGTTATTCTCATTCCCCGCACTTTGGGGAGTCAAAGTTCCCCACCCTGCAGTGAATTCAGCATTCACCCGCAGGGTCCCTAAAGTGCAGGAAATCTGTTGTTGAATGCCGCCACAGCCAACCTGCTGAAAATGCTGAAGGGCCACCAAACGCAGCTGCCAAGCGGCCGAGCACAGCACCAACCAGCCACAGGAGAAAGCCAACAAGCCGCCGGACAGGTGTAAAAAAAAAAAAAAAAAAATACACTTGAAAGTGTCAAAATTGAAACGCTGTTTGCAAAAAAACTACTGAATGAAAACATCTGGAATTTACATATAAAATCCAATGAATGATATTAAAAGGGCTGTTACAGAAAAAAGAAACGATTTAAAAAAAAAGAACTTTTTGCCTAAAAGATACTAAAAAGAATCTAAAGAGGGTGTGTCTTGGCGCTTGGACAAGATGGCAGCTTAAACTTCCAGCTCCTGACACCTCCGTCGAACATCAGCACTTAACATCGTGAATTTGGACATGGTCAAACCAAAAACCAAAGGAGTACCTGCTACACCCCGCAAGCGTCTAGGAGAGACCCAACTTGGTACTTTAGACACCTTTTTAGGAGTCCCGGACACGACTCCCCTGCTTCGAGCAGACTCCAACATGGCGACCTCTCCGCCTCGCTCACAAACGGGACCTCCGGATGATGGCGGAATTGGACACCTGGAATCCCTGAATGCTTCCTTGCCTACCAGAGCTGACATTGATCGGCTGATCATGTCAGTGAAGGACATATTCAAGGCGGAGGTGGTTGGTCTACGGTCGGATATGACGAAGGTGGACGGTAGGCTGGAGCATGTGGAGCGCCGCCTGGAGGAGGCTGCAGGGCCACGGGAAGCTGCGGCCCTGTCGGACATGAGGCGACACATCGATGACCTGGAGAACAGATCACGCCGACACAAACTTCACATCCGTGGGGTAAGGGAATCCGTCACAGAGCTCCAAGCCTACCTAGTGGCCTTTTTTGGCGAACTCCTGGGGCATACCTGGCTCACGCCCGAGCATATCGATCGTGCGCACAGGGTCTTCCGCCCGAGATTGCCGGCCCCCACCAACCCACCGAGGGATATACAGTGTTATTCAAAGAGAACCGAAAAGTCACCGCACATTCGGTGACTTTTCGTTCTCTTCAATTCGGGCCAATTCGGCAATCCCATTTCGGCGACCCTGCAGTGTATTGAGCAAGCACCACAGGGCTGTCGACGTGCAGGGAAAAGCTGCCAAAAACCCGGCGAATGCACGCCGAAAACCCGTAAAAACATCTGGATTAACCCGTCGAAGACGCCAGAAAAACCCGAGCAGGAGCCGATCACACGCAGTGAAGCGTCCGGAAAAAGCCGACACCACAGACGAATGCAGTGAATAAATTAGGAAAACAGTTTGCTTGAATGTTTGAAAAGTGAAACGCTGTTTGCAAAGAAACTACTGAACGAAAATGTCTGAAATTTACATATAAAATTCAATGAATGATAATAATTTTTTTTAAAAAAAACAAACAGAAAAATGCTTAAAATATCCTAAAAAATCTATAAATAAAGAGACTCTTTACTGCAGAATTTTATAATGAACGGTTTATTAGATATTGAATTAAAACGGGAATATTTTTTTTTTTTTTAAACATAATTTTATTGGACGAGAGGACAAGAAGAATAACATGGATGCATATGCGGCGTCGCAGCACCAAAAAGATGATATCAACAAACTTATGCCTCTAAGTAAACCATGGTCCCGTCCATATTATAAAATGAAGGTAGGGTGGGGTGAGGAAGAAAGAAAAAGAAAAAAGGGGGGGGGAATGAGGGGAAGGAGTGGCCCGGCCCAGGCCAGAATCCTAAGACATAAATACCCGTCCAACCTGACGAGTGCTATAGAGGTATATGTAGAAGGGGGGGGGGTGGGGGAGGGGGTGCCAGGGAAGGAGAAAAAAGTAGGCAAAAGGGGCCATGAAGCCCTATATATGTAACCATAGCCCATATTCCCGCCATAGATTATAACCCCGCATCCAGCCAGGGCCCCCAAGTTTTACTATATGATGGCATTGTAAAACGTACTATAGCGGTCAGTTCGTCCATAACCTGGGTGTCCCTGATTTTGCCATAGACTTTAGCCATACAGGGCGGGAGGGGTTGTCTCCAGACTTCCGCTATAGCCCGTCTTGTAGCCAATGTAATTTTGGCTAATAATTTATTTTCATGGAAAGTAAGTTCAGGGAGCGGTCTGGAGAGCAAAAACGCCCAAGGATCCAACGAGATAGGTTTAGATAGAACTAAAATCAGTAGGTCTTGGACTTCCTTCCATAAGGGTACAATTCGTGGACATGTCCACCACATGTGGAAAAAGGAGCCCTTGAAGGTGCATAATCTCCAGCAAACATCCGGTAGATTCCCATTCATGTGCGCCAGTTGAGATGGTGTAACATACCACCGCATAATCATTTTAATGGACTGTTCCTGCAATGAGGCGCACTCCGACACGGAGCGAGACATCTCCCATATGTCCAGCCAGTCCTCTGAGTCCAGGGTTTCCCCGATATCTCTTTCCCAAGCATGGATATAGGACAGGTCTTTCCAGTCCAACAGTGATGTAAGGTCCCGGTATAATGAAGATATAAGGCCTCTCGGGTATGTGCCAGCTAGGCATAATCGCTCGAAGCGAGTCGGCGGCGCCAGTGCAGCTTGCTTGATGTGAGCCTGTGTGGCGTACGATGTCAATTGAAAAATGTGAAGAAAGGACAGTCCCGAAATATCTTGAAGAGGAATCAAAGTTCCGTTGTGGTATAAATTATGTATTCTGCACACACCTGAGTCCAATAGGTCACGCCAAGGTCTCACGTGTAGACCGGGGCGGAAGTCTCTGTTCCCAAAAATTGGAGTCATAGGCGATGGTGTAGACGTCAACTCGCACTTCACTGCTAGTCTATGCCAAAGGCGCAGAGAGTTTAATATGGCTGGGCATGTGGTGGTAATTAAAGGACAATGTTCTCGAGCCAGCCATATCCAATGGTGTATCTTATTCGGCCGCATAAGGGACGCTTCCAGATCGACCCACCTGCGAGACCCCGCTGGAGCATGCCAGGCTACCACTTGTGCCAATTGAGTTGCATAGTAATAGGTGAAGAGAGATGGAAGGCCCAGGCCGCCCAGGGACCGTGGGCGATAGAGAGTGTGTCTAGCTACGCGGCATCGTTTCCCTGCCCATATAAAATAATCAATGGAGCGCTGCAAAGCGATGACCTCTGAAGCAACGAGAGGAACCGGTAATGCCTGAAACATATACAACAATCTGGGTAATACATTCACCTTAATGCAGTTAAGCCTACCGAGCCATGATATTGCATATTTATTCCAACATTCTAACTCCGCTTTGAGAGTCGCAAAGAGGCGGGGGTAATTAGCCGAATAAAGGTCTGCCGAGCATGATGTTAAGCGGACCCCCAGGTAGACCAGCTCAGATTGGGTGAACCTTATAGGGCAGGAAGAGGAGAGAGATGCAATCGCCTCTGCTGTCAGCGCCACCGGGAGTGCCTCTGATTTAGTAATATTAATTTTATATCCTGAAAGAGCAGAAAAGGTACTGAGCAGGTCCAGAACCCGGGGTAAGGAGGTGGAGGGGTCTGTCAGGGAGAGAAGGACATCATCGGCATAAGCCGATAATTTAAATTCTAAGTCACCCACCGTAAGTCCCGAGATACCCGCGTCTGATTTAATAGCAAGCAATAGAGGTTCCAAAAAAAGGGCAAACAAAGCCGGAGACAGTGGGCAGCCCTGCCTGGTACCGTTCCGGATTACAAAGGGGATCCTGTCGGCTCCCGGTATCAAAATCTGCGCTCCCGGAGAAGCATACAAAGCTGAGATCATGCGGAGAAAAGTGGGGGGGAACCCAAGATGTTTAAGTAACGTAAATAAAAACGGCCACCCCGCCCTATCAAAGGCCTTCTCAGCGTCTAAAGACAAAAATAAAGAGGGCCTCTGATAGGTCTCTGCGAACCAAAGAAGGTCCGCCGCGCGTCTCGTATTATCATACGCTTGCCGACCTGGGATGAACCCCACCTGGTCCGGGGATACCAAAACAGGGAGGAGAGGATCTAGGCGCAGGGCCAAAATTTTTGCTAGTAGTTTAATGTCCGTATTTAAAAGGGATATGGGCCTATAGCTATCAATGTTCTCAGGGTCTTTCCCAGGTTTGGGGAGGAGAACTATGGCCGCTAACAATGACTCCGCAGGAAATGGGGCCCCTCTCCGTGCGGCATTAAATAGTCGGCAAAGAATGGGCTTTAATTTAGGATAGAACGCTTTATAATACCGGTATGTGAAGCCGTCTGGCCCAGGGCCTTTAATGGCTTCATCAAGCCCAGTGCCCTCCCTATCTCCTCTTCCGTTATAGGGGAGCCCACCAATAGGGACTGAACTTTATCAAGAGTAGGGAGGTTCTGATGCCTCAAGTACGTTTCAATATTATCTATCAGGTCTCTGTTTCCTATTTCGTGGGTGGGGGAATGATTATATATATCCGTAAAATACTCTGTGAAGGCATCCCAGATAGCCTCAGGAGATTTATGAACCTGCCCTTTTTTATCTCGGATCAACGGGAACAGGACAGTGCGGTGTCTAGGACGCAGCATCCTGGCCAGGGGTGTATCCGCTTTATTCGCTCGTCGTCATAATAGCGCCTTTTGGACCATAGCAACGATCTCCCCATCATCTAAAAAAATAAACCGTTAAGGTCTGCTCGAACTCTGCTAAGCTGTGCAAGGGTGTCGTCAGTCGGGACACGTTTATGCCGGAGTTCCAGTCTCCGCAGGTCAGTCTGTAACGTGACTATGGCCTGCAGCTTCATGCGTTTGTAGTAGGCAGCCTGACTAATTAGCACCCCCCTAATCACTGCTTTATGAGCATTCCATAATGTATGTATGGACACGTCAGGGGTGTCATTTAACAGAAGGTATGAGTCCAACGCGGAGCCAACCGCTTTCCTAACCCCCTTTATCAAAAGAAGCAAGGGGTCGAGCCGCCATTGGCCACTGCTGCCAGACGCCAGTGGGCGGACATGCAGAAACACATCTGCATGGTCGGACCAAGTTATGGAGCCAATGCCTGATGTCGCAATCAAGGGAATACAGTCCGAGGAGATCAGGAAATAATCTAATCTGGAGTATGAGGAATGGACCGGGGAGTAAAAGGTAAAATCTTTCGTTGTGGGGTGCTGTACCCTCCAAATATCTACCAAATCATGTTTACGCACAAACGCATGAAACTGCCTATCTTGGGATGAGGAAGGAGTCAGACCGGCGTGAGGGGGATGGCCGGATCGGTCCAGGGGAGAGCAAAGAGTAGCGTTAAAGTCCCCTCCCAATATAATTTTACCCTTAGCATGCAACCTGAGAAAGGAGGAGAGGTCCGCCCAAAATCCCGCGTCAGGCCCATTTGGTGCATATACCGACATCAGTGTATACCATTTAGACGAACAAGTACCCCTTGCCAATACATACCTCCCAGCAGAGTCAGAGTATACATCAACAATCTGCAGCGGGCAGGAATTATGGAACAAAATAGCGGCTCCATTCCGTTTAGGGATGGCACAGGAGGTGAAGACACGGGAGTAGGATGGGTCCGCTAGGCGAAAGGCCGCAATGGTAGAGATCCTAGTCTCTTGGAGGAATGCGATGTTCGCAGATTTCCGCTTAAGGTCCCGGAAAAGGAGACGACGCTTGCGCGGGGAATTTAAGCCCTTGACATTCAAGGAGAGGAATTTAAGATCTGAAATCATTATGGGATTAGGAAGGGGAACGCATGGTCATCATCCTCCCCACGTCTCCACCCCTGTCCCGCTCCGCCATCTCCCAGTCTCTTACCGAGGGGGGAGGCGACAGGACGGGAGCCATCCACAGAGGGATCAAAAGTATGATATACATCCACATAATCATATAGCCGAAAGGTCAGAAGTGAGAAAGTAGGGCCGGGCCGGGGGAACAGGGTGGGAAGGGGGAACAAGGAGAAAGAGGAGAGAAAAAAAACAAAAAACGTCCCGAACGGATGGGTAAACCAAAGGAACGGAACCTCGGAGGAGGAGGTAGTCTCGGGGAAACCAGCAAGCCATGGGGAAAAAACCCTCGGCCACTGTCCCCCCGAGCAACCACCACATTAACCGTCATGCTAAAACTACAACCACCTAAACAAATAAATCGGAGGTACAGAGAAAAAACAGAAAATGATCTAAGCAAATATCAAAGAGCCATCTAAGGGCCTAAGCCCCGCAAAACCTGGACTGAAGGATATACATGCCCTCACTTAGGGCACCCACGGCTGTCCATATTCAATCTCCAGCCGGAGACCAGTCTCTGGAGAGCCACGGCAGGGAACTCGGAGGGGTGAGCTGAGCAATTGCGTCTGGGACCTCCAATCCCAGCTGGCGTAGGAAGTCCTGAGCCCTATACAGGTGTGTGCAAGAATACGTGCGACCATCTTTGTGGACCAAAATACGAAATGGGAACCCCCATGAGTAACGCACATCGTGAGAGCGCAGCAGTTCTGTGACTACCCGCCATTCCCTGCGTTTAGCCAGTGTCGACGGAGCAAGGTCCTGATAAAAAAGCAGCTGGCCATCCTCGTACTCCACCTGTTGGTCACGAGCTGTGCGTAGTAAAGCTTCCCTTGTCGAGTAATAATGCAATCTGGCGACTACGTCGCGCGGTGGTGCGTTCTGGCCTTTCCGCACCCCCAAGGTACGGTGTATCCGGTCGATCAGATATCTAGCCGGTGGCAGCGCGGGTAACAACTTTTTCATAATGCCCGTAAGCGTAGCGTCCAGTGCATCCGGTGTCACCGATTCAGGCAGCCCTCGGAGTCTGACGTTGTTGCGTCTGGACCTGTTTGATAAATCTTCCAAAGCCTCTTCTAGTGTCTCCACCCGTGTTGCCAGTGTCTCCGCATGGTGAGCAAGTGTATTGCACGTGTCTGTGAATGCCTCTGCCCGTTCCTCGAGACGCGCTGTGCGTGTCCCAATTACCTGGACCTCCGCCGTTAGCGCCCTCGTGTTGCGTGCTAGCTTCCCCCGCTATGAAATCTTGTAGGCGACGGATATCCTGGCGAGTCGCCGGGCCCAAGTCCTGCTCCATCTCAGAGGTGTCCGAGCCTGGGGATGGGCTTCTCCCTCCATCTCTGGAGGAAGCGCCGCCATCTTGGGGCCTAGTCACTGTGCGGGTCCGAGGTGTAAATATCGGCGCTACAAGCGCGCTGTCAGTCTTTTTTGTTTTTTTGGAGGACTTCATGGCTCCTGCTACCTTTCCCTGTACCTCCAGAGCGAAATATATAGAGTGAAAGTGGTGGTTGTCTCAAATCAATCAGCGGCTACTCGGGAGCTCCAGCAGCACACGTCCTCTCACATCGCCGGCTCGGCTCCACCCCAAAACGGGAATATTTTTAACATTGAAGCCTATGGGATTCTCCTGAATAAATTTGCCGAATGAAACCACCGAATGGCAGGGCATTTCGAGAACCTTTCACTGCTGGTTTGTGTTCTCTGAATAGACGAAGCAGTGCTTTTTCATGGGGATTCACTGCCCTCGAACAGGGACCGAACAGGCACCGTATCTGCAGGCAATTCGCCAGGATTTGGCGTATTGCCTGCTCTCTGAATAGCCGAATGGCCAAGAAAGGTAACCGAATGCTGATTTTCAGCGTTCGGTTACCTTTCTCCAGCCATTCGGATCTCTTTGAATATCCCTGATAGTGTGCCACATCACTGACTTTACATTGAAGGAGAGCGTCGCGGAGGCAGCACGTAACATCACCCCTTGATCTATGACGGTGAGGATATTGAGGTTTATAATGATTTATCTACATTTACGCTTGGGGCATGAAGGGCCCTCCGAACCCTTGCTGGCGGTGTTGAGAGAGGCGGGCATACCCTACAAATGGGGCCATCCCTTTGCTCTGATGGTACCCCGTGGACACAACCTTTTTGTTATTTGTACCCCGGCTGATGTGCAGGGCTTCCTCCGGGACCTGGAATTGCCCTTGGTTGAAATATCTGATTAGGAACGTCCTACCCGCCGCCTGGATTACAGAGGCCATGAAAGACTCCAATATGGCCAACCTCGCTCGCAGCGTCCGAGATCACGTAGACGAGGGACCGCGGACGGCAGGGAGTCTCTCCTGCACCTGCTCAGGCTGAAGATGGTACCTGATTTTCCTCCTTATATATACACACCCTTTCTACCTTCCTCTCCACGAGGAATCTCTGAGGTGCATATGTTTCCCTACAAGCTGCCCCATACTAGCTTGGTCGTCCGGGGCATATCTCCCGGTTTGGGCTATAGACGCCGGATGATGTCAAGTGCCTCGCGGTAGTACTACCGGGATTAGCTCTGTTTTTTTCCCCAAGCTGCCCGAGAAGATCAACCCCCCCCTTACTTATGGCAGTGCAGATCATACAGAAGGACACACCTTGCAACGCTAGCTTCGCACTGTTAAAATGGCTGCATGTACAGTGTCCACGGCTCATTTTACGCCCTTGTGTCTGATTACGATGCCTGCCCATCCTGGTTACTGGAGTTTTTTCCCCCGGATCCGGTATGGCACGATACTCTGTTTCCGGACCACATCGAACTTGTAGTATCGTGGATCCCACCACTTTTTACCGGCCCACACTGATTCTGCCCTTTCCGTGATAGGAGATGGCAAAGGCCATATTTTAGATTTCGGAACGTACTAACTATCCAGGACCAATTCCATCGGTTCAGTTGAACGTACTATCTGGTCGGATTATCTGGTAACGGACAGACGCAGGGACCTCCACGTTAATTTTGTCATCTATCATATAGAATTTTAAGCGTTGGGCGGAAAGCTGGTCTCGTATTAGGGCTTGGTCTACGGACACTGGTGGGAGGGGGAGGGTATATGTGTGCCCTATTTTTGGGTCTGTAATGGGGGCGCAAAGCAGGGTGGGAGAGAGAGATTCTTTGTGTGGGGAGGGGGATGTGGTTGTTGAGTCTTCATCGGTCCAGCCTGGAGAAATCTGTGATCTTTACGAAATGTAGTTATAGCTCATTGGCTTGAAATTTACCTGTGGTCAGCTTTGACCTTTTGTTTACTCCTTTGCTAATCTGTTTATGTCCACAATTTATTGTAGTGACGGATTGTCATTGAGCGGTTTATGTTGAGGTTTATATTTTTGATTGAAAGTGTTCTGCTTTTACCGTGCTCCTATACTTTCTGTTGTTCTCGTCCACTGGCATTTCTTTTGACTTGCCACCACCCCCCACGAGGATTGACGCCGATTATCCCCTGAGGGGCCCATTGATCCACGTTTATTACGGGGATTGAGCTTCCCATACTCAGGTTGGCATTACACCTTCTCGCTTTTTTTTTCTTTCTTTTTCCTCTCCCTCCCTTGTCTCTTTCCTCTCCTTTCTTTCTCCTCTTCTCTCTCTTCTCCTCTCTTTCTTCCCCTTCTGCCTTCTCTTCCAGTCTCTACCATCCCTTTCTTTGACAATCACATTACCAGCCACACTCCCTCATTTTTGCCATGTATACCCCTGCGCACCCGATACTGCTTTCTTATAACGTACGAGGATTGAATAGCCCTGAAAAACTGAGTAAATTGTTCCAGGAACTGTGGTCACTGCGGGCGTCTGTCGCATTCCTCCAGGAGACCCACATTAGGGGGGGGGTCAGCACCCAACCTGATTAATGCACGATTCCCTTTGGGGTATTTTAGTCATCACGCCTCGGGGAAATCGAGGGGAGTAGCTATCTTATTCTCTAACACCATTCCCTTTGTTCTGACGTCCCAATTTACGGATCCAGAAGGTAGATTCCTTTGGTAGATACCATTGCTGACGTTACTTACACGTTCGTGTCTATTTACCTCCCCAATAAGGCCCAACGCAAGGCTTTGCATGGCATTATTCAACGTTTAACGGGATTCAAGTCGGGTTGTCGGATCATGGCCGGAGATTTTAACATCGCCTTGGATCCCAAATTGGATGCATCACGTGGGACCTCTGCGATTCCCGCAGGGATTATCCGACATATACACAGGTCCTTGTTGACCTTACAGCTAGTTGATGCCTGGCGGCTTCATAACGAAGGGGCACGGGAGTATTCTTATTATTCCTCAGTCCACTCTTTATACACCCGACTGGACTATATTTTCCTACTGCATCACACACTGGAATTATCTTCGAACGCCGTGATTGGCACCCGAACATGGTCGGACAATGCACCAGTGACACTTCAATTGCTCTCCCCACTTCACCGACCAAAAGAACGCATATGGCGCTTGACCGTGTCCCTACTCTCGGATCCGATCTTAAAAGAAGATACGACAAAATTGCTTTCAGATTACTTCGCTGACAATTTAACTACTGACGTCACGGTCCCGACGGTTTGGGAGGCCCACAAGGCGGTATTGCAGGGTTTTCTGATTAGTAAAGCAACAGCACTGAAGAAACAGCAATCATCCGCTTTTGCTACGCTCTTGAGCGATATATGCAAACTTGAATAAGAACATGCAGATTCTCCAGATGATGAAATTTACCAACGCCTTTCACATCTTCGATGTGACATGGCATCCGCACTTAACCGACAAACGAAACTACTGGCAGTTAAGACACAATGCTTCTTTGCATTGAGGGAGAACCAGCCGGGTAAATTATTGGCCCGCATCCTGAAATCCTGAAGGGAAGCGGCTTATATATCGAAAATCAAGGCGGTCGGGGAACCAGCTACGACGCACCCGGCTCGTATCCAACAGGCGTTCCGCGACTACTTCAGCGACCTTTATAATTTACAGGGTCACCAGGACCCTATGGGGGTACACCAGAAATCTCAGAAAATCTGGCAACACGTGTGTCGACGAGTCTCTCTGATTCAGAGGCTGATCTTCTAGGCTCCCCGATCACAGTCGAAGAACTGGCGGCTGCTATGAAACCCATGAAATTGGGGCGTAGTCCAGGGCCTGACAAACTGCCGATAGAATATTACAAAACGTTCCGCTCCTCATTGCTGCCTCACCTGGCCTCAGTCTTCACCTCATTACGGGAAGGTAGCTCGTTCTATGTTGCCACTACAGCCGCGTCAATTACGGTCCTCCCTAAACCAAATAGGGATCATACACTCTGTGCTAACTACAGACCAATTTCGCTACTAAATAGTGATCTAAAAATTCTATCGCAGGTCTTGGCCGACCGTTTGAAACAATTCTTACCTAAATTGGTCCATCCAGATCAAACGAGATTTATGCCGAACCGGGAGGCCAGGGATGCCACTTCCAGAGTACTATCGGCTATTCGCCTAGCACAGGACCGAAACATACCTATGATGCTCTTGTCTGCGGACACAGACAAGGCCTTTGATTGGGTGGCATGGCCATTTCTATTCGCTACACTTAATCGCATGGGAATCGGGGACGGATTCATGAAGTGGGTACGAGCACTGTATACCACACCTACGGCCAGGGTCAAGGTGAATGGGGCTTTATCTGAGCCATTTCACATTACCAAATGGCACACGACAGGGCTGCCCACTTTCACCACTTTTATTCGCATTATATATGGAACCATTGTTGAATTCAATCAGATCTAACGCGGAGGTGGCGGGCCTTCAGGGGATGAGAGACGTGCACAAATTATCGGCCTACGCGGACGATCTTTTGTTTCTGGTGACACAGCCATCTAGATCGCTACCAGCCCTGACAACGGAATTACAAACATACGGAGCTTTATCGGGTTTTAAGGTGAATGCTGAAAAATCGGAGTTCCTAAATATATCACTCTCTCCGACATTGACACACGCAATTCGAACGGCGTACCCGTTTCGGTGGTGCACCCAAAAAATGAGATACCTGGGGATCTGGCTAACGGCAGACCCTTCACAGATTTTTGATGCAAATTTTTTGCCTTTATTTAATACCATACGGGGTGATCTGGCTAAGTGGAAGATGAAATATTTATCCTGGATTGGCAGGATTAATGTCATAAAAATTAATGTCCTCCCCCGACTCTTATACCTCTTCCAGGCGCTACCCATACTTCTCCCCGACACATTTTCTTGTACGTTAAGATCGGCTCTGAATAGATCCATATGGCCCACTAAGGGTGCACGACTTCAATATCGCACTCTGAGCTTGTCTAAATTGGCTGGCGGACTGGCACTGCCAAACGTGACGTGGTATTACTATGTCCCACCTGACTAGACTGCTCGGCTGGATGTCCATCGGACTGGGGGATAGAGGCCTAGACCTTGAAGAGGCGGTGGCTGGCGCACCATTGTGGACCCTTCCCTGGCTGCCACGCCATGGGAACATGTCAGGCCTCTTGACAAACACACCAACTCGAGCCACATTGGTGCTCTGGCACCGAATTTGGAGCCGCTTCTACCTGTCCTCTTACCCATCGCCCTTGTTACCATTGAATCAGAACCCAGACCTCCCAAGCAGAGTACGACCCTCTGTGAGACGTAGATTTACAGAGGGGACACGACTACAGGCTCATCATGTTTTCCGCGATGGTCAATTCCTAAAACTGATGGAACTCGAAGATACCCCCCCGTCTCTTTCGCAGACGTATTTAACTACCACCAAATACAGGGATATCTATGTAAACTGCCGGGGAATGCATGTCTACTCAGACAGCTGACGCCCTTTGAGAGGTTCTGCAATCTTGGCTTACAACTGGACCACAGCATACTTGAAAACGAGAGAAATCTCAATGTATCCTTCCTGGTAAAATCCTTTTCAGATCCTTTTCAAATCTCGGCACTGTTTAAGATGATTCAGAAGGCAGACGGGCATGAACCAGGGTTCATGGGCCGCTGGGAGAGAGAACTGCGATTTCCAATCACGACAGAACAGTCGCAGATGACGCTCACACTGACTCATCAAGGATCTCGTATCTTCGCATTCGCAGAGAGACCTCTTATAAAATACTCTCGTTCTGATACCGGTCCCCGCTGCTCCTTGCGCGCATCTCATCCTTTGGGGACCCGGGATGTTGGAGAAACTGCTCCCAAGTAGGAACGTACTTGCATGTCTGGTGGGAATGCCTGACCATCCAGCGGTTTTGGAAAATGATTGCATCGCTGATTTTTATTCTGACAGATACGACACTGCCGCTCCGATCGGAGGTGTTCCTCATCTTCCATATCGATGCCTCTGTGAAGCGTCTAAAACAATCCTTGCTATTAAGGATTTTATTGGGGCAAGGGCCTTGGTCCCCAGATTCTGGAGGACACCCAGACTTCCAAGTCTGACAGACTTATCTGACAAATTGAACGACATCCAAAGGGCAGAGGAGTCGCTGATCTCCTCGGACGCCATGAGACAAAGATTTACGACCACATGGTTTAATTGGAATCAAGCATCTTCTTATGAGGCGTATAAAACTCTGAGGGAGGAGTGGAACCGGGCTGGGGAGCTGGATGGTGGGTCCCCTTGATGGAACCGGATGGCTCTAGGGGGCGCATAGTATACCGGCTTATGCAGGCCCACACATTCTTTATTATTTTACTGCCACTAACATCAATTTCCATTCCCTGACCATTTTTCCTTCATTACTCCTCTTCCTTTCCAGCTTTCGTCTCTCTTTTCTACTCACCTCTTCCCCCTCGCCTTCAGATGCCCTATTCTCCTTTCTCTCCCCTTCTCTTCCTCTTTCTGTGCTATTTCCCCCCTCCCCCCCTTTTCTTTTTCCTCGGTTTTTTGATTTTTCATACTTCGTTTTTTATACTACAATGTGGATGAGGATGATTTTTCCCTACTCACTGGAAAGATTGGTTTATATATAATAGCACTATTATATGTTGTGCGCTACAGATGCAGAGCAGACGTGAATGCTATCTGGAATATGTTGACTAGACGTGTCGCATAGAATGCTTCATACACATTATACTAGGTTTCCTGATTCCATATATTTGATACTGTATGAATCATTTTTTTATTAGATACTCAATAAACTTAATGAATGCAAAAAAAAAAAGAATCTAAAGAGACTTTTTGCTGCAGGATAAAATAATAAACTGTTTATTGAGTTAAATCGGGAAGAATATTTTTAACAATGAAACCTATGGGATTCGCCTGATTAAACCTGTTGAATGAAACCACTGAACATCAGGGCATTTCACTGCCATTTCTCTGCTCTTCAATATGAATAGATTAACCATTGCTTCTCTATGGGGGATTTCACTGCCGCCGAACAGCACCGTATTTCACTGCCACCGAACAGCACCGTATTTCACTGCCGCTGAACAGCACCGAATTTCACTGCCGCTGAACAGACACCGTATTTCACTGCTGCCAAACAGCACCATATTTCACTGCTGCCGAACAGGCACCGTATTTCACTGCCGCTGAACAGACACCATATTTCACTGCTGCCAAACAGCACCATATTTCACTGCTGCCGAACAGGCACCGTATTTCACTGCCGCCGAACAGCACCGTATTTCACTGCCGCCGAACAGACACCGTATTTCACTGCCGCCGAACAGACACCGTATTTCACTGCTGCCGAACAGCACCGTATTTCACTACCACCGAACAGCACCGTATTTCACTGCCGCTGAACAGACACCGTATTTCACTGCTGCCAAACAGCACCATATTTCACTGCTGCCGAACAGGCACCGTATTTCACTGCCGCCGAACAGACACCGTATTTCACTGCCACCAAACAGACACCGTATTTCACTGCCGCCGAACAGACACCGTATTTCACTGCTGCCGAACAGGCACTGTACTGATTGGCAGTTCGCCAAAATTTAGCGATCTGCCTTCTAACTGAGTAGTCGCATGGCCTCGAAATGTCACCATACGGGGAAATTTAAAGTTTGGTGACATTTTGGGGCCAGATCAGCTCTCTCTGTATAACCGTTCAGTCTTCATGTTCGAGTTTTGCATTATTCACACACAAACTGTTATTTTGCTGATGACATCATGCTCCCTCGACATTTTACTGGCCTTAAACTCTCATATTTGTGGTCGGCAATGTCTTACGAGTTTAATGGTGCCCCCCATGCAGCGTTTTACGAGTTTAATGGTGCCCCCCATGCAGCGTTTTACGAGTTTAATGGTGCCCCCCATGCAGCGTTTTACGAGTTTAATGGTGCCCCCCATGCAGCGTTTTACGAGTTTAATGGTGCCCCCCATGCAGCGTTTTACGAGTTTAATGGTGCCCCCATGCAGCGTTTTACGAGTTTAATGGTGCCCCCCATGCAGCGTTTTACGAGTTTAATGGTGCCCCCCATGCAGCGTTTTACGAGTTTAATGGTGCCCCCCCATGCAGCGTTTTTATTTTACGTTTTGGAAAGATACAGGGTCAAGCATAGGGTTTTCCCATCTCGGTTATTTTCAGGATTTTCAGGGATTTTCAGGATTTATGCCATCTTTGAGAGAACATTGCGCGCTCAGAAAGGATATTGCTCCAAAGATGGCGCCAAGGAGTGTAAAGGTAGTGCTTCAAGTTATTTGGTGCAGCCATGTGGGTACTGTCACGGGATGGCCCAGCACCCTCAGCCAGGGGCGGTGCAGTGACAGTGGTGACATGGACACTTGGGTGTGGTGGCACGCACCCCGTTTTACCAGTAATTTATTTAGATGTGATTATTGTGTGGTGTAATAAAGTGTTCCCCGTTGGTTTATTGCGTAATGTATTTTCCCCTTGTTTGCCTTGCTCGCCGCCATTTTCCGATCCTTGTGGCGCAGTCAGAATTCTCGATTCGGAAAATGGCCGATTCGAACCATCCGGTTCGAATCGTAAAATGGCCGATTCGGACCATCCGGTCCGAATTGGCGACTCCCTAAAGGCCAAGGGCCAATGGGTCCTGGGAGGGCGGGCAAGGAGTCCCATTGTATTCTAATTTTGTGCAGAGTTGTTAAATGCTTGAACTGTAAACAATAAAGGCAGATCTTGCAGCGCATCCAGTTTTGACTGATGTGGTTTCTTCTCCGCCGTATTTTCGTATCTGAGAGTCCCTCGCGATCTCAGAGTACGGTGTCCACCCAGGTACGATCCGAATCGAGCGCTCTGTGCCTGCATCGTGTAGCAGGGCAGAGGCGCAGCGCATGAAGATTCGGTTCCCAGAGAGACGGAGATCCGAACCGAAGGGCGCAGCCGCGTACCGCGCTTCGGTATTGCGAGGGATTGCGGTAAGATCCGAATCCCTCGCCCATCCCGCTAGATCCGAAGTTTCCTTCAGTCCCGACCCGATCCGAAAAGTCTTCCATTAAGTTCCGAAGATTCACCCGCACCGCGATCGGAAACGTTTCCCGCAATATCCGAACCGTTTCCCACATCCGATACGAAGATTCCTCCGCGGCGGAACCGATCTCCACGGACGTCCCACACCCGCAAGGTCAGTGAACCAGCTGCTCGGGACGCTGAGTGCCGTATGGCTCAGTGGTCGGGCTGGTTCTAGGCAGGGGTCCCCTCCACCGCCCGCTAACCCTTTCCCAGGGTCACGCCAGGCCGCACGAGACGCCGAGTGCGCGTCACTCGGTAGTCGGGCCAGCGGTAAGCGAAGGGGTCACGCAGATCGAGCACACCCGCAGGCGGAACAACATCTCCATTCCGTCATAGGTACCTTCGAACAGACAATGGTAACATTACCTGGTCACTATGGGGTTGAAGGGACACTACCACTTACATTAGCTGTAACTACAATACGTTTTCATTACAAATAAAAACACATTATTAAACATGAAAGATATTTTAATATGATAGGTTTTTAATTTTTGCATTAGTGTGAAATCCCCCCCCCCGTCCTTCTTGTTCC
The DNA here is from genome assembly GCA_009667805.1 of Leptobrachium leishanense. Taxonomy (NCBI): domain Eukaryota; kingdom Metazoa; phylum Chordata; class Amphibia; order Anura; family Megophryidae; genus Leptobrachium; species Leptobrachium leishanense. The sequence goes on along the minus strand of CM019069.1, from coordinate 88,336 downwards.
AGTACGGTGTTTGTTGAGTTTTGTTTCCTCTAGAGGCTAGTCAGCTGGGTGATTGAAATAGATATCCTGTGTTAACTTAGAAATGCCCGCGAAATCTTTGTTACATAGAAACATAGAAAATGTCGGCAGATAAGAACCTTTTGGCCCATCTAGTCGCCCAATTACATGGATACTTTACCTGGATTTATCTTTTGTTTAGGATAGCCTTATGCCTATCCCATGCCTGCTTAAATTCAATTACTGTTTTGGCCTCTACCACTTCTACTGGAAGACTGTTCCATGTATCCACCACCCTCTCAGTAAAATAATGCTTTCTGATGTTACTTTTAAACCTTTGCCCCTCTATTCTAAGACTATGTCCTCTTGTTTTGCTACTTTGTTTCCTTTTAAATATACTCCCTTCCTCTACCTTGTGGATTCCCTTTACGTATTTAAATGTTTCTATCATATCTCCTCTGTCTCGTCTTTTTTCCAAGCTGTACATGTTAAGATCATTAAGCCTTTCCTGGTAACTTTTCTCCATCATGTAGAAATGTATCTGCTCTGATTGGCTGTTATATCACACTCCTATGTATGTTAAGGAGTGGACAGGAAGCTCTTTTCTATAACGAACATTTCTATTGGATGTTGAAATAATAAACGGGTCTGACAGACCATGAGCTGATCAGATGTTGATCTACCATATCTCAGTGTGGTTGTTTTTATCATCTCCTCTGATCAGAGTCGCGCAGCGCCTTACTTCATTTTTGATATATGGGAAAACGGTCTATTGAAATTTCATATATGGTAATTATATTAGGGAATTTGTTATTGCTTGATTAAGCTTAAAATTTAACAATTGGTATCAGAAGTGGGATCTGTCATTCAAATGTGTTACATTTGCTTGTTCGGATCACGAATCTTCATGCCTTTTTGGTGCAAGGTTGGACACTCTTTAAGGGTTATTCAAAGAGATTCGAAAAGTCACCGCACGTTCAGTGACTTTTCGTTCTCTTCAATTCGGTTCCTTTTGCCGATCCCTTTTCGGTGACCCTGCGGTGTATTCAGCAAACACCACAGGGTCCCCGAATTGCAGTGAAAAGCTGCCGCAAACCTGACGAAAACTAACCGCAAAACCCAGCGAATGCACGCCAAAAACCCTCAAAAACATCTGGATTAACCCGCCGAAAACCACGGAAAACCCCGAGCAGGAGCCGATCACACGCAGCGAAGCCGCCGGAAAAAGCCGAGACCGCAGACAGAGTGAAGTGAATAAATTAGGAAAACAGTTTGCATGAATGTTTGAAAAGTGAAACACTGTTTGCAAGGAAACTACTGAGCGAAAATGTCTGAAATTTACATATGAGGTCCAGGGAATGATAATAAAGAGGGCTGTTACAGAAAAAATATGTAAACTTTAAAAAAAATAAAAAAAAATCGGACTTTTAAAAAACAAATCCAGAAAAATGCTTAAAATATCCTAAAAAATCTATAAATAAAGAGACTCTTTACTGCAGAATTTTATAATGAACGGTTTATTAGATATTGAATTAAAACGGGAATATTTTTAACATTGAAGTCTATGGGATTCTCCTGAATAAATTTGCCGAATTAAACCACCGAATGGCAGGGCATTAGGGGAACCTTTCACTGCTGGTTTGTGTTCTCTGAATAGACGAAGCAGTGCTTTTCATGGGGTTTTCACTGCCGAACAGGCACCGAACAGGCACCGTATGTTCAGGCAATTCGCCATGATTTGGCGAATTGCCTGCTCTCTGGATAGCCGAATGGCCAAGAAAGGTAACCGAACGCTGATTTTCAGCGTTCGGTTACCTTTCTCAAGCAATTTGGATCTCTTTGAATAACCCTGTTTGTCTTGCTTTGTTTTTGTCATTTTGTGTATTGTAGTAAAGGAAAATCGTTTGAGGACCTCACGTGTGTTGTTTGAACTCACCCGCTGCGCTGAGTGTATTGTGTTGTATAGTGCTGGAAATTGAACTCATAAAAAATAAAAGAGATGTTTCTAGGTGTATTGCCGTTGTGGAGCTGTAACTCTGTTCTGTGTCTATCTGTCTTGTACCTCCATTCTGGAGTTTTTTGACTCGTCCATATCTGCTTGTAATTGTGAGCATTTTATTTTAATTGATTAGATCTGGTTTCTTCTCATATAGCAAGATAGAAAACAATATAGCGTTGCCTCCATTGAGAGCAATTTTTCTTTTGCATTCTTGCCATTTTTTTTTTTGCGTTGCTGTATGTTCGCGCGCTAACTGATTCTAAAGGATTTGCAAACTTTTTTGTTTTTTTTTCTTCTTTCAGATTTGTTTGTTTTTGTTTTATTTTTTATTTTGTTTCTTGCCATTGATTTACATCTGTTTATTTAAATGTTTGTCTTTACTAACTATTAATGTATGTGTTTATCTTTGATGTTTTGTATTTCGTAGTTCTGATATTGTGTTTTTTATATGTAATTTATGTATAGGGACTGCTTCTCTTACTACAGGTTGCTTCTTTTCTATGTGTCTTTACTGCCTTACCTCGTGTAAAAAAAAAAAAAAAGGAACAGGAAATGGAGACAATAGGGCTTTACTTTTACAGTAAATTTCAAAAGCACCTGCTTCTCTTTCTTTTGTAGAAAAAGTTTTTTTTTCTTTGTTCATTTTTTATTAATATCTTTTTTTTGTAATGTATAATGTTACAGTATGTGTTTGTATAAGGATTTTTTTCTTTGAATGCTAGTAGTCTTTTAGCAGTGCAAGTTGGATAATGGAATATGTAGTTATTTTTGTTGTTCTGTGAGTATCTATTAGGGATAATTGAACAGTATATACAAATGACATGTGTCTAATGCCTTGAATGACTGTAGTAGAAGTTGAATTCTGGAGCTGTTAGTGTTTTATAAAACTGTAACTGTTGTGGAATTGGGCGCAGTTTGAGCGCGTTCGGCGTGCATGCGAAGCAGATGTGAAAGAGACAAAGGAATTGTTTGAGCTGGATTTAAAGTGTGAAGGGATGATACAAGTTGATTTATGATATATATAAAAAAACTAGTGTATCAAGGGGATGGGCGTCGTCAATCTGCCTTAATATAAAGTTATAAATTTTCCCAAAAGAGCTGTGGTCGGTTATTTTCCTCTGGTCTTTGTTTGAGTCCAGCACAAAGGGATTGACCACACCTTAATATAGGTTATATGTTTTGTATAAGGGACAAGCATGCCTGTGTAGTTTCTTTGTTGCTGAACGACTGATAATCTCTACTAAAGATATAATTATAGTAATATTTGAGACCCCTATTGAATAATTGCCAAAATGGCTGACTGAGGTCATTTACAGGTTTTGTAACCTGGGTACTGGAATATATATACTATATTGCCAAAAGTATTCGCTCACCCATCCAAATAGTCAGAATTAGGGATGAGCCGAACACTCCCCGAGTTCGGTTCGGAGCCGAACCCAAACCCGAACTTGAACTCAATACAAGTCAATGGGGCTGAAAATTCGGTTTTTAGAGTGCCCTCCAAGAGGGCATATATGCTAGATATTTGCCATAAAAGGTGTATGGGGGTCCGGGTAGTGCCCTGGGGGACAGGAAACAAGGACAAAAAGTAAAAAAAAAAACGTTTTTAAAGGGACAGTGAGTTTTCCATGAAATAAGGGTTAAAAATAAGAACAAAAATTCCTGTGCTTTTTGGAGGTCTGAGTGCAGGAGTATGAGGGGAACAGGTTGGCCCTGAACACCTGTGAGGTCTATATATGAGAGCTAGCAGCTCTTGTAAAGTGTGAGTAGTGAATATACAACCTTACTATAGCAGTATATTATGTGCAATATAGTACCATTGTCTGTATTTTCTTTTTGAGGTCATCCTATTATGAAGACTTTGATTTAGTCCACGCCTAATCCTCCTTAACCCTTTCGCTGCTGAGCCATTTCACACCTCTGTGCTGAGGTAATTTTTACCGGTTTCGCTCATCATGTTTAACTGCGTTTTGAAGCCTTATATAATATGTCTGGGTCATATATTAAAATATCGTTCTTTCCGGCAGACTCGGCAGATTCATAATACACTATATTGCCAAAGGTATTCGCTCACCCATCCAAATCAGGAGTAGGGATGAGCCGAACACTCCCTGAGTTCAGTTCGGAGCCGAACCCGAACTTCCCAAATGTTCGTATCCGAACCCGAACTCAATACTAGTCAATGGGGCTGAAAATTTGGTTTTTAGAGTGCCCTCCAAGAGGGCATATATACTATATATTTGCCATAAAAGGTGTATGGGGGTCTGGGTAGTGCCCTGGGGGACAGGAAACAAGGACAAAAAGTTAAAAAAAAATGTTTTTAAAGGGACAGTGAGTTTTCCATGAAATAAGGGTTAACCCCTTAAGGACCGAGGACGTACCATGTACGTCATTGCAGCGGGTCTCTCTTAGACCCGCTGACGTACATGGTACGTCCTGCGTTTTTTGAGCGCTGGAAGCGATCGGATCGCTTCCAGCAGCTCAAAGCCATTGCAGGCTGCCTGGAGTCCAGGCAGCCGTGCAATGGCGTTTAGAAGTGCCGGGGCACCATGTGATCGCTCCCCGGGAGCGATCAAATTCGGTTTCACCGGAGAGGTGCCCGGCACTTCTAGAGAGCGCTGGAAGCGATTGGATCGCTTCCAGCTGCTCTGAGTATATTACAAGGATGCCTCGACATCGAGGCATCCTTGCAATATGCTTACCTGCCGCCGGTGCGTCCGTGATCGCTCCCCCCGAGCGATCACTTCCGGTAGCGGCAGGAAGTACTGAGTGCCACGAGGTATCGTGGCACTCAGTACAAAAACGATCACATCAGTGATCAGGTGCTCTGCTGGGTGCCTCGAGGGATAAAGGCACCCAGCAGAGTAAAAAAAAGTGTAAAAAAAGTGAAAAAAAATGTGAAAAAAAAGTAAAATAAAATAAAAATGAATAAAATAAACTGACGGTTAGGGGTAGGGTTAGGGTTAGGGTTAGGGTTAGGGGTAGGGTTAGGGGTAGGGTTAGGGGTAGGGTTAGGGGTAGGGTTAGGGTTAGGGGTAGGGTTAGGGGTAGGGTTAGGGGTAGGGTTAGGGGTAGGGGTAGGGTTAGGGTTAGGGGTAGGGTTAGGGGTAGGGGTAGGGTTAGGGTAGGGTTAGGGGTAGGGTTAGGGGTAGGGTTAGGGTTAGGGGTAGGGGTAGAGGTAGGGTTAGGGGTAGGGTTAGGGGTAGGGTTAGGGTTCTAAGGGCAGGGTCATCTTGGGGCTGAGTGGGATGTTCCTAGCCTGCCTCATCAGAGAGGCAGGCTAGCAACATCCAATCAGAAGTTAGAAAAAATCAAAATAAAATTTCTAATTTGTCAGGTCAGGTCAATATTTTGTAAATATTGGCCGTGACCTCTGCGATTCTCCTCCCTCTCCTCACTTGTGTTTTTGTGAGGGTCGAGAGAGAGAGATCAAGTTTGACAGGTTAGAGATTTTAGTGAGATTTAGTGAGATTAGAAAAATTGAGGCAGATTTAGAGAGATTTTAGGGAGATTTAGAAGAATTGAGGCAGGTTTTAGAGGATTTAGAGAGATTTAGGTGTTTATTTGTAATTTCTTGTGAAACCCAACGGTTCTTCTAAGAACCAACAATCCGCTTATTATATATATAATAATTATAAAATTTTATAATCTATTATATATAATGTCTGAGAGGGTGTACAGGCGCCGAGGAGGCATAATGCCATCCTGGCGTCAGAATCTGAGGCATCTGCGTCAGACTCAGACCCTCATTCGACCGACCCCCGCTAACTGCTCAGAGACGTCGCTAGATACATTATCTACGCTTGGCTGATGTATCTAGTGATGTTTCTGATGCAGATCCTGGGGGTCACCACCTGCCAGCAGGAGACGCACAGCTCCAGCTGAGGAGTGGGTAGTGCCTCATCGCCAGAGGCCAGATATCCCTCCTTTCACGGCAAATCCTGGCATCAATATTGATGTTGCAGGATTTACCGCACAACACAGTTTTTGCAGGTGTTTTATGGGGGATGATTTGTTGGGCCACATCGTGGCCCAATCAAATCTGTATGCCCATCAGCATTGTGCTGCGAAGCCAGACTCCTACTGGCAAGGCAGCAATGGACCCCGCTAGATGTGCCAGAATTTCTGAAATTCTGGGCAACTTACTATGCTGAGGGCATCATAAAGAAGCCCTCAATTCGCTCCTACTGGAGCAGTAGCCCCATCTGCTCTACCTCCCATTTACACCCCAATCAATGTCACGTAGAAGGTATGAAACATTTTTGCATTTCATGCACTTCAGTGACAACAGCCTGTGCCCCCCTAGAGAGCATCCCCAGTTGACAGGCACCAGACTTTTACATTTTATTCGTACATTTTTATGTTCTACAATTGGTGCTGTATTTTGCCAAAATCTTTGCACACCTATGCATGGGGGGCATGGGTGTACTCAGGAGATCTTGCAGAAAACAACCTGGAGAGTTTTCATGCAGTAAAAACAACAGTGTCTCCTAAATCACAGTCCAAAACTGATGTGGGTGTGAAAATGAAAAATGAACACCAAACAGTATCCATTGTTTGGAGCAAACGGTTGCATCCATAGCATAAAAACACTCCATTTACAATACTTTGGGGTGTTAGCTTACCAAATATATGCACGTTCATAAAAACTGGGGTATGTAAAAAGGCCCCTAAAAAAGAAGATAAGCAAAGAAGATACTGTATGTCAAATAGAAAATTGACAAGCACATGTCAAAGATTGGCGTAGCACCCCAAAAACAACAGACAAATCTATAATATGGGTGGTATCAATTTACTCAGAAGATGTTGCTGAACATATTTTGGGGGTTTTTTGGCAGTAACCAATAACTGGATTTGACAATTCATGCCTAAAGTAGCAATGTGTGTGAAAATAACACAAAAGTGACTACCTGAAAGTTTGACAAAGAGCTGTGCATGGAAAGTGTTAAAATACAACTCTTTGAAGCACCCTAGGGTGTGCCCTTTCTAAAAATATATGGTTTGATGGGGGTAAATTACTTTGGCCGGCTTCAAAAATGTCCCAAATAAGGACATGGGTGCATGAATGACGAAATGTGAAAATTCCAAGTTGGAAAACTGAAATGCGCACCCCCAAATAAGGCCTATTAGCCCCAAATGACCCGACATACCTATACATGGGTGGTATCAATTTACTCAGAAGATGTTGCTGAACATATTTTGGGGGTTTTTTTGGCAGTAACCCATAACTGGATTTGACAATTTCATCCTAAAGTACAATGTGTGTGAAAAAATAACACAAAAAGTGACTACCTGAAAGTTTGACATAGAGCTAGTGCATGGAAAGTGTTAAAATACAACTCTTTGAAGCACCCCAGGTGTGCCCTTTCTAAAAATATATGGTTTGATGGGGTTAAATTTACTTTGGCCGGCTTCAAAAATGTCCAAATAGGACATGGGTGCATGATGACGAAATGTGAAAATTCCAATTGGAAAACTGAAATGCCACCCCCCCAAATAAGGCCTATTAGCCCCCAAATGAACCGACATACCTATACATGGGTGGTATCAATTTACTCAGAAGATGTTGCTGAAATATTTTGGGGTGTTTTTTGGCAGTAACCCATAACTGGATTTGACAATTCATGCCTAAAGTACAATGTGTGTGAAAAAATAACACAAACAAGTGACTACCTGAAAGTTTGACATAGAGTAGCTAGTGCATTGGAAAGTGTTAAAATACAACTCTTTGAAGCACCCTAGGGTGTGCCCTTTCTAAAAATATATGGTTTGATGGGGTAAAAATTACTTTGGCCGGCTTCAAAAATGTCCCAAATAGGACAGGATGACGACGAAATGTGAAAATTCCAAGTTGGAAAACTGAAATGCGCACCCCCAAATAAGGCCTATTAGCCCCCAAATGACCCGACCATACCTATACATGGGTGGTATCAATTTACTCAGAAGATGTTGCTGAACTATTTTGGGGTGTTTTTTGGCAGTACCCATAACTGGATTTGAACAATTCATGCCTAAAGTACAATGTGTGTGAAAAAATAACACAAAAAGTGACTACCTGAAAGTTTGACATAGAGCTAGTGCATGGAAAGTGTTAAAAAATACAACTCTTTGAAGCACCCTAGGGTGTGCCTTTCTAAAAATATATGGTTTGATGGGGGTAAATTACTTTGGCCGGCTTCAAAAATGTCCCAAATAGGACATGGGTGCATGATGACGAAATGTGAAAATTCCAATTTGGAAAACTGAAATGCGCACCCCCCAAATAAGGCCTATTAGCCCAAAATGACCCGACATACCTATACATGGGTGGTATCAATTTACTCAGAAGATGTTGCTGAACATATTGGGGTGTTTTTTGCAGTAACCCATAACTGGATTTGACAATTCATGCCTAAAGTACAATGGTGTGAAAAAATAACACAAAAAGTGACTACCTGAAAGTTTGACATAGAGCTAGTGCATGGAAAGTGTTAAAATACAACTCTTTGAAGCACCCCAGGGTGTGCCCTTTCTAAAAATATATATGGTTTGATGGGGGTAAATTACTTTGGCCGGCTTCAAAAATGTCCCAAATAGGACATGGGTGTGATGAACGAAATGTGAAAATTCCAAGTTGGAAAACTGAAATGCGCACCCCCCAAATAAGGCCTTAGCCCCAAATGACCCGACATACCTATACATGGGTGGTAATCAATTTACTCAGAAGATGTTGCTGAACATATTTTGGGGTGTTTTATTGGCAGTAACCCATAACTGGATTTGACAATTCATGCCTAAAGTACAATGTGTGTGAAAAAATAACACAAAAAGTGACTACCTGAAAGTTTGACATAGAGCTAGTGCATGGAAAGTGTTAAAATACAACTTTTGAAGCACCCTGGGTGGGTGCTCTTTCTAAAAATATATGGTTTGATGGGGGTAAATTACTTTGGCCGGCTTCAAAAATGTCCCAAATAGGACATGGGTGCATGATGACGAAATGTGAAAATTCCAAGTTGGAAAACTGAAATGCGCACCCCCCAAATAAGGCCTATTAGCCCCCAAATGACCCGACATACCTATACTTGGGTGGTATCAATTTACTCAGAAGATGTTGCTGAACATATTTTGGGGTGCTTTTTGGCAGTAAACCTTAAAGTTCACAGTACATTATTCTTAAATTGCGTTCAAAAAAAAAATCACCAAATTTTTTTTTTCCTCAAACTTTGGCATAGATTTGGGTAAAATGGGTGCATGGAAAGAGTCAAAATACCCCAAGTTAATACCTTGATTTTGTGTACTTTAAAAATATGTATATGTGGAGGGTTATTCAGGAATTAGTGACAGATATCAGTGTTACAATGTCACTAGCACTAGTTTGAAATAAACTCTTTGGAAATGGCAAAGTGCTACTTGCACTTATTGTTGCATAAGAATAAGGAGCAAAGCGAGGATTATGTAAACATTGGGTATTGGCTAAACTCAGTACTAAAATTAGAAACTACTAAGGAATTAATTTTTTGACGGTTGTTGATACATAAGAAAAATTTTGGGGGTCAAAGTCGAAAAAGTGGTGTTTTTCAATTTTTGTGTCATATTACAATATTTTTTATAGTAAATTATATGAAATGATGAAAAAAATGGTATCTTTATAAAAGTCCATTTAGTGACGAGAACAGTGTAAAATATGTGTGGGTTACATAAACGAGTAAGAGGAAAATTTGAGTAAACACTAAGAGCGGCAGAAACGTAAAAACAGCAGCGGTCACGAACGGACGGATTCGTGTAAAACCCACCCGTCTCACTAAGGGGTTAAAAATAAACGAAAAATTCCTTCCAAATATCGTTCCTAGGAGGTCCGCATAACCTGGCCGTGAATGGCGGATTTCTAGGATGTTAGAAATATGTAAAAACCAGAAAAATGACATTTCAAATGACGGTAAAATGCTTTTCCTTTAATCTATCCATAAACAAACTGCTTGGGCGGCAGTCTGTATGAAAAGAGGAGACATTTTTGGACACTCAGAAAGTTTTCTGATTTTTTGGCAGTGAAAAGCAGGAGAATGACTGGAGAATGGAAAATTCTAGACCAAATAGCCGATTTGGAATGTGAGATAAATGGGAGAATTTTTCTGGTTTGGCTATTTGGACCTAGAATTTTTCTCTTCAGTCATTCTCCTGAGTTCACCTTTCTCTGAATAACCCTGTCGGGTTATTCAGAGAGGGTGAAGATCAGGAGAATGACTGGAGAATGGAAAAGAGATCAAAATAGCCAAACCAGAAAAATTCTCCATTTAGGCTAGGGTCAGACTAGCGAATTTTTAACGTGCGTTTAGGCGCACTTAATCACGGCCGGCACTAGCACAAATGACGGGCATGACGGCCAATATACAAAGTACGGTCGCACGAAAGTCCGCTGCACAACGCAAGTGGAAATGAACGCATTTTTCGAGAACGCAGAACCGCTAGTACGGACGTACAGAGTGCGCTGCGTCACTAGCGGCGTGTGTGCTGATTTGGAGACGTCAACCCTGCTCATGTCAGCCAACATAACGTCCAGACACCCAAAGATTCCTGGTTTGGATCCGTAAAAAATCACGCACAAAAAATGCGCATCGTATGACCATTTTTGCGCATTCTGTGAAAAAATACGGAAATGCGTTCGGACACACTTTTTGAACGGTCGCTGCGAAAAATGCGTTAGTCTGTCCCTAGCCTTATCTCACTTTCCAAATCGGCTATTTGGTCCAGATTGTTCTTTTTCCTGACTTCTCCTGGTTTTCACCTTTCTCTGAACAACCCTGAGAGAGAGGTGAAAGCCAGGAGAACTGGCAGGAGAAGAGAACAATCTAACCAAATAGCCAATTCTGGTTTGGCTATTTTGACCTAGAATTTTCACTTCTCCAGTTTTCTCCTGATTTTCAAACCGCTCTCTGAGTAACCTGAGTAATAAACTCTGTGAATGTTTAATCCGAGGTGAAAAATAACATGCTTTAGATGTTATTTTGAATTTTTTTCAATCACCAGTTAAATGCAGCATATAGGAAGTTTTAGGAGGGAAATTAATTCTCAAATCTCAATCAGAAACGACACCCACCCCACCCTCAGTACCTCAGTAATAGTGTACAATGTATCAAAATTGATTACCAGACTAAAAACACCCGGTGTTATGCCCGTTTGTGAACAGAGGTCATTTAGAGTTGAGAATCTTTCCACATACACATTAGTTTTTAATTCAATATCTAATAAACCGTTGCTTATAATATTCTGCAGTAAAGAGTCTCTTATTTCTAGATTTTTTAGTATTTTTTTAAACATTTTCTATACTTTTTTCAAAATTTCTTTTTTTTTTTCGACTCGAACCGAACACACCCAAAAAGTTCAAAGTTCGCAAACGTTCGAACTGCCAAAGTTCGGGCCGAACTCGAAACTGTCCGAACCCGAACAGCTCATCCCTAGTCAGAATCAGTGTTCCAATCACTTCCATGGCCACAGGTGTATAAAATCAAGCACCTAGGCATGCAGACTGTTTTTACAAACATTTGAAAGAATGGGTCGCTCTCAGGAGCTCAGTGAATTCCAGCGTGGAACTGTGATAGGATGCCACCTGTGCAACAAATCCAGTCGTGAAATTTCCTCGCTCCTAAATATTCCACAGTCACCTATCAGCTGTATTATAAGACGTGGAAGTGTTTGGGAACGACAACAACTCAGCCACGAAGTGGTAGGCCATTGTAAACTGATGAACGGGGGCAGCGGGATGCTGAGGCGCATAGTGCGAAGAGATCGCCAAGTTTCTGCAGAGTCAATCGCTACAGACCTCACAAACTTCATGTGGCTTCAGATTAGCTCAGGAAAAAGTGCGCAGAGAGCTTCATGGAATGGGTTCCATGGCCGAGCAGCTGCAATCCAAACCATACATCACCAAGTGCAATGCAAAGCGTCGGATGCAGTGGTGTAAAGCACGCCGCCACTGGACTCTAGAGCAGTGGAGATGCATTCTCTGGAGTGAATTTGGTTTTTAGAGTGCCCTCCAAGAGGGCATATATGCTAGATATTGCCATAAAAGGTGTATGGGGGTCTGGGTAATGCCCTGGGGGACAGGAAACAAGGACAAAAAGTTAAAAAAAAATTTTTTTAAAGGGACAGTGAGTTTTCCAGAAATAAGGGTTAAAAATAAAAACGAAAAATTCCTTCAAAAATATCGTTCCTAGGAGGTCCCCATAACCTGGCCGTGAAGTGGCGGATTTCTAGGATGTATAGAAATATGTAAAAACCAGAAAATGACATTTCAAATGACGGTAAATGCTTTTCCTTTAATCTATCCATAAACAACTGCTTGGGGCGGCAGTCTGTATGAAAAGAGGAGACATTTTTGGACACGCAGAAAAAGTTTACTGATTTTTTGGCAGTGAAAAGCAGGAGAATGACTGGAGAATGGAAAATTCTAGACCAAATAGCCGATTTGGAATGTGAGATAAATGGGAGAATTTTCTGGTTTGGCTATTTTGACCTAGAATTTTCTCTTCAGTCATTCTCCTGAGTTTCACCTTTCTCTGAATAACCCTGTCAGGGTTATTCAGAGAGCGGTGAAGATCAGAGAATGACTGGAGAATGGAAAATTCTAGATCAAAATAGCCAAACCAGAAAAATTCTCCCATTTAGGCTAGGGTCAGACTAGCGAATTTTTAACGTGCGTTTAGGCGCACTTAATCACGGCCGCACTAGCAGCAAATGACGGGCAATGACGGCCAATATACAAAGTACGGTCGCACGAAAGTCCGGCTGCACAACGCAAGTGGAAAATGAACGCATTTTTTCGAGAACGCAGAACCGCTAGTACGGACGTACAGAGTGCGCTGCGTCCACTAGCGGCGTGTGTGCGTGATTTGGAGACGTCAAACCCTGCTCATGTCCAGCCAACATAACGTCCAGACACCCAAAGATTCCTGGTTTGGATCCGTAAAAAATCACGCACAAAAATGCGCATCGTATGACCATTTTTGCGCATTCTGTGAAAAAATACGGAAATGCGTTCGGACACACTTTTTGACGGTCGCTGGAAAAATGCGTTAGTCTGTCCCTAGCCTTATCTCACTTTCCAAATCGGCTATTTGGTCCAGATTGTTCTCTTTTCCTGACATTCTCCTGGTTTTCACCTTTCTCTGAACAACCCTGAGAGAGAGGTGAAAGCCAGGAGAACTGGCAGGAGAAGAGAACAATCTAGACCAAATAGCCAATTCTGGTTTGGCTATTTTGACCTAGAATTTTCACTTCTCCAGTTATTCTCCTGATTTTCACCCCTCTCTGAGTAACCTGAGTAATAAACTCTGTGAATGTTTAATCCCGAGGTGAAAAATAACATTGCTTTAGATGTTATTTTGAATTTTTTTCAATCACCAGTTAAATGCAGCATATTAGGAAGTTTTAGGAGGGAAATTAATTCTCAAATCTCAATCAGAAACCGACACCACCCCACCCCCTCAGTACCTCAGTATAGTGTACAATGTATCAAATTGATTACCAGACTAAAAACACCCGGTGTTATGCCCGTTTGTGAACAGAGGTCATTTAGAGTTGAGAATCTTTCCACATACACATTAGTTTTTAATTCAATATCTAATAAACCGTTGCTTATAATATTCTGCAGTAAAGAGTCTCTTTATTTCTAGATTTTTTAGTATTTTTTTAAACATTTTCTATACTTTTTTCAAAATTTCTTTTTTTTTTTCGAACTCGAACCGAACACACCCAAAAAGTTCAAAGTTCGCAAACATTCGAACTGCCAAAGTTCGGGCCGAACTCCGAACTGTCCGAACCCGAACAGCTCATCCCTAGTCAGAATCAGGTGTTCCAATCACTTCCATGGCCACAGGTGTATAAAATCAAGCACCTAGGCATGCAGACTGTTTTTACAAACATTTGAAAGAATGGGTCGCTCTCAGGAGCTCAGTGAATTCCAGCGTGGAACTGTGATAGGATGCCACCTGTGCAACAAATCCAGTCGTGAAATTTCCTCGCTCCTAAATATTCCACAGTCACCTATCATCTGTATTATAAGAACGTGGAAGTGTTTGGGAACGACAACAACTCAGCCACGAAGTGGTAGGCCATGTAAACTGACGAAGCGGGGTCAGCGGATGCTGAGGCGCATAGTGCGAAGAGATCGCCAAGTTTCTGCAGAGTCAATCACTACAGACCTCCAAACTTCATGTGGCCTTCAGATTAGCTCAAGAACAGTGCGCAGAGAGCTTCATGGAATGGGTTTCCATGGCCGAGCAGCTGCATCCAAACCATACATCACCAAGTGCAATGCAAAGCGTCGGATGCAGTGGTGTAAAGCACGCCGCCACTGGACTCTAGAGCAGTGGAGATGCATTCTCTGGAGTGAATTTGGTTTTTAGAGTGCCCTCCAAGAGGGCATATATACTATATATTTGCCATAAAAGGTGTATGGGGGTCTGGGTAATGCCCTGGGGGACAGGAAACAAGGACAAAAAGTAAAAAAAAAATGTTTTTAAAGGGACAGTGAGTTTTCCATGAAATAAGGGTTAAAAATAAAAACGAAAAATTCCTTCAAATATCGTTCCTAGGAGGTCCCCATAACCTGGCCGTGAAGTGGCGGATTTCTAGGATGTATAGAAATATGTATAAACCAGAAAATGACATTTCAAATGACGGTAAATGCTTTTCCTTTAATCTATCCATAAACAACTGCTTGGGGCGGCAGTCTGTATGAAAAGAGGAGACATTTTTGGACACGCAGAAAAAGTTTACTGATTTTTTGGCAGTGAAAAGCAGGAGAATGACTGGAGAATGGAAAATTCTAGACCAAATAGCCGATTTGGAATGTGAGATAAATGGGAGAATTTTTCTGGTTTGGCTATTTTGACCTAGAATTTTCTCTTCAGTCATTCTCCTGAGTTTCACCTTTCTCTGAATAACCCTGTCAGGGTTATTCAGAGAGCGGTGAAGATCAGGAGAATGACTGGAGAATGGAAAATTCTAGATCAAAATAGCCAAACCAGAAAAATTCTCCCATTTAGGCTAGGGTCAGACTAGCGAATTTTTAACGTGCATTTAGGCGCACTTAATCACGGCCGCACTAGCAGCAAATGACGGGCAATGACGGCCAATATACAAAGTACGGTCGCACGAAAGTCCGGCTGCACAACGCAAGTGGAAAATGAACGCATTTTTTCGAGAACGCAGAACCGCTAGTACGGACGTACAGAGTGCGCTGCGTCCACTAGCGGCGTGTGTGCGTGATTTGGAGACGTCAAACCCTGCTCATGTCCAGCCAACATAACGTCCAGACACCCAAAGATTCCTGGTTTGGATCCGTAAAAAATCACGCACAAAAATGCGCATCGTATGACCATTTTTGCGCATTCTGTGAAAAAATACGGAAATGCGTTCGGACGCACTTTTTGACGGTCGCTGCGAAAAATGCGTTAGTCTGTCCCTAGCCTTATCTCACTTTCCAAATCGGCTATTTGGTCCAGATTGTTCTCTTTTCCTGACATTCTCCTGGTTTTCACCTTTCTCTGAACAACCCTGAGAGAGAGGTGAAAGCCAGGAGAACTGGCAGGAGAAGAGAACAATCTAGACCAAATAGCCAATTCTGGTTTGGCTATTTTGACCTAGAATTTTCACTTCTCCAGTTATTCTCCTGATTTTCACCGCTCTCTGAGTAACCTGAGTAATAAACTCTGTGAATGTTTAATCCCGAGGTGAAAAATAACATTGCTTTAGATGTTATTTTGAATTTTTTTCAATCACCAGTTAAATGCAGCATATTAGGAAGTTTTAGGAGGGAAATTAATTCTCAAATCTCAATCAGAAACCGACACCACCCCACCCCCTCAGTACCTCAGTATAGTGTACAATGTATCAAATTGATTACCAGACTAAAAACACCCGGTGTTATGCCCGTTTGTGAACAGAGGTCATTTAGAGTTGAGAATCTTTCCACATACACATTAGTTTTTAATTCAATATCTAATAAATCGTTGCTTATAATATTCTGCAGTACAGAGTCTCTTTATTTCTAGATTTTTTAGTATTTTTTTAAACATTTTCTATACTTTTTTCAAAATTTCTTTTTTTTTTTCGAACTCGAACCGAACACACCCAAAAAGTTCAAAGTTCGCAAACATTCGAACTGCCAAAGTTCGGGCCGAACTCCGAACTGTCCGAACCCGAACAGCTCATCCCTAGTCAGAATCAGGTGTTCCAATCACTTCCATGGCCACAGGTGTATAAAATCAAGCACCTAGGCATGCAGACTGTTTTTACAAACATTTGAAAGAATGGGTCGCTCTCAGGAGCTCAGTGAATTCCAGCGTGGAACTGTGATAGGATGCCACCTGTGCAACAAATCCAGTCGTGAAATTTCCTCACTCCTAAATATTCCACAGTCACCTATCAGCTGTATTATAAGAACGTGGAAGTGTTTGGGAACGACAACAACTCAGCCACGAAGTGGTAGGCCATGTAAACTGACGAAGCGGGGTCAGCGGATGCTGAGGCGCATAGTGCGAAGAGATCGCCAAGTTTCTGCAGAGTCAATCGCTACAGACCTCCAAACTTCATGTGGCCTTCAGATTAGCTCAAGAACAGTGCGCAGAGAGCTTCATGGAATGGGTTTCCATGGCCGAGCAGCTGCATCCAAACCATACATCACCAAGTGCAATGCAAAGCGTCGGATGCAGTGGTGTAAAGCACGCCGCCACTGGACTCTAGAGCAGTGGAGATGCATTCTCTGGAGTGATGAATCGCACTTCTTCATCTGGCAATCTGATGGACGAGTCTGGGTTTGGCGGTTGCCAGGAGAACGGTACTTGTCTGACTGCATTGTGCCAAGTGTAAAGTTTGGTGGAGGGGGGATTATGGGGTGGGGTTGTTTTTCAGGAGCTGGGCTCGGCCCCTTAGTTCCAGTGAAAGGAACTCTGAATGCTTCAGCAAACCAAGACATTTTGGACAATTCCATGCTCCCAACTTTGTGGGAACAGTTTGGAGCTGGCCCCTTCCTCTGCCAACATGACTGTGAACTAGTGCACAAAGCAAGGTCCATAAAGACATGGATGATAGAGTCTGGTGTGGATGAACTTGACTGGCCTGCACAGAGTCCTGACCTCAACCCAATAGCACACCTTTAGGATGAATTAGAGCGGAGACTGAGAGCCAGGCCTTCTCATCCAACATCATTGTGTGACCTCACAAATGCGCTTCTGGAAGAATGGTCAAAAATTCCTATAAACACACTCCTAAACCTTGTGGACAGCCTTCCCAGAAGAGTTGAAGCTGTTATAGCTGCAAAGGGTGGAGCGACGTCATATTGAACCCTATGGATTAGGAATGTGATGTCACTTAAATTCATATGTGCGTCAAGGCAGGTGAGTGAATACTTTTGGCAATATAGTGTATTATATAACTAGGTGTAAAGCCTGCCCAGAGGGCAGTCTATTGATAAGTGTGGTGCGTTGTGCTTGGTTCGGTGCCATTTATTGTGCTGTTTTTGGCTCTGTGCTCGGCTCTGTGCCGTTTATTCTGTTGTGCTCGGCTCTGTGCCGTCTATTGTACTGTGCTCGGCTCTGTGGCGTTTATTGTGCTCGGCTCTGTGGCGTTTATTCTGTTTTGCTCGGCTCTGTGCTGGGGCTCTGCACATCGGCTCTGTGCTCTGCTCCGTGCCGTATATTGTGCTCTGCTTTTTATTGTGCTCTGCGCCGTTTATTGTGTTGTGCTTGGTTCTGTGCTCGGCGCCGTTTATTGTGCTGTGATTGGCTGTGCCGTTTATTGTGCTGTGCTCTGTGCCGTATATTGTGCTGTGCTTGGCGCTGTGCCGTTTATTGTGCTTGGCTCTGTGGCGTCTATTGTGCTTGGCTCTGTGGCGTTTATTGTGCTCGGCTCTGTAGGCGTTTATTGTGCTCGGCTCTGTGGCGTCTATTGTGCTTGGCTCTGTGGCGTTTATTGTGCTCGGCTCTGTGGCATTTATTGTGCTCGGCTCTGTGCCTTTAATGGGTTGTGCTCTGCTCTGTGCCATCTATTGTGCTCTGCTTGGCGCTCTGCTCTGTGCTCTGCACTCGGCACTGGGCTGTGTTCAGGTACTGGGCTCAGGCGCTGGGCTCTGGGCTGTGCTCAGGCGCTGGGCTCTGAGCGCAGAGCTCTGCGCTCAGGCGCTGGGCTCTGCCCTCAGGCGCTGGGCTCAGGCGCTGGGCTCTGCGCTCAGGCGCTGGGCTCAGGCGCTGGGCTCTGCGCTCAGGCGCTGGGCTCAGGCGCTGGGCTCTGCGCTCAGGCGCTGGGCTCTGCGCTCAGGCGCTGGGCTCAGGCGCTGGGCTCTGCGCTCAGGCGCTGGGCTCTGCGCTCGGGCTCTGCGCTCAGGCGCTGGGCTCAGGCACTGGGCTCTGCGCTCAGGCGCTGGGCTCAGGCGCTGGGCTCTGCGCTCAGGCGCTGGGCTCAGGCGCTGGGCTCTGCGCTCAGGCGCTGGGCTCAGGCGCTGGGCTCTGCGCTCAGGCGCTGGGCTCTGCGCTCAGGCGCTGGGCTCAGGCGCTGGGCTCAGGCGCTGGGCTCAGGCGCTGAGCTCAGTGATGGACTCTGGGCTCGGTGCTGGGGTCTGGGCTCGGTGATGGGCTCGGTGCTGGGCTCTGGGCTCTTTTTGCGCCCTTCCAACATTCGTGGTCCTGCGGCGGGAGGCGCGTGGCAACCTCCGTAACAGGCTGCTGCGGTTGGATGCGCGCGCGCCACCTGCCGCAGCACGCCCAAAGCGTCCAACGGAGGTTGGATGCGCGCGCAGAAAACCTCCGTAGGACGCTTTGGGCGTGCTGCGGCGGGTGGCGCGCGCGCACCCGGCTGCGCGCGCATCCAACCGCCACAGCACCCCGTGGGCTGCGTGCATGCGCAGTCATATATATATATATACATATATATATATATATACACATATATATACACATATATATATATATACACACACTGTAACCCCATGTGGATATATATACACACACATATATGGTTTTTACAGTGTGTGTGTGTATGGCCGGCATCCAGGCTCAGGCGAGCCCCCGGCTCGGCTGGGCCTCTAGGCCCAGGCCAAGCCAGGGGCTCGCCTTAGCCTGGATGCCGGCCAAGCAAGTAGCTCGGCCGGCATCCAAGCTTAGGCGAGCCCCCGGCTTGGCTTGGGCCTAGAGGCCCAGCTGAGCCTGTGGACTCGCCTGAGCCTGGAGGACACCCGAGCAGGCAATTCGGCCGGCTCCATGCTTAGGTGAGTCCCCGGCTCGGCTGGGCCTCTAAGCCCAGGCCAAGCCGGGGGCTCGCCTAAGCTTGGATACCGGCCGAGCAAGCAGGGTGGGTGTGGAGAGCACATACTCACCTACATCGGCCCTCCAGCGATGGCAGTCCCGCTTCCAGTGTCCTCTCTCCGTTGGTCGCCGGTATAACGTCACGAAAGCCTTTGACCCTGGGTCAAAGGCTTTCGTGACGTCATACCGGTGACCAACGGAGAGAGGCCACTGGAAGCGGGACTGCCATCGCTGGAGGAGCTAAGGGCCGATGTAGGTGAGTATGTGTAGGCAACATCCTCCTACATTGGCCCGGAGCTCCAGCGGTGACTTCCTCCGGCTGTCGCTGGCTGCTCGGCCGGCCTCTAAGCTTAGGCGAGTCCCCGGCTCGGCTGGGCCTGTAGGCCAAACCAAGCCGGGGGCTCGCCTGAGCCTGGAGGCCGGCCTAGCAGCCTGCTCAGCCGGAGGAAGTCACCGCTGGAGCTCAGGGCCAATGTAGGGGAGTATGTTTTGGTAACTTCGGCCCTGAGCTCCAGTGGTGACCGTCCTCCGGCTGTCGCTGGCTGCTCGGCCGGCCTCTAGGCTTAGGCGAGTCCCCGGCTCGGCTGGACCTGTAGGCCCAAACCAAGCCGGGGGCTCGCCTGAGCCTGGAGGCCGGCCTAGCAGCCTGCTCGGCCGGAGGAAGTCACCGCTGGAGCTCAAGGCCAATGTAGGGGAGTATGTTTTGGCAACTTCGGCCGTGAGCTCCAGCGGTGACCGTCCTCCGGCTGTCACTGGCTGCTCGGCCGGCCTCTAGGCTTAGTTGAGTCCCCGGCTCGGCTGGGCCTGTAGGCCCAAACCAAGCCGGGGGCTCGCCTGAGCCTGGAGGCCGGCCTAGCAGCCTGCTCCGCCGGAGGAAGTCACCGCTGGAGCTCAGGGCCAATGTAGGGGAGTATGTTTTGGCAACTTTGGCTGTGAGCTCCAGCGGTGACCGTCCTCCGGCTGTCGCTGGCTGCTCGGCGGCCTCTAGGCTTAGTTGAGTCCCCGGCTCGGCTGGGCCTGTAGGCCCAAACCAAGCCGGGGGCTCGCCTGAGCCTGGATGCCGGCCGAGCAGCCTGCCACAGCCGGAGGACGGTCACCGCTGGAGGATCGGGGCTTACGGGGTTTAAACAAACGGGTAGCTGCGCGCGGCTCGTGCCGATTCTTTGTTTTTTTTTGCAGGCGGCCGACACGCGCAGCTACCTGTTTGTTTAAACGGCCAGTTTCAAATGTCAGTCGCGCATGCGCAGTCCGTTTTTTGGCGACGGACACGCCGGACCTTATCCTTTTATAGGATAGATGTTCATCATAATACAGTAGGCAAAGAGGTCCTGTTTAAGAGCTTACAATCTAAGAGGATAAAGTAATATTGAAGGATTTGAGTGAAAGTTTAATGGAAAGCGCCTTCAGGTTTTGTAGCGCTGTACAAAGGAAATTAGGCAGATTTCAGGTGATAGAAGGTGGTTTTTTGTTGACTAATGGAGATGGAGGTTGTATTTTAGTATCCTGAGTATTGTTTGTTCTCTTTTTTCTGCATTGGTAGCCATATGTCTAGTTTTCTTTTTTGCTGTCTGATGTTTTTGTCTTTTGGTGTGAAGTGCAACAACATATGACTGTGCCCCCATAGAATTTTCTTGGAGTGAATAAAACAGGTTGTAAAATAGCTGCACAAACACCTCACGTTTGAATGTTTGTTTTTAACCAATATCCTTAATAAAGATTGTAGTTTTGGATGTTTATTAAGAATCTTTTTCTCTGAGTTTCCTCTGAGAACTTTGTGCTAGTTAACATGTCAATTTTTAAACATGCCCTTCTATACTTTCTTTCCCAGTTTATGATATTTTTGCTATGTGTTTTTTTATTTGAATTGAAGAGCATTTTAGAAAAAATATGGTGACCGTTGCAGAAGTTAAAAAAAAGTTTTCACATTCTTCTCCTAGCCCCCTCCATTTTCTCTCTCTCATGGCCACTCCTTTTTCTTTGTGTCCAAAATGTGTTGCATTTTTTCTCCATTTTAAAGTATTTTAAAAATATAAATTTTAAAGTTTTTGACAGGTTAATAATGCATTTTGTCCCCAAGTTTTTTACTTTAGGTGAAAATTACCCATGCATGCCAACTTTGATCAAGCTGGATGGAAGATTATTGAATACCAATATTGATAAAGCTGTTGGAATTGAAGGAAATTTACTCAAACACATTATCATTTCACATTACAATGTTACATTAACCGGATAATAAGGAATTATCAGACACCAGGCAATAAAACATTCGAATTTATCAACAACTCATCAATAAATCATGCGATTAAAGAAGATCATTGATTTGGAAATAAAACTTAAGATATGTCAGTTTTACATAACAGTTATTGGTTGAAAATAAGACAGAAGACAAAGAAAGAAGAAGATAATGTATTTTTATATGCTGATGGATTATCATTGTGTTGTCTAAGTGATAATTATTTTGTGTCTTTTATTATTTTATATTTTATTATTTTTTGTTGTTTGGTTACAATCAATATTGTTCAAATTCCCTGACAAATTTAGGATTATTGAAGATCACATCCAATTAAAATTAGAGTTAATAAAGGGATTTAGGAACACATAATTTAATGCAATTGCATAAATACGTTTCATGACATATATAGTGGTAAATGGAAAGTTTTACTTTGGTAAAATTAAAGTTGTTTTTATTTTTTGGATTTTATTTGAGGATTGGTGTGTTTTATAAACACCAGGTTTGTTTCAAAACACCGAACAAGACTGAATAGGATAGTAATTAAATATAATTTAATATTTAAATGGGTGGAATATGCACTTCGGCTATTTCCTTTTTGAGCCAAAGTTGTATATATATATTTTTCTCTAAATGCATTGAGTCGGATGTAGTATATTTTCTTTTTTGTTGCGTGAGGCCCATAGGCTTTGCGGGGAAATTTTAAAATTCATTATCTGTGTCTCTTCTTGTGTAAATTAACATTTTATTGTTTTCGTGCACTTGAGAGTGACAATGAATGAATGGATGTATATGATTAGTGGGTATACCACATTTTATTTTTATTTCTTTATTGTTGCTAAAACCGTATCACATCATCAAGAAATCTGACAGTCACAATGACTGCATATGGAATCATGGACATTTTGTGTCAAGGTCAAAGGTCACAGGTAATAAGCAACCAGCGCAAAGAGACAGCTTGTTCAGGAGTCCCTATGGTTGGAGCTCTGATGACATTCAATGATTATGCATCTCAAGCTGGAATGTTGAAAAAGACCAAACCTTGATCTCGCACTTTGGACTACGGTATTAGATTATGAGATGATATTGTTTTTTTTATTTATTTCCCTAGATAAGTGTGAAAAAGGATTGGATTTGGGAAAATGAGAATGTATTTCTTGAGCGTGTGTGTGAATGCAGCTGTATATGCATTTTGTGGAGTGAAGATGAACATAAGAAAACACACAGATATAGATCTGACTCATGTTTATTATTAGGTAAATGAACTTTTACATTCAAGTTATTATATTTTTCTTGTTCGGTGAATTATATTTTGGGAAATGGGAATAAATAGTTATTTAATGTCTAGATTAGGTATTTTGGCCCAGGCTCCAAGTGTGGTTCGCTGGAAGAGTGAATCTAGATAGATAAGTGTATTTTATGCTCATAAAGGGCCTCCTTGTGGAATCCTTTTCGTATATCATAAAAGGTAGAGCGGTATTTTAAATATTTTAAAAGTAATTACCAGATTTTTTCTTTTCCCTCTGAGCATCTAAAATGATCTAGAGGTATTAGGCGTGGATACTATGGCCCCAGGTATAATTAGTTTAATTGCCTAGTTTGTTTTATCCATTTTAGTGATCACGATTGTATATGTGATCAATGGGAGGGTATCACCATCTCCCCATCAAACCAAGTTCGCTGTCTTGGAGTTACACTTGACTCTGCTCTTTCCTTCATCCCCCACATCAAGTCTCTTTCCTCCTCCTGCCGATACCAACTGCGTAATATTTCAAGAATTCGGCCATTTCTTACCGCTGTCACCACAAAACAACTCTTACACGCCCTGGTAATCTCCCGACTCGACTATTGCAATAATCTCTTATCTGGCCTCCCTCTGTCCCGCCTCTCCCCCCTACAATCCATCCTGAACGCCTCCGCCAGGCTAATTCACCTCACCCGCCGCTCTGTCTCTGCCGCTCCCCTCTGCGAGTCCCTTCACTGGCTCCTCATCCAGTGCAGAATTAAGTTCAAAATCCTTATCCTTACCTACAAAACCCTCACTAACTCAGCTCCCCACTACCTGTCCTCACTAATCACCAAATACACCCCAGCCCGCTCCCTAAGGTCAAACAGTGACCTGCGCCTAGCTTCTCCCCGCATCACCTCTTCCCATGATAGACTGCAGGATTTCTCACGCGCAGCCCCCACTCTCTGGAACGCTCTCCCTCGTACTGTCAGACTTTCCCCTAACTTCTCTTTCTTCAAACGCTCCCTTAAAACGTTCCTATTTAGGGAAGCCTACCACCCAACTCACTGACGCAACCATCAATCACTCTCACCTTACAGTCCTCTCCTCCTGTTTCCAACCCCAACCCTCCCAGATTGTGAGTTCCTACGGGAATAGGGCCCTCATCTCCTCCTGTACTGTTTGTCAAATGTTGTTCAATGTATTGTAACCCTGTCTATACTGTGCTTATTGTACAGCGCTGCGGAATATGCTGGCGCTTTATAAATAAAGAATAATAATAATAATAATGAGACGATTGAAAGGTATTTTAATATGATAGGTAGTTTTTTAATTCTTGCATTAGTGTGAAATTCCCCCCTCCTTCTTGTTCCAGTACGGTGTTTGTTCAGTTTTGTTTCCTCTAGAGGCTAGTCAGCGGGGTGATTGAAATAGATATCCTGTGTTAACTTAGAAATGCCAGCAAAATCTTTGTTACATCATGTAGAAATGTATCTGCTCTGATTGGCTGTTATATCACAATCCTATGTCTGTTAAGGAGTGGACAGGAAGCTCTTTTCTATAACGAACATTTCTATTGGATGTTGAAATAATAAACGGGTCTGACAGACCACGAGCTGATCAGATGTTGATCTCAGTGACGTGCGGTGAGGTCAGGGGCTGGTGAGGCACTGGTTAGTATCAGAGCCAGATATACACAGGGTTACACAATCGCAATTTACGCATTTGATTATCGCTATATAGGAGAATAGAGTTTCACTATTTATAAAGTAAAGTTTGCATTTTTTTTTACAGTTCTAGGAGCATGCACTTACAATACTGACTGATAGAGGGCGCTATGACACACATGCTGACTGCTGAGCTCTGCCTGCCCACCCCCCCACGACTGACGAGGACAGTCACATGACTGTCCTGCGTCAATCAATCCATGGGAAGCTCTGCCTCCCATAGGGGGCGTTTTTTTTTAAAAAAAAGAATTGCTTGAGACCAATGGCGCTTTCCCATTGGCTCAAGCTTTCAATTCTTCTGAATTCAGTGCTTCTGAAGGCACTGAGGAGCGTAGAACCAGGAAGTCAGCTTGCGCTACGCAATTACCGTAGCGTTCAGCTGCGCAAATTGCGTAGGCTATGCTGGCTCAGTGCTACCCCTGCTGTCTGTGTAGTGAATCACACACGCACACACGGCAGCTGGCAAACTGAAAGTACGGGCGGAAAAAAAGCTGAGGACAGAGAAGCACGGCGAGGGAGCGTGGAGAGGCGAGTATGAAAACTTTTTTCAATGAATAACATTTTATTTACAGATTAACTATACATACATGTCATTACAACACAATGAGCACATTAATTTACTGGAATGGCTGCACGCCCCTGACTGCACGTCCCTGCCATATCTAGGTATGGTTGTTTCTATCATCTCCTCTGAACAGAGTAGCGCAGCTCGCGCAGCGCCTTACATCATTTTTGATATATGGGAAGAAAACGGTATATTGAAATTTCATATATGGTAATTATATTAGGGAATTTGTTATTGCTTGATTAAGCTTAAAATTTAAAAAAACATACTATAAAACAGCTGCTGCTGCTCTTCCTTTTGTTTGAAATCATTGCAAGTAAAAAGGAAAAATAAAGTTATCCTCAATAGGGATGAGCTGAACACCCCCGAGTTCGGTTCGCACTAACTATTCAAAAGTTCGAATTCGAACTCGAACACGAACTCAATACAAGTCAATGGGACTCAAAATTCGATTTTTAGAGTGCCCTCCAAGAGGGCATATATGCTATATATTTGCCATAAAAGGTGTATGGGGGTCCGGGCAGTGCCCTGGGGGACAGGAAACAATTAAAAAAAAACGTTTTTAAAGGGACAGTGAGTTTTCGAATGTAATAAAGGTTAAAAATAAAAACAAAAAATTCCTTCAAATATCGTGCCTAGGAGGTCCCCATAACCTGCCCGTGAAGTGGCGGATTTCTAGGATGTATAGAAACATTTAAAAACAAAAAAATTACGTTTAAAATGACGGTAAATGCTTTTCCTTTAATCTATTCATAAACAACTGCTTGGGGCGGCAGCCTGTATGAAAAGACATTTTAGGACACGCAGAAAAAGTTTAGTGATTTTTTGGCTAAATTGTGGTGAACCTTATGCAGGCTTTGGATGAAAGTAACAATAGGTGCTTTAAAATTGGGCCTTTAGCATCGGCAACAGTGCCGTCACACAGTAACCCCTCTGAGGATATGAATCTGGTACAGGCGTCAGTGGCAGTGCACCCAAATATTGTGCCTTTGGTGCTAGGCCAGCAAGTGCATTCATACAGTAACCCCTCTGTGGTACTGTGGAAGAGTGCAGGGGTGGACCATGCGGTCCTATATTAAAAAGATATGAATCTGGTAAAGGCATCAGTGCAGCCAAATATTGTGCCTTTCATGGCAGCAAGTGCCTTCACACCATAACCCTTTTGTGGTATTGTGGAAGAGTGCAGGGTTGGACCCTGCGGTTCAAAAAATTAAAATTATATAAATGTGGCACAGGCGTCAGTGCAGACAAATATTGTGCCTTTCATGGCAGCAAGTGCCTTCACACCGTAACCCTTTTGTGGTATTGTGGAAGAGTTCAGTGCTGGAGGCTTTGTGAATGCAGAAGACATCCCCAATCTATTCCGTTACGTCAGCATCAGGGGATTGATAGCTGCTGATCCAGGACTGATTCATTTTTATAAATGTCAGCCGGTCTACAGAGTCGGTGGACAGACGCACTCTTTTGTCTGAATGAGACACCAGGCAGGCTGTGTGTTCAAACAGGATCGGCTGACTTTATTGGGACACACATAGGGTTTTTATGGTAACAACATTGAAGCTTCCCACCCACCCCAACAGTTCTGATTGGCTAGTTTAGAGACCACTGCAGGCTTCACTCTGGTTCTCCTCCTGCTCTTATGTGAGTATGTCAGCTTTATGTAGAGGAGTGAGTTAGTCCGGCTTGAAAGGACTGGTGGAATTATCCTCTCAGTCAACACATAGCGGGGTAAAGCTCACAATCTCACAATCAGTTATCACACAATAATTTACATGATTCCATTGTCCCAATAAATCAGATTGGGACAGTTTTTGCCTAACAAGGCTGACTCACACCTCCTCACATATACAGCAGATAAACAGACACAGCATTCCTGCATAATCACAGATCACACAAACATTCTGCACAATTATACATTGCATAAAGGAAGGGAATGGAGAATGGGTTCTAAAATGGGGAAAACACAGATGGAATAAAGTCCGTCTGTCCCTTCAAGCAGGGGAGTGCCATGTCAGGTCTGTGACACCCATGATGCAACGTTTACCAAAAGCTTTTCTTTGTGGCTCTTGTTTATGTTATCTGCAATATTTACCAGTTATTGGGGTGGAGGAGATAATGTTTAGATAAGGCTGCAGGGGGTGTATTGTGTTCTCTAGGCTACATGAGATAAGAGTTGGCAGCTCAATGAGATAAGACTGGGAGTTTAAAAGACTTCTAATCTCCCCCCTGGTGATGTCCTTTGAATACATCCCACACAATACAAGGATGTGAGTTGGTGACTGACCCATTCACTCCATTCTATGACCAAAGCCACACATTGAGGAGCAAGTGATGAAAAGACACAAAATATCACACAATGGATGCGCCCAGTGACACATATAGAGGAATTTATCACACAATGGATGCACCCAGTGACACATATAGAGGAAAATATCACACAATGGATGCGCCCAGTGACACATATAGAGGAAAATATCACACAATGGATGCACCCAGTGACACATATAGAGGAAAATATCACACAATGCATGCACCCGGTGACACAAATAGAGGAAAATATCACACAATGGATGCGCCCAGTGACACATATAGAGGAAAATATCACACAATGGATGCACCCAGTGACACATATAGAGGAAAATATAACACAATGGATACACCCAGTGACACATAGAGGAAAATATCACACAATGCATGCACCCGGTGACACAAATAGAGGAAAATATCACACAATGGATGCGCCCAGTGACACATATAGAGGAAAATATCACACAATGGATGCACCCAGTGACACATATAGAGGAAAATATCACACAATGGATGCGCCCAGTGACACATAAAGAGAAAAATATCACACAATGGATGCACCCAGTGACACACATAGAGGAAAATATCACACAATGGATGCGCCCAGTGACACATATAGAGGAAAATATCACACAATGGATGCGCCCAGTGACACATATAGAGGAAAATATCACACAATGCATGCACCCAGTGACACACATAGAGGAAAATATCACACAATGGATGCGCCCAGTGACACATATAGAGGAAAATATTACACAATGGATGCGCCCAGTGACACATATAGAGGAAAATATCACACAATGGATGCACCCAGTGACACATATAGAGGAAAATATCACACAATGGATGCGCCCAGTGACACATATAGAGGAAAATATTACACAATGGATGCGCCCAGTGACACATATACAGGGTGATTCAAAGAGATCCGAAAAGTCACTGCACGTTCGGTGACTTTTCGTTCCCTGCACTTTGGGGGATTCCTAGTTCGCTGACCCTGCGGTGTATTCAGCAAGCATCGCAGGGTCCCCGTAGGGAAAACCCACCACAAATCTGCAGAACACTCACCGAACATTCACCGAAAGCCTGTTAGAAACAGCTGGAATAACCCCGCCGAACACGCCGGGAAAAACCCGACTAGCTGCCGATCACAGCGCAGAGCAGCTGTCGGAAAAAGCCGACACGAAGACGAACGAGTTGAAAAATAAAAAAAAAGTACGCTTATTTATTTTTTATTTATTTATTTATAAAGGATTTTACCAGGAAGGATACATTGAGATTTCTCTCGTTTTCAAGTATGTATGAAACACTGTTTGCAAAGAAACTACTGAGCAAAAATGTCTGAAATTTACATATAAAATCCTATGAATGATAATAAAAAGGCTGTTACAGAAAAAAGAAAATGATTTAAAAAAAAAAATAATAGAAAAAAATTTGCACAGAAATTCCAAAAAATGCCTAAGGCTGCTGTCAGACGAGCGTAGTGTTCACGTCCGTGATTGCGCCTAAAAGTACGTCCGTGATAGCATGACAGAAAGTCCATTGGAGCCTGACACATGAAGTACGTCCGCACTGAACTGCGGACGCACAACGGCCGCGGCAAACGGACACAAGGCAGGCAAGAACGTACAACCACTAGAACGGCCGCACAAAGTGCGCTGCGTCCGCAACGTCTGCATAGCTTTGTGTGTGAGTGATGGAACATGGTCAGACGGACTGAATTTACACGTCCAGCATTTATACGTCCAGCATTTATACGTCCAGCATTTATACGCCCAGCATTTATACGTCCAGCATTTATACGTCCAGCATTTATACGTCCAGCATTTATACGCCCAGCATTTATACGTCCAGCATTTATACGTCCAGCATTTATACGTCCAGCATTTATACGTCCAGCATTTATACGTCCAGCATTTATACGTCCAGCATTTATACCTCCAGCATTTATACGTCCAGCATTTACACGTCCAGCATTTATACGTCCAGCATTTATACGTCCAGCATTTATACGTCCAGCATTTACACGTCCAGCATTTATACGTCCAGCATTTATACCTCCAGCATTTATACGTCCAGCATTTATACGCCCAGCATTTATACGTCCAGCATTTATACGTCCAGCATTTATACGTCCAGCATTTATACGTCCAGCATTTATACATCCAGCATTTATACGTCCAGCATTTATACGCCCAGCATTTATACGTCCAGCATTTATACGTCCAGCATTTATACGCCCAGCATTTATACGTCCAGCATTTATACGTCCAGCATTTATACGTCCAGCATTTATACGTCCAGCATTTATACGTCCAGCATTTATACGCCCAGCATTTATACGTCCAGCATTTATACGTCCAGCATTTATACGTCCAGCATTTTTCACGGACAAAATGGTTTTGCTTTTTAATTTATTTTCCCTCCTACATCCGTCAAGATATACGTCAGTGAAAAAAACGGACTGTGTGGCCACTACTGTGTCTTCCGTACTGACGTACGTCCGTAGAAATCACGCTCGTCTGACCCTAGCCTAAAAGATCCAAAAAAATCCAAAAAAATCTATAAATAAAGAGACTTTTTGCTGCAGATAAGGCTAGGGTCAGACGAACGCATTTTTCACGTCGTCCGTGAAAAAGTTCGGTCGAACGAACGTACGTATTTTCCCCCGGAATACGCGATAGCGGTCATACGATGCGCCTTTTCGTCCGTGATTTTGTACGGATCATCAATAAAACACTTTTTGAGTCTGGACGTTATGTTGGCCGGACATTAGCAGCGTCTGACGTCTCCCAATCACACACACACGCCGCTATGCGGCCGCAGCGCACTCTGTACGTCAGTAGTAGCGGTTTGACGTTCTCGAAAAAATGCGTTCGTTGGCCACTTGCGTTGCGCGGACGAACTTTCGTGCGGCCGTTCGTCGTATGTTCCCCGGCATTGGACGTCATTTGCTGCTAGTACGGCCGTGATTTCGTGCGGCTAAACGCACGTTAAAACTGCGCTAGTCTGACCCTAGCCTTAAAAGAATAAACGGTTTATTAGATATTGATGAAAACATGAAAATTTTTAACATTGAAGCCTATGGGATTCCCGTGATTAAACCTGTCGAATGAAACCACTGAACATCAGGGCATTTCGGCAACTTTTCACTGCTGGTTTGTGTTCTCTGAATAGACGAAGCATTGCTTCTCTATTGGGGATTTCACTGCCCTCGAACAGGCACCGAACAGGCACCGAACAGGCACCGAATGTGCAGGCAATTCGCCAGGATTTATTTATATAAACAAACACGTTGTTGTGGTTTCACTGACATTAAATTACAATTCCCAGAAAAGGAGCAAAATAAAAACTTCAACTGCGAGAATAGGAGAGAAGCGACTTAATAACCCAAGCACGAATTGCTAAAACGCTGACAGAATTCGCTCAGTGCCGCCCGCCGCCCAAAACCAAGCAAAGCCCACTTACCCAGTTTGTTACAACAGAGGTGGAGTGCATGGTCTGAGCAGCGTGTGGGTCCTCGATGCCTCAGCACAGAAAGCGAAGGATCCCACAGCACCTGCCGCGAGGCTCCACCAAGTATCTGCACAGCAACTGCCGCGAGGCTCCACCAAGTATCTGCACAGCAACTGCCGCGAGGCTCCACCAAGTATCTGCACAGCAACTGCCGCGAGGCTCCACCAAGTATCTGCACAGCAACTGCCGCGAGGCTCCACCAAGTATCTGCACAGCAACTGCCGCGAGGCTCCACCAAGTATCTGCACAGCAACTGCCGCGAGGCTCCACCAAGTATCTGCACAGCAACTGCCGCGAGGCTCCACCAAGTATCTGCACAGCACCTGCCGTGAGGCTCCACCACGTCTTTGCACAGCACCTGCGCGAGGCTCTAGCAAGTATCTGCACAGCGTCTGCCACGAGGCTCCACCAAGTATCTGCACAGCAACTGCCGCGAGGCTCCAGCAAGTATCTGCACAGCAACTACCGCGAGGCTCCACCAAGTATCTGCACAGCAACTGCCGCGAGGCTCCACCAAGTATCTGCACAGCAACTGCCGCGAGGCTCCACCAAGTATCTGCACAGCAACTGCCGCGAGGCTCCACCAAGTATCTGCACAGCAGCTGCCGCGAGGCTCCAGCAAGTATCTGCACAGCACCTGCCGCGAGGCTCCACCAAGTATCTGCACAGCACCTGCCGCGAGGCTCCACCAAGTATCTGCACAGCAACTGCCGCGAGGCTCCACCAAGTATCTGCACAGCAACTGCCACGAGGCTCCACCAAGTATCTGCACAGCACCTGCCACGAGGCTCCACCAAGTATCTGCACAGCAACTGCTGCGAGGCTCCACCAAGTATCTGCACAGCAACTGCCGCGAGGCTCCACCAAGTATCTGCACAGCAACTGCCGCGAGGCTCCACCAAGTATCTGCACAGCAACTGCCGCGAGGCTCCACCAAGTATCTGCACAGCAACTGCCGCGAGGCTCCACCAAGTATCTGCACAGCACCTGCCGCGAGGCTCCACCAAGTATCTGCACAGCACCTGCCGCGAGACCTGCCGCGAGGCTCCACCAAGTATCTGCACAGCACCTGCCGCGAGACCTGCTGCGAGGCTCCACCAAGTATCTGCACAGCACCTGCCGCGAGACCTGCCGCGAGGCTCCACCAAGTATCTGCACAGCAGGTGTATCTGATACCTTTAATTAATATATAATGGGAGAAGCAACCGAGACACCAAGTTACACGAAGGCACACACTCCTTCCAAGTAACAAACCAACACCCAGCAACATGTGCTGCAACCCAATGATCCCATCGCGCTGTGTGTCCAACATCTGTCTGTCTGACT
The DNA here is from genome assembly GCA_009667805.1 of Leptobrachium leishanense. Taxonomy (NCBI): domain Eukaryota; kingdom Metazoa; phylum Chordata; class Amphibia; order Anura; family Megophryidae; genus Leptobrachium; species Leptobrachium leishanense. The sequence goes on along the minus strand of CM019069.1, from coordinate 56,159 downwards.
GCATGGACGATTCTGTCACATGAAAGTACCAGCTATACGCAGAGGCGTAGCAAGGACATAAGGCAGCCAGGGGCAAGTCCTCCCCTAGTGCCCCCCATTTTTAGATCAACTAATGCATAGTAACTTGGGATGTGCGTTTCGGGTTTCGGAATTTCGGAATTTTCACGACATTTCCCGATTCGTGTTTTCGGATGCGGCCGATTTTCCGAAAGATTTTAGATCCGAAAATGGCAGATCCGAAAAGTTTTCCGAGCCGAAACGAAATATTTTCGGAATTTTCAAATGGACTTGAAATGTGTCAAATCGAAATTTATTGCTTTGAAACGAGGAGAACAGACGTTCCGAAAAAACGGAAATTTCCGAAATTACGAAAAGTCGATACAAAAAACGAGCAAAGTGACACGAAAATACGAAAAATGGTCGATATTCCGAAACCATTTACAATTCCGAAAACATCTACAATTCCGAAAAACTAAAATTTCCGAAATCACGAAAAGTCGATACAAAAAACGAGCCAAGTGACACGAAAATACGAAAAATGGTCGATATTCCGAAAAAAAAAAATGTACACGAAAAACGACTCGAGCCGAACCGAATCGAAACAGAAATCGGTCGAAACGAGCCGAATCGAAAAGTTTGAAAATCCGAAAAATCAAATCGAACCGAAAAAAAAATCGGTGCACAAGCCTAATAGTAACGCATTATGCCATCACTTTCAAATATGCTTAGTGTGGGAAATGAGAAGGTGAATTAGTGCAGTGACACTGCGTTATAAACGAATAATGACGCTGCCTTAGAACAGAAAAAAAAGATGTTTTGCAATAGTTCGTTTTTTTCACTTTTTTATTTTTACACATGTAGCGCTCACTCCCGGAGGAGCCGCTGAAAATGAACCACGGGTCAGTCTCCCCGCACTAGGGAATAAATATACTCCAACACAGTTGTGAGTTTTTATATTTATATAGTTTACTAAAATATTTGAGCAGATGTTGAGACACGGTATTCACAAGTATTATTACAGTATTTTCGTATCCCGGTAAAACGCGTAGCGGAAAAGAAACAAAACACGAGGCTTCGTATTTCGGAAAATAAAATATTCGCGACCGAACATAAAAGCAATGCAATTTCCCGATAGTTCAGAAAAAGGGGACACGTAGCAAAACCCCAAACATACAATCCCTTTCGTATCGCGGTAAAACGCGTAGCGGAAAAGAAACGAAACACGAGGCTTCGTATTTCGGAAAATAAAATATTCGCGACCGAACATAAAAGAATGCAATTTCCCGATAGTTCAGAAAAAGGGACACGTAGCGAAACCCCAAACATACAATCCCTTTTGTATTACGGCAAACGCGCAGCGGAAAAGAGAAAAATGTATTCGGAACGTATCTTTGTCCTTAACCCCCGTTCCGATTCGTAAAAGGAAATGAGTCCTGTACAGGTTAAGTTCCAGAATGTAAGAAGCGTATCTGTGTGTGTGTGGTACCCGGGTACTGTTCAACTGGCCAGTGAATTTATTAAAGGAAGGTCTTCGACTAGTCAGTTGGGGCCCTGTAAACTTTAAAGAGAAAACAGCAGAGCGTCCTTTAATCATACAAACAGCCTTGGAGGCCTCTCACCCATCTGATGACTGCTTTAGGCTCCGCTGACCCAGGACGTCTCTCCACCCGATTTTGACTGGGGATACTAGCGGCCGGATCCGTTGTCTACCTTCATACAGCTTGTCCAGCTCCCCGCCTGCTCTCCGTTCGATTCCGCCGGTCTGCAGCTGTTGTCTGGGTACTGGCAAGTCTCCTTCTCCTCAGGTTGAGTGACCCAAATAGGAATTACAGGTCTCCCTCGGGCTTTGGCCTAGCTCCTCCAGCGGTCTCCTCAGTGCGTCTGCTTTCCCTCATCCCCTGGCGCGCTCTGGACTTTCTCCACGAGGCAGAGGATGTAAGTGTCCAGTCTCCACCCACTTCCTGGCTTCTTGCAAAGCATGCCAGTTATTGTAGTCCCAATGTCCAGTATCTCTGATTGCGATAGTCTCCATCTTGTGGCCAAAAATAGGTACTGCCACAGCAAGATTTTTAGCACAGCGCTACACTCTCCCCCTCCTAGAACTCTTGGGTCTCTCCAAGGAGGTACAACAGTTACATTACGTTCCACAATATTTGAATACAATTTACGTAACATGTACAGGTTCAGCAGCATACATACAGTGAGTTAGGAACACTTCCTCAAGTTGACTCATATTTTGGGCTACCTCAGCTAGCATAGCAGACACTTCGGGCAACCTCCGCACCGTGGTGATGGCTTCTTCAGTGCTATGTCCTGGTGAGTCGTAGGTGAGTCGTTGGGGCGGTCGAACAGAGCGTTTGGGTTCTGGCTCAATCAGTTCCTCTTCAGGTGGAAGTACTATAGGCGTCGGCTCAATTCTTCTCTCTATCACTGGAGCAGACGTTTCTTCAGAGTATGATCCCTCCAGTGAAGGCATAGAACTGTAATCACCTGAATAAGCTTCCGGAGCTACCGGGATCCCACAGCCTCAGGGACTTCCAACTGAAATTCAAGAGGCTCAGGGATATCAACAATCTCGGGGACTTCCAACAAGAATTCAGGAGCTTCAGGCCTCAAGTTACTCTCCCACCGCTCAGGGACAACGACAACCTCTTCAGGCTCCGGCGAGCGTATCCAGTCCAGACAGAAACTTTCTTCTTCACTGTCCCTTTCGCTCTCTTCGACAGCCCGGGTCTGTTGAGACCGAGTAACAGGAGGCAAACATGGAACAGGCGGATTTGGCAGAGGCGCGTTCGTCCCCAACTGGCATTCTCACAGCCTCTCTCAAAGGTAACAAATGATTCCGGTGCCAGTTCTTGAGAGGCCCAGCTTTTCCATCCGGGCGAATCTGATACACTGGTAGACCTGGTAACTGTTTGCAGACAATGTAAACCTGGGAACTCCACCTATCCGCCAACTTGTGTCTCGCAGCAGCACCCAAGTTCTTCAATAGAACCCTATCACCGGGCTGTAGATCTTGTATTCGAACTTTCAGGTCATAGTTCCATTTGTTTCTTTGCTCCCTGTTTCCCGAGGTCAACCGGGCCTGTTCAAATGCAGAAGCCAAATTCTTTCGAAGTCTATCCACGTAGTTTCTATGGGAAGCTACTGACGTCTGGTCTAGAGATAACCCAAATGCCAAATCAACCGGCAGTCGAGCCTCTCTTCCGAACATAAGACGGTACGGTGAGTATCCAGTTGCATCACTCTCCGTACTGTTATATGCGTGCACCAGAGTAGCTATGTGCCGACTCCAACTCTGCTTCTCCACATTCGACAAGGTCCCCAACATGTTTAGCAGTGTGCGATTAAACCTTTCAGGCTGAGCATCACCTTGAGGGTGATATGGTGTAGTTCGGGTCTTCTGGATTCCCAACAACTCCAACAATTGCCCCACCAGTCTGCTTTCAAAGTCTCTACCCGACTAGTCTCATCCTACTGCTCTCAGCAGTTATTCTTCTTGTGTATCACTTTTACGTGTTTGATTCTCGTCAACAGCTTCTGGTCTACTTTGGAGCGCGTTGATCTTTCGTGGAAAATGCTTGGGCGTAACGAGTGAAATGATCAGTCACTATTAGAATGTTCCCTTGCCCACTAGCATCCGGCTCTAAGCACAGGAAGTCAATGCACACCAAATCCATGGGTCCCTGACTCTGCAGATGGCTCATTGGAGCAGTTCGGGTCGGTAGAGTCTTTCTCTGAATACACCTTAGACAGGAATGACAATAACTTTCCACTTCAGCCCTCATACAAAGCCAATAAAACCTATCTCGCACCAGCTTAAAAGTTCTCTCTGCACCCAAATGTCCATGCTCATCATGTAGTGATCGCAGCACACTCTCCCTATGTTTAGTGGGGAGGAATAACTGTTGAATCTCTTCCGCGTTGTTGGAGGGGCCCTTCGGTAGACCACCCCATCCAGCATCTTTAACCGCTCCCATTCTTTGTAGACCAACCTGGCTCCACTCGGGGAGTTGGTTAACAAAATCTCTCGCTGGTTTGCAGTCAGGGCCTTTAGGGTCAAGGCAATTAAAGGGTCTCTGGCCTGATCCGCTTTCAGGTCCTGTCTTGAAAAGGTAGGTAAACTTTCATCCCTTAACTGCGTAGGGTTACAGTAGAACTCAGGAACAGCCGCAGCCATAACTCCTATGGCCTCTGCTTCAATCCCTCCTTTGACCCGGCGCTCTGTTCCTTGACACAAAGCTTGCACCCCGTCTGGAGTCAACTGAGTCCATTCTGTAGTATAGGGTCTTCTCGATAACGCATCAGCATCTCGATTATTCACCCCAGGGCGATACTTCAGGCTGAACCGAAACCCTGACAGAGCAGCCAACCACCGATGTCCCGTTGCGTCCAGTTTTGCAGTAGTAAGGATATAGGTGAGAGGATTATTATCCGTCTTAATCACGAACTCAGCTCCATACAGATAGTCTTTCAACTTGTCCACCACTGCCCACTTCAAGGCTAGGAACTCCAGCTTGTGAGTAGGATAGTTCTTCTCTGAAGGCGCAAGGCTCCGGCTCACGTACGCCACAGGCCTCAGCAATCCATCATACTCCTGATATAGGACTCCTCCCAGACCTTCTCGGCTGGCATCCACATGTAATTCATACGGCTTGTGAGGGTCCGCATAGGCCAAAACAGGAGCTTGGGTTAGACTCTCTTTCAACTTTACAAAAGCTCCTTCACATTGACTGGTCCATTCACCTTGTATAGACTCTCGAGCTTTCCTTGCCCCGGAGCTGACGGGTTTTTGTCAGAGACCTTGCAGCCTTCTTCTGTGGTTTCCTTCTGCAGGAGTTTGTTGAGTGGTTGAGCTATTTTCGCAAATCCTCCCACAAATCTTCGATAGTATGAACAGAATCCCAAGAAAGATCTAAGTTCAGTGACGTTTCGGGGTCTAGGCCAAGAAGCTACGGCCTCCAACTTCCGAGGGTCTGTCGAAACACCTTCTGCTGAGACCACATGTTCTCCAGAGACAGTTTCAACCCCTCTTCATGGAGCCTCTTCAAGACCTTCTCCAGACGTTGCTCATGTTCTTCCAGAGTCTTCCCAAACACAATTATGTCATCCAGGTACACTAATACTTCGATTAGATTCATATCCCCGACTGTCTTCTCCATCAACCGTTGGAACGTGGCTGGAGCCCCCGTAAGGCCTTGAGGCATTCTGTTGAATTCAAAGAACCCCAGTGGGCAGATGAACGCAGTTTTCTCCTTGTCTTCAGGATGCATTGGTATCTGGTGATACCCACTTCGCAGGTCTAGTACACTAAACCACTTTGCTCCAGACAAACACTGTAGAGCATCTTCAATCCGAGGAGTGGCATATTGATCGGGGATGGTTCTCCGGTTCAATGTGCGGTAGTCTATGCATAAGCGGACAGAACCATTTTTCTTCCGGACCAACACTATTGGAGATGCATATGGACTCCTGGACTCTGAATCACCTTGGTTCTTTGTAATTCGTTCAGCTGCTCTCGCAGATCATCTAAGTCTCCTAGCGGAACTCGCCTTGATCTTTCACGAAACGGCTTGTCTTCTTGTAACCGAATACGGTGTTCAGTACTCTTAGCCAGGCCCACATCGAACTCATCTTTCGAGAACAATTCCTTCCACTTTAAGACTTGAGACTGAAGACGTTTCTTCCACTCAGGTGAAATGGGAGCGTCCTTGGGGTAGAATCTTTCATCTGGAATCTCTTTACTTTCTCCCCCTCCTGAATCGTAGAGAGGGGTGTAGCAGACTCTACTTGCCGATAGGCATTCGTGCTTTAAGAACCACTGGAGAATCCGTGACATTGCACACACTGACCGAGACTCTTCCTCGTGTTCTCTTCAGAGCCTTGGTGGAGATTATTTCAGGAATTACTTCGACTCCGGTTTCACTCCCATGATCAAAATCGGTTCCCAGCACCACATAGGGACCGGGTTGCGATCCGTTCAACTTGACCGAAGCCCGGAAGCTCGCTACTTCTCCTGCTTGCAGAACCTTCTCCGTTCCACCCAGTCTCCACAGTCTTCCCACTTCGGCAGGTGCCTTTCGTTCTTCGACCATCCTCTGATAGACCGGACGTAACATTGGGTGTACTCCTTGAGTTGAACCTTCTTCCAACACGATAGGTGCCAGGAGACGCCGCACTAGGTCAGTATTCGTCCCCACTATCAGGGAGCTTCTGTTCGCACCCGAGGGTCGAGGACACACAATAGCCAATGCATCACAACCCCCAGACTGCCCGATGACTTCAGATCCGATCTCCAACTTTACTTGCAGGTACCCGTCATAAGGGAGTTTCTCAGTGCCGATACCCCATATTTCCAAATCCTTCAATTCTTGCAGAGGGGATGTGCTTTAAGTGTTTCTCGTAGAAGTCTCTGTAAATCAATGTCACTTGAGCCCCTGAATCTAACAGGGCTTTGGTGTAGACTCCTTCCACTTGGATTGGCACGATAGGAGAAGGACCTATCAGTTGGTCAGGAAATTTGGTGGCGGTATCCGGACGCTTAGACCCAGTTTGCTGTACCCTGGCCTTTTTCTTGGCCCGTGCAGGTTTTGGGTGTGCATTGCTTCCCCATGACGTAGACCCGGATGCTAAGGAGTGACTCTCTCAGTCCTGGCAGGCTCTACAATTGGCTCGGCTTTGGGCCTCCTCGCCCTCTTAGTCTTTGCTTGGTTTCTGGAGCGGGGTTCAACCCTCGGGCACTCAGGTTGCTCCTTTACTGGTGCCCTCTGGCGTTTCCCGCCGGTGAGGTAGATAACAGTCCTTCCAGGGCTTCCAACAGTCCCTTGACTCTATCCTTCTCAGGCTTCCGGCCTTTGCATTGTGCGCGAAAATGGCCCATCTCTCCACACCCGAAACATCTCTTCCTAGAGAGCGGAGACGCAGTTGCTTGTTGAGATTTAGTCAAAAGATTTGGACCAGACGCCACAGCAACCTCCGTCGTCTGCATACCTGTGAGGAATTTCTGCATTTCTGCCTGCATTTCTGTCACCTTCATCAATACCCGGCACAGTTCCGCGTGCGCTTGTTGCAATTCAACTTGAGCTTCCTGAACTTTCTTGACGGTTTTGGACAATTCATCCCTTTCAGGGAGGTTCGATTCTTTAGCAGCCCTCTCTGTAGATTTAAAAACAACTAGATGTTCTTGTTCGTCCTCATCCGACCCATAGGTATCTAGAGAGTCGCTTTCAGGCTGCAGGCCGCCGCTATGTCTCACAGGTTGTGCATACGCCCTTTCCCCCCGCCTGAAAGATTTCTCTTCTAGTAAAGCCTCTTCCTCTCGCACAACTCAAATCAGTTCCAGGTACTTTAACTCTTGACTACCTGCTCTGCTTCTCAGCTGCATCATTACTGGATCTAGAGGTTGAGAGCCCCTCAGGATCTGTTTTATTCGGATCTTATACTTCGGCCGGTTCGGCCCCTTTCTTCAGGAGTATCTGGATGTAGAATCTTATCCAGGCGCCTCATGTACTCGGTCATTCTCTCACCTCTTTTCTGATAGGTGTGTTCGTACTGATATACCAGTTCGCCGCCTTTTCAGTTCGTCCAAAAACTTCTTCAAGAACGTTTAAGTAATCTAAAGCAGTACAATCTTTTCTGCTCAGTTTCAGGTTTCTCACCGCTTCTGACGCAGGTCCCTTTAAGCTCTCGGTAATCCTTTGCTCTTTCTGGGCCTCAGGGACATCCCACTCATCCAGAGCCTGCATCGCCTGTTCCACCCATTCTTCAAAGGTTTCTTCTCCCGCCGCGGAGTTGGTACGTTTCCTGTAAAATTTCTTAACCGTCGATAACCGAAGTTAGTGTGAGGAGGGCTTGTTTTCTGACATTTAGCCAGCAGATCTCCAATAGCCACGATAAATTCAGGCCCTATCATGGCCAACGGACTAGACGCGGGAACACTTGCGGATTCACCACGTGGCGTACTTGGCTTAATTAGTTGGACTTCCACCTCTTCGGCCAGTTTCACGCTCGTGCCCTGAAAACATGGCGGAACACCCTTTCTCCATTCGAGAAGAACATACATGTGAGAGGTATCTGGGTTTTTTTTATGTCCAGAATAACCCCCGATGATCTGGTGCTAGCGTGGCCACGGCCTGGCGAATCTGATCTTCAGCCCAAGTGTCTGCTGGAATATCCATGACTATACAACATTCCGACTGGCTACTGTGCTCCCCACACCACTCGGCAACAGTGTCTGGATCCATATTTAACCCTTTAGATGCGTTTTTTCCAGAGACTGGATCCCGGACGAGCCCCCACGTGTAGCGCTCACTCCCGGAGGAGCCGCTGAAAATGAACCACGGGTCAGTCTCCCCGCACTAGGGAATAAATATACTCCAACATAGTTGTGAGTTTTTATCATTTAAATAGTTTACTAAAATCTTGAGCAGATGTTGAGATACGGTATTCACAAGTATTATTACAATATTTTCGTACTACGGTAAAACGCGCAGCGGAAAAGAAACGAAACACGAGGCTTCGTATTTCGGAAAATAAAATATTCGCAACCGAACATAAAAGAATGCAATTTCCCGATAGTTCAGAAAAAGGGACACGTAGCGAAACCCCAAACATACAATCCCTTTCGTATTACGGCAAACGCGCAGCGGAAAAGAGAAAAATGTATTCGGAACGTATCTTTGTCTTTAACCCCCGTTCCGATTCGTAAAAGGAAATGAGTCCTGTACAAGTTAAGTTTCAGAATGTAAGAAGCGTATCTGTGTGTGTGTGTGGTACCCGGGTACTGTTCAACTGGCCAGTGAATTTATTAAAGGAAGGTCTTCGACTAGTCAGTTGGGGCCCTGTAAACTTTAAAGAGAAAACAGCAGAGCGTCCTTTAATCATACAAACAGCCTTGGAGGCCTCTCACCCATCCGATGACTGCTTTAGGCTCCGCTGACCCAGGACGTCTCTCACCCGATTTTGACTGGGGATACTAGCGGCCGGATCCGTTGTCTACCTTGATGCAGCTTGTCCAGCTCCCCGCCTGCTCTCCGTTCGATTCCGCCGGTCTGCAGCTGTTGTCTGGGTACTGGCAAGTCTCCTTCTCCTCAGGTTGAGTGACCCAAATAGGAATTACAGGTCTCCCTCGGGCTTTGGCCTAGCTCCTCCAGCGGTCTCCTCAGTGCGTCTGCTTTCTCTCATCCCCTGGCGCGCTCTGGACTTTCTCCACGAGGCAGAGGATGTAAGTGTCCAGTCTCCACCCACTTCCTGGCTTCTTGCAAAGCATGCCAGTTATTGTAGTCCCAATGTCCAGTATCTCTGATTGCGATAGTCTCCATCTTGTGGCCAAAAATAGGTACTGCCACAGCAAGATTTTTAGCACAGCGCTACACACATTATATGGTCATGTTTTGTATCATCGGAAAGGCCAGACTCTATCCTTTTCAATGACACTTAGCTTGACGTTGTGGCTTGTACATAATTTAGATACAGGGGTCCATAGGACTCCAGCCTCTCCCTGCACCAGTACAGTGGCTTTTGTTTTAGATAAAATGTGTAATAACGCAGACTCTGTGTCACGTATCCCTCTACAAACACGATGCAAGTCCCTTAAGACAGTCCCAGTCCCTATCTACCCCGCCGATCCTTTAAGTGGTCGGTAAACTAACAACCGCTTAGGGACACAAACACAAATATACGTATAGGTATGCATAGGACAGGAACCCAGATACAGTAAACAAAACGAGTGGGAAACGTTTTACCAACAACGAGTGGGAAATGTTTTACCAACAACGAGTGGGAAATGATTTACCAACAACGAGTGGGAAATGATTTACCAACACAGGACAAGGTATACCTGAATATCAAGACAGAACACATATATCACTGGTATACGATATACAGAGGACAGGGCACAATGGAGAAGGCTGAAACTAGCCAAAACAGTTGGAAACAGAATGGTCAGACAAAGCAATGGACTGGTACACGGAGGTGGTTCTCAGACTAGCCAGGTAATATACACAAGAGATAGCACAGAGAGATCAGCCAGAAGACATTAGCACTGAGGGAAGTAAACTCCACGACAGCGCAATGTGTATTGCAGCAAGCTGGCTTTTAAACCCTCTGGCTCCTCGATAACATGCCGCGCCCCACCCCTGGGCCAGTCACGTGATAGCTCTGAGCCTCTATATCATTTGGCACCTGGCCAGCAAGGACGACTCTGCTGGGTGCTGGGGGGCACCAGGGACCGCAGACGTGACACTCTGGCCTTTCTGCTGATGCCCCATATGACCCTGTAGAACTTATGTAGGGCTGCATGACAGTTATTTTCATAATCGATTATTCGGATAAAAATATATATTTTTTGTTTTACAACAAAATTCAAACGACTATTTTTGTTATGTAATTTACATACAGGGTTATTCAAAGAGATCCGAATTGCTTGAGAAATGTAGCCGAACGCTGAAAATCAGCGTTCGGTTACCTTTCCTGGCCATTCGGCTATCCAGAGAGCAGGCAATACGCCAAATCCTGGCGAATTGCCTGCACATACAGTGCCCGTTCGGTGCCTGTTCGAGGGCAGTGAATTTCCATGGAAAAGCACTGCTTCGGCTATTCAGAGAACACAAACCAGCAGTGAAAGGTTCCCCTAATGCCCTGCCATTCGGTGGTTTCATTCGGCAGGTTTATTCAGGAGAATCCCATAGGCTTCAATGTTAAAAATATTCCCGTTTTAATTCAATATCTAATAAACCGTTTATTATAAAATTCTGCAGTAAAGAGTCTCTTTATTTATAGATTTTTTAGGATATTTTAAGCATTTTTCAGATTTTTTTTTTTAAAAAGTCCGTTTTTTTTTTTGGTTTTTTTTTAACTTTACTTCTTTTTTCTGTAACAGCCCTCTTTATTATCATTCATTGGATCATATGTAAATTTCAGACATTTTCGCTCAGTAGTTTCTTTGCAAACAGTGTTTCACTTTTCAATCATTCATACAAACTGTTTTCGTAATTTATTCACTGCCTCTTCTGCTGTGTCCAAGGCAGGTTAATCCAGATGTTTTTGCGGGTTCTCGGCAGGTTAATCCAGATGTTTTTGGGGTTTTTGGCGTGCATTCGCTGGGTTTTGCAGTTCGTTTTCATCGGGTTGCGGCAGCTTTTCCCTGCAATTCGGGGACCTGTGGTGTTTGCTGAATACACCGCAGGGTCACCGAAATGATCGGCAAAAACCGAATGAAGAGAACGAAAAGTCACCGAACGTGCAGTGACATTTTGAATCTCTTTGAATAACCCTGTGTGTGTACATAACTTTCATACATTGTGTATCTCATACAACATAACATGTGTAATTATTGCACACAATGTATGTGAGCACTAGGGATGAGCTGTTCGGTTCGATCAGTTCGGAGTTCGATTTGAACATCGGCAGGTCGAAAGTTCGCGAACTTCGAACTTTTTGGTGTGTCGGTTCGAGTTGGGAAAAATTTGAAAAAGAAAAATGCTTAAAAAAATACAAAAAATCTAGAGATAAAGAGACCTTTACTGCAGAATATTATAAGCAACGGTTTATTAGACATTGAATTAAAAACTAATGTCTGGGTGCAAAGATTCTCACCTCTAAATGACCTGTGCTCTCAAACGGCGTAAACAACAGGTGTTTAATTAGTGTTTGGAAATAACATGTGCTTCTAATTAGTCCGGTCTCGTGAATTTGATACATTGTATGCAGACTGGGAGTGCCAGGTGTCGTGTGTGTGGGTCTGTGATGGCGAAGTTTCCATACATCCTACAAATCCGCCACTTCACAGGCAGGTTATGGGGACCTCCTAGGCACGATATTTGAAGGAATTTTTTTTATATTTTTAACCCTTATTTTATGGAAACCTCACTGTTCCTTTAACCCTTTCACTGCTGAGCCATTTCACCGCTGTGTGCTGAGCTAATTTTTACCGCTTTCGCTCATCATGATTAAACGCGATTTGAAGCCACATTTTATTATCCAACCCAGACATATTATATATCGTTCTTTCCGGCAGACTCTGCAGATTCATAATATATCTGTATATTATAACAAAAAATGCAATAAAACCTGAATTTTTAATCATCTGCAGTGTGTAAAGTGTTTTTTTTCACCTTTTATCACATGAACATTTGCGGTTATGTTTTCTATGGGGTGCGCTTGTACAAAAATTAGAAATGGGGACTTATTAAATTTTTTTGGGGAATTATGTGATTTTTAGCAAACGCACAACATAGAAAAAAATCATTAGTGCAGCATCATTGTTCACATTATAATTGAAATGTGAACAATATTGCTGCATTAATAAAAATAACACACAAAAAAAAGACTTTTTTTTTATTCTTTTACTTTATACCTGGTCATGTTGGGTATCATTCGAAAGGCCATGCTCAGGCTTGCTCCATGACCCCCTAGCTGCCACGGTTCTGGAGATATCGGGGTTCAAATGAACCCCCTATCTATACCAGGGGATTCTGGGTAGCTAGGGGTTCCAAGATGGGATCCAAGATGGTGGCCCCCACTGGAGCTAGGCCACACTTCGGCGCTGAAGTGCGACCCGGTGCCTAAGGGGTTAAAGCCAGGCACCGCTTAAAAGCGGAGACCCTCCCCTTTTAAGTGGTGCCTGGCTTTTTTTTGTGGGACATCCCGATTGTGAGGGAGAGGGATTCGAACGGATCCCCCCCTCCCTTCCAGGCGATCTCCCGGCATTCTCCCCGGCAAGCGATCTCCCGGGGGGTCGCCTGGAAATGACATCATCGCGCATGGCGCGATGACGTCATTTACGTCAGGAGGAGTTTGACTTCAGCGTCTGAGGATGCTGAAGTCAGAACACCGCGGGACCCCGGACAGAGAGGGGAGTATCTCCGCCGGGGGTCCCGCAAAGCTGATGACGTGTGGGACACGTCCTCCTCAGCATACAGCGGGAGTAACTGAGGACGTGTCCCACACGTCATCAGCAGTGAAGAGGTTAAAAACATCTTTTTTTAAACTTTTTGTCCTTGTTTCCTGTCCCCCAGGGCACTACCCGGACCTGGACATTGTTTTTAAATGTTTCTATACATCCTAGAAATCCGCCACTTCACGGGCAGGTTATGGGGACCTCCTAGGCACGATATTTGAAGGAATTTTTCGTTTTTATTTTTAACCCTTATTTCATGGAAAACTCACTGTCCCTTTAAAAACGTTTTTTTTTTACTTTTTGTCCTTGTTTCCTTTTATTATTTATTATTATTCTTTATTTATAAAGCGCCAGCATATTCCGCAGCGCTGTACAATAAGCACAGTACAGACAGGGTTACAATACATTGAACAACATTTGACAAACAGTACAGGAGGAGATGAGGGCCCTATTCCCGTAGGAACTCACAATCTGGGAGGGTTGGGGTTGGAAACAGGAGGAGAGGACTGTAAGGTGAGAGTGATTGATGGTTGTGTCAGTGAGTGGGGTGGTAGGCTTCCCTAAATAGGAATGTTTTCAGGGAGCGTTTGAAGGAAGAGAAGTTAGGGGAAAGTCTGACAGTACGAGGGAGAGCGTTCCAGAGAGTGGGGGCTGCGCGTGAGAAATCCTGCAGTCTATCATGGGAAGAGGTGATGCGGGGAGAAGCTAGGCGCAGGTCACTGTTTGACCTTAGGGAGCGGGCTGGGGTGTATTTGGTGATTAGTGAGGACAGGTAGTGGGGCGCTGAGTTAGTGAGGGTTTTGTAGGTAAGGATAAGGATTTTGAACTTAATTCTGCAGTGGATGGGGAGCCAGTGAAGGGACTCGCAGAGGGGAGCGGCAGAGACAGAGCGGCGGGTGAGGTGAATTAGCCTGGCGGAGGCGTTCAGGATGGATTGTAGGGGGGAGAGGCGGGACAGAGGGAGGCCAGATAAGAGATTATTGCAATAGTCGAGTCGGGAGATTACCAGGGCGTGTATGAGTTGTTTTGTGGTGACAGCGGTAAGAAATGGCCGAATTCTGGAAATATTACGCAGTTGGTATCGGCAGGAGGAGGAAAGAGACTGGATGTGGGGGATGAAGGAAAGAGCAGAGTCAAGTGTAACTCCAAGACAGCGAACTTGGTTTGATGGGGAGATGGTGATACCCTCCACCATGATAGAGAAGTCAGGAGGTGGGGAGGCATTGGAGGGAGCAATAAGTAGGAGCTCAGTCTTTTGACATGTTGATCTTTAGGTGGTGGGAGGCCATCCAGGAGGAGATGCCAGATATACAGTCACTGACTTTTGAAAGGACAGGGGGAGAGAGATCAGGGGTAGAGAGGTAGATCTGAGTGTCATCAGCGTAGATTTGGTAATTGAAGCCAAAGCTGTTGATGATTTTGCCCAGGGAGGAGGTGTAGATGGAAAAGAGCAGAGGACCAAGGACAGAGCCTTGAGGTACACCAACAGATAGAGGCAATGAGGAGGAGGAGTTTCCAGCAAAGGACACACAGAAGGACCTGTTGGATAAATAGGGTTCGACCCAAGCGAGTGCAGTGTCACCGAGACCCAGGGAGTTGAGGGTCTGTAGAAGGAGGGGGTGGTCAACAGTGTCAAAAGCAGCCGAGAGGTCGAGCAGGATGAGAATAGAATAGTGGCCGTGTTTTTTAGCAGTTAGGAGGTCGTTGGTGACTTTGGTGAGGGCAGTTTCAGTTGAGTGTAGCGGACGGAAGCCAGATTGCAGGGGGTCAAGTAGGGAATTGGAGGACAGGAAGAGGGAGAGGTGGTTGAAGACTAGTTTTTCTAAGAGCTTTGATGTGAAGGGAAGCAGGGATACAGGGCGGTAGTTGGATGGAGAGTTGGGATCGAGGGATGGTTTCTTTAGTAAAGGGGTAACTAGCGCGTGTTTGAAGGCGGATGGAAAGGAGCCCAGGGCACTACCCGGACCCCCATACACCTTTTATGGCAAATATCTAGCATATATGTCCTCTTGGAGGGCACTCTAAAGATCGAACTTTGAGTCCCATTGACTTGTATTGAGTTTGTGTTCGTGTTCGAGTTCGAATTCAAACTTTTGAAAAGTTCGAGTTCGAATGCGAACCGAACTCGGGGGTGTTCGGCTCATCCCTAGTGAGCACCTGCTCAGTGTTATGGATTGTTGCTGTGTCTGCAGCTTAAACTCACGTCTCCTTTCTCACTGAACAAATGCTGCTACGAGCACTCTGATAGATAGGATGGCAGTATAAAGCGGAGTGAGAAGGGGAGGTGCTGCATGCAGCCTGACCACTTTAATAAGCTATTGTCAGGGTGCATGGGGCGTCTCTTTAAAATAATTTCATGAAAAAACTGAATGGGGGGATGGACCAGAGATGGGAGTGAGTTTGGGCAAGGACCAAGGGCAAGGATGCGATGGAGTTTGGAGGAAGGATACAGACCAGAGGGATGGCAGCTCTGGATTAGAGGGAAGCAGGGAGGGTGGGGTGGCAGCACAGGACACCAGCTCCAAGTAAAGATAAAACACCAGCAGTAAAGCCCATCCACCCTGTGACAGTACCCCAAGGTCTATGTGTGTATTCTTCTACTGTAGTTGTTCTGCTTCCGTAAGCAAAGCTGTGAGGCGTGGCGGGTGCTGTTTAGACTAGCTGAGGTCTATATTTGACCAGTACTCACACCATGAAGTTCAGCAGATAGCTTCAACTCAGCAAAACTGAAACGTAGAAAGATGAATCCAGTTGAAGAGTTTAATGATCAGACTGACAATCTTGTTAGTGTACAGCTTTGCAGGTAAAAAAGACTTTAGTTTGTCCAGCATAGGGATGAGCTGTTCGGTTCGATTCGAACATCGCCCGTTCGGCTGTTCGTCGAACTCCGAACATTTCCGTGTGTTCGCCCACAATGCACCACAATGCACTTTTCCACTGGCCTGAAGCTCGTAATTGGCTACAGCCTTGCACCTGATCACAGGTTCTTACAGTACGTGTATAAAGGATGCGTAATTGTAAAAAAAAATATATAAAAAATAAATAGGCCACAGGTCAGGTGCAAGACAGGTGCAAGACTATGCCAATCACGGCTCAGAGTCCTGATTGGGCAAATTTTGCTCAATCATGGGCTCACAGAGCTAAGTCCCGCAGCACACTATATAAGGCTTCACACAGCCCCCAGCACGTGTTTTTTGAGAGGAGATTGTTCTGTTAGTGTGTGTTCTTACTGCCAGCAGCTATCGGTCCTCATTTTCCTACAGAGCAACACAATTATGGAATAACCTCCCAGACACCATCAAATCTTCCCCCAGTCTTAAGTCACTCAAGAGCTCCTTACTAACATACCTCAATACAGAATGCACCTGTAAACATGTAACACAGTGACTATATACAGAATGCGCCTGTAAACATGTAACACAGTGACTATATACAGAATGCGCCTGTAAACATGTAACATAGTGACTATATACAGAATGCACCTGTAAACACGTAACGCAGTGACTATATACAGAATGCACCTGTAAACATGTAACACAGTGACTATATACAGAATGCACCTGTAAACATGTAACACAGTGACTATATACAGAATGCGCCTGTAAACATGTAACATAGTGACTATATACAGAATGCACCTGTAAACACGTAACACAGTGACTATATACAGAATGCACCTGTAAACATGTAACACAGTGACTATATACAGAATGCACCTGTAAACATGTAACACAGTGACTATATACAGAATGCTCCTGTAAACATGTAACACAGTGACTATATACAGAATGTGCCTGTAAACATGTAACACAGTGACTATATACAGAATGCACCTGTAAACATGTAACACAGTGACTATATACAGAATGCACCTGTAAACATGTAACACAGTGACTATATACAGAATGCTCCTGTAAACATGTAACACAGTGACTATATACAGAATGCACCTGTAAACATGTAACACAGTGACTATATACAGAATGCTCCTGTAAACATGTAACACAGTGACTATATACAGAATGCACCTGTAAACATGTAACACAGTGACTATTTACAGAATGCTCCTGTAAACATGTAACACAGTGACTATATACAGAATGCTCCTGTAAACATGTAACACAGTGACTATATACAGAATGCACCTGTAAACATGTAACACAGTGACTATATACAGAATGCGCCTGTAAACATGTAACACAGTGACTATATACAGAATGCACCTGTAAACATGTAACACAGTGACTATATACAGAATGCTCCTGTAAACATGTAACACAGTGACTATATACAGAATGTGCCTGTAAACATGTAACACAGTGACTATATACAGAATGCACCTGTAAACATGTAACACAGTTACTATTTACAGAATGCTCCTGTAAACATGTAACACAGTGACTATATACAGAATGCTCCTGTAAACATGTAACACAGTGACTATATACAGAATGCGCCTGTAAACATGTAACATAATGACTATATACAGAATGCACCTGTAAACATGTAACACAGTGACTATATACAGAATGCACCTGTAAACATGTAACACAGTGACTATATACAGAATGCTCCTGTAAACATGTAACACAGTGACTATATACAGAATGCGCCTGTAAACATGTAACACAGTGACTATATACAGAATGCACCTGTAAACATGTAACACAGTGACTATATACAGAATGCACCTGTAAACATGTAACACAGTGACTATATTACAGAATGCACCTGTAAACATGTAACACAGTGACTATATACAGAATGCTCCTGTAAACATGTAACACAGTGACTATATACAGAATGCACCTGTAACATGTAACATAATGACTATATACAGAATGCACCTGTAAACATGTAACACAGTGACTATATACAGAATGCGCCTGTAAACATGTAACATAGTGACTATATACCGAATGCGCCTGTAAACATGTAACACAGTGACTATATACAGAATGCGCCTGTAAACATGTAACACAGTGACTATATACAGAATGCGCCTGTAAACATGTGTAACACAGTGACTTATATACAGAATGCACCTGTAAACATGTAACACAGTGACTATATACAGAATGCACCTGTAAACATGTAACACAGTGACTATATACAGAATGCACCTGTAAACATGTAAACAGTGACTATATACAGAATGCACCTGTAAACATGTAACCCAGTGACTATATACAGAATGCACTGTAAACATGTAACCCAGTGACTATATACAGAATGTACCTGTAAACATGTAACCCAGTGACTATATACAGAATGCACCTGTAAACATGTAACATAATGACTATATACAGAATGCACCTGTAAACATGTAACACAGTGACTATATACAGAATGCACCTGTAAACATGTAACACAGTGACTATATACAGAATGCACCTGTAAACATGTAACATAATGACTATATACAGAATGCGCTGTAAACATGTAACACAGTGACTATATACAGAATGTACCTGTAAACATGTAACACAGTGACTATATACAGAATGTGCCTGTAAACGTGTAACACAGTGACTATATACAGAATGCACCTGTAAACATGTAACACAGTGACTATATACAGAATGCACCTGTAAACATGTAACATAGTGACTATATACAGAATGCACCTGTAAACATGTAACATAGTGACTATATACAGAATGCGCCTGTAAACATGTAACACAGTGACTATATACAGAATGCACCTGTAAACATGTAACACAGTGACTATATACAGAATGCACTGTAAACATGTAACACAGTGACTATATACAGAATGCACCTGTAAACATGTAACACAGTGACTATATACAGAATGCACCTGTAAACATGTAACACAGTGACTATATACAGAATGCGCCTGTAAACATGTAACACAGTGACTATATACAGAATGCGCTGTAAACATGTAACACAGTGACTATATACAGAATGTACCTGTAAACATGTAACACAGTGACTATATACAGAATGCACCTGTAAACATGTAACACAGTGACTTATATACAGAATGCACCTGTAAACATGTAACACAGTGACTATATACAGAATGCACCTGTAAACATGTAACCCAGTGACTATATACAGAATGCACCTGTAAACATGTAACATAATGACTATATACAGAATGCACCTGTAAACATGTAACACAGTTACTATTTACAGAATGCTCCTGTAAACATGTAACACAGTGACTATATACAGAATGCTCCTGTAAACATGTAACACAGTGACTATATACAGAATGCGCCTGTAAACATGTAACATAATGACTATATACAGAATGCACCTGTAAACATGTAACACAGTGACTATATACAGAATGCACCTGTAAACATGTAACACAGTGACTATATACAGAATGCTCCTGTAAACATGTAACACAGTGACTATATACAGAATGCGCCTGTAAACATGTAACACAGTGACTATATACAGAATGCACCTGTAAACATGTAACACAGTGACTATATACAGAATGCACCTGTAAACATGTAACACAGTGACTATATACAGAATGCACCTGTAAACATGTAACACAGTGACTATATACAGAATGCTCCTGTAAACATGTAACACAGTGACTATATACAGAATGCACCTGTAAACATGTAACATAATGACTATATACAGAATGCACCTGTAAACATGTAACACAGTGACTATATACAGAATGCGCCTGTAAACATGTAACATAGTGACTATATACCGAATGCGCCTGTAAACATGTAACACAGTGACTATATACAGAATGCGCCTGTAAACATGTAACACAGTGACTATATACAGAATGCGCCTGTAAACATGTAACACAGTGACTATATACAGAATGCACCTGTAAACATGTAACACAGTGACTATATACAGAATGCACCTGTAAACATGTAACACAGTGACTATATACAGAATGCACCTGTAAACATGTAACACAGTGACTATATACAGAATGCACCTGTAACATGTAACCAGTGACTATATACAGAATGCACTGTAAACATGTAACCCAGTGACTATATACAGAATGCACCTGTAAACATGTAACATAATGACTATATACAGAATGCACCTGTAAACATGTAACACAGTGACTATATACAGAATGCACCTGTAAACATGTAACCCAGTGACTATATACAGAATGCACCTGTAAACATGTAACATAATGACTATATACAGAATGCGCCTGTAAACATGTAACACAGTGACTATATACAGAATGTACCTGTAAACATGTAACACAGTGACTATATACAGAATGTGCCTGTAAACGTGTAACACAGTGACTATATACAGAATGCACCTGTAAACATGTAACACAGTGACTATATACAGAATGCACCTGTAAACATGTAACATAGTGACTATATACAGAATGCACCTGTAAACATGTAACATAGTGACTATATACAGAATGCGCCTGTAAACATGTAACACAGTGACTATATACAGAATGCACCTGTAAACATGTAACACAGTGACTATATACAGAATGCACCTGTAAACATGTAACACAGTGACTATATACAGAATGCACCTGTAAACATGTAACACAGTGACTATATACAGAATGCACCTGTAAACATGTAACACAGTGACTATATACAGAATGCGCCTGTAAACATGTAACACAGTGACTATATACAGAATGCGCCTGTAAACATGTAACACAGTGACTATATACAGAATGTACCTGTAAACATGTAACACAGTGACTATATACAGAATGCACCTGTAAACATGTAACACAGTGACTATATACAGAATGCACCTGTAAACATGTAACACAGTGACTATATACAGAATGCACCTGTAAACATGTAACCCAGTGACTATATACAGAATGCACCTGTAAACATGTAACATAATGACTATATACAGAATGCACCTGTAAAATGTAACACAGTGACTATATACAGAATGCACCTGTAAACATGTAACACAGTGACTATATACAGAATGCACCTGTAAACATGTAACACAGTGACTATATACAGAATGCACCTGTAAACATGTAACACAGTGACTATATACAGAATGCACCTGTAAACATGTAACACAGTGACTATATACAGAATGCACCTGTAAACATGTAACACAGTGACTATATACAGAATGCGCCTGTAAACATGTAACACAGTGACTATATACAGAATGCGCCTGTAAACATGTAACACAGTGACTATATACAGAATGTACCTGTAAACATGTAACACAGTGACTATATACAGAATGCACCTGTAAACATGTAACACAGTGACTATATACAGAATGCACCTGTAAACATGTAACACAGTGACTATATACAGAATGCACCTGTAAACATGTAACACAGTGACTATATACAGAATGCACCTGTAAACATGTAACATAGTGACTATATTTCCTACATATTTATTTTCTGTTAATCTGTATATTTGTGTTGTTTTTTAATATCTTACATTGTATTACTTTGTATTTCTGTAACTGTAACACTTCAATGTTCTTGAACCCAGGACATACTTGAAAACGAGAGAAATCTCAATGTATCCTTCCTGGTAAAATCCTTTAGAAATAAATTGTGGGGGTCTCACTTCTAGAAGATATCTGGGAATTGTTGTAATCTGTGTGTTCTCACTCACTGCCAGCAGCTATTGGGGGGTCTCATTTCCAGCAGATATCTGGGAATTGTAATCTGTGTCTTGTCACTGCCACCCATCAGGGGGTCTCACAGACTTGTAGCAGATATCTGGGAATTATCAGGGCTGTCTTTAATATTCACTGGACCCTGGGCAAAATTTTTTCCCCCCCCCCCCAATGGAATTTACTCTCCACCCCATCCAAAAAAAAAAACCCCGAAAAAACACACATACAGGGTTATTCAAAGAGAATCGAAACGTCACTGCACATTTGGTGACTTTTCGTTCAATTCGGTGCGATTTGGCAATCCCATTTCGGCGACCCTGTGGTGTTTTCCGCAAGCACCAAAGGGCCGTCGTAGTGCAGGGAAAAGCCGCCGCAAACCCGACGAACACTCACTGCAAAACCTGGCGAACACACACCGAAACCTGCAAAAACATCTGGATCAACCCCGCCGAACACTCACCGCAAAAAACGGCGAACTCACACCGAAACCCGCAAAAACATTTGGATTAATGGCGACACGCTGGAGAAACCCGAGCAGCCGCCGATCACAGTGCAGAGCAGCTGCCGGAAAAAGCCAACACTGCAGATGAATGGAGTGAAAAAAAATTAAAATACAGTTTGCTTGAATGTTTGAAAAGTGAAACGCTATTTGCGGAGAAACTACAGAACGAAAACCTCTGAAATTTACATATAAAATCCAATGAATGATAATAAAAAGGGCTGTTACAGAAAAAAGAAAAAACGCTTTAAAAAAAAAGGAAAAAACTAATCCCGAAAAATGCCTATAATATCCTAAACAAAACTATAAATAAAGAGACTTTTTGCTGCAGAATAAAATAATCAACAGATTATTAGATATTGAATTAAAACGGGAATATTTTTAACATTGAAGCCTATGGAATTCTCCTGAATAAACCTGCCAAGTTAAACCACCGAATGGCAGGGCAATTCGGCAACTTTTCACTGCTGGATTTTGTTCTCTGAATAGCCGAAGCATTGCTTCTCTATGGGGATTCACTGCCCTCGAACAGGCACCGAACAGGCACCGTATGTTCAGGCAATTCGCCAGGATTTGGTGAACTGCCTGCTCTCTGAATAGCCGAATGGCCAGGAAAGGTAACCGTACCCTGAATTTCACTGTTCGGTTTCCTTTTGCCAGCAATTCGGATCTCTTTCAATAACCCTGATAGATTAAATTTTATGGCAAGCCTATTTATTTTTTATATATTTTTTTTTTACAATTACGCATCCTTTATACACGTACTGTAAGAAAAACACAATAACACAATATCTGTGTGTACACATCATATATAAATTTATATATACAGTCAGGTGCAGAAATATTGGGACATGGACACAATTGTAACATCTTTGGCTCTATACACCACCACAATGGAGTTGGAATGAAACAAACACAATGTGCTTTAACTGCAGACTGTCAGCTTTAATTTGAGGGTATGTACATCCAACTCAGGTGAACGGTGTAGGACTTACAGCAGTTTGCAGATGTGCCCCCACTTGTTAAGGGACCAAAAGTAATGGGACAGAATAATAATCATAAATCTAACTTTCCCTTCTTAATACTTGGTTACAAATCCTTTGCAGTCAATCACAGCCTGAAGTCTGGAACACATAGACATCACCAGACGCTGGGTTTCATCCCTGGTGATGCTCTGCCAGGCCTCTACTGCAACTGTCTTCAGTTCCTGCTTGTTCTTGGGGCATTTTCCCTTCAGTTTTGTCTTCAGCAAGTGAAATGCTGCTCAATGGGATTCAGGTCAGGTGATTGACTTGGCCATTGCATAACATTCCACTTCTGTCCCTTCAAAAACGCGTTGGTTGCTTTTGCAGTATGCTTTGGGTCATTGTCCATCTGCACTGTGAAGCGCCGTCCAATGAGTTCTGCAGCATTTGGCTGAATGAGCAGATAATATTGCCCCAAACACTTCAGAATTCATCCTGCTGCTTTTGTCAGCGTCACATCATCAATAAATGACAGAGAACCAGTTCCATTGGCAGCCATACATGCCCACGCCATGACACTACCACCACCATGCTTCACTGATGAGGTGGTATGCTTAGGATCATGAGCAGTTCCTTTCCTTCTCCATACTCTTCTCTTCCCATCACTCTGGTACAAGTTGATCTTGGTCTCATCTGTCCATAGGATCTTGTTCCAGAACTGTGAAGGCTTTGTTAGGTGTTGTTTGGCAAACTCTAATCTGGCCTTCCTGTTTTTGAGGCTCACCAATGGTTTACATCTTGTGGTGAACCCTCTGTATTCACTCTGGTGAAGTCTTCTCTTGATTGTTGACTTTGACACACATACACCTACCTCCTGGAGAGTGTTCTTGATCTGGCCAACTGTTGTGAAGGTTGTTTTCTACACCAGGGAAAGAATTCTTCGGTCATCCACCACAGTTGTTTTCCGTGGTCTCCCGGGTCTTTTGGTGTTGCTGAGCTCACCGGTGCGTTCCTTCTTTTTGAGAATGTTCCAAACAGTTGTTTTGGCCACACCTAATGTTTTTGCTATCTCTCTGATGGGTTTGTTTTGTTTCTTCAGCCTAATGATGGCTTGCTTCAAGGATACTGACAGCTCTTTGGATCTCATCTTGAGAGTTGACAGCAACAGATTCCAAATATTGCAAATAGCACACTTGAAATGAACTCTGGGCCTTTTATCTGCACATTGTAATTGGGGTAATGAGGGAATATCACACACCTGGCCATGGAACAGCTGAGAAGCCAATTGTCCCATTACTTTTGGTCCCTTAACAAGTGGGAGGCACATCTGCAAACTGCTGTAAGTCCTACACCGTTCACCTGAGTTGGATGTACATACCCTCAAATTAAAGCTGACAGTCTGCAGTTAAAGCACATTGTGTTTGTTTCATTCCAACTCCATTGTGGTGGTGTATAGAGCCAAAGATGTTACAATTGTGTCCATGTCCCAATATTTCTGGACCTGACTGTACATCCTTTGTACACGTACACATCCTATATACACACATTCTATATACTGTACATGTACACATAATATATACATCATATACACACTTGCATCATATACACATCACACATCATATACACTTGATATTTTCATCACACAAACGCATCATATATGCACATAATCTACACTCACACATCATATATACATAATACACACACCCCATATATACAGTTGTGTTCAAAATTATTCAAGCCCCACTGAAATTGAGTGTTTTGGCCAGTTTGACATTGATTTTGATCATTCAGTCATCTTGCTTACAATTAAATCAAAGAGGCACGTGTAGGTCAGACAAATATAACATAACATTTATAATGAAATAACCACAAATGTCTTTTCTGTGCTCACATCATTATCAGTTTTATTCAACCCCCAAGTGACATTCAATCTTAGTACTTCGTACAACATCCTTTTACAGTTATAACAGCTTTTAAACGTGAAGCATAGCTTGACACAAGTGTCTTGCAGCCATCTACGGGTATCTTCGCCCATTCGTCATGGGCAAAAGCCTCCAGTTCAGTCACATTCTTAGGCTTGCGCACTGCAACTGCTTTCTTTAAGTCCCACCAGAGGTTCTCAATCGGATTTAAGTCAGGTGACTGCGATGGCCACTCCAAAATGTTCCAGCCTTTAATCTGCAACCATGCTCTAGTGGACTTGGAGGTATGCTTGGGATCATTGTCCTGTTGAAAGGTCCAACGTCTCCCAAGCCTCAGGTTTGTGACGGACTGCATCACATTGTCATCCAATATCTCCTGGTACTGAAGAGAATTCATGGTACCTTGCACACGCTGAAGCTTCCCTGTACCTGCAGAAGCAAAACAGCCCCAAAGCATGATTGACCCCCCGCCATGCTTCACAGTAGGCAGGGTGTTCTTTTCTTCATAGGCCTTGTTCTTCCTCCTCCAAACATAGCGTTGATCAATGGGCCCAAACAGTTCTAATTTTGTTTCATCAGTCCACAGAACACTATCCCAAAACTTCTGTGGTTTGTCCACATGACTTTTGGCATACTGCAGTCGACTCTTCTTATTCTTTGGAGACAGCAAGGGGGTGCGCCTGGGAGTTCTGGCATGGAGGCCTTCATTACGCAGTGTGCGCCGTATTGTCTGAGCTGAAACTTCAGTACCCACATCTGACAAATCTTTTCTCAGTTCCTCAGCAGTCACATGGGGACTTTTCTCCACTCTACGCTTCAGGTAGCGCACAGCAGTCAAAGTCAGCATATTCTTTCTGCCACGACCAGGTAACGTTTCAACAGTGCCCTTTGCCTTGAATTTGCGAATGATGCTTCCTATGGTCTCTCTTGGTATGTTTAACATCTTTGCAATCTTCTTATAGCCATTGCCCTTCCTGTGAAGAGTAATCACCTCTTCTCTTGTCTTCCTGGACCATTCTCTTGACTTCACCATGTTTGTAACCACACCAGTAAATGTCTAGAAGGAGCTGAGTATCACAGTCATTTTAAAGCTGCCTAATTGGTGCTTATTATGCTTTATTGCTGCTCCGTCACATCCACAGGTGTTTTCAATAGCTGATTGAAAACACTTGAATGAACCTCTGTTCTTCAGAGTGGTAGTCTTTAAGGGGTTGAATAATTGTGTCAATGAAGAATTCACAAAAGAAACATTTACTACTGTATTACAAAACCAATTGATGTCATTTTAGTTGCATATGGTTCTTTAAAAAGTCCTTGTAGGATTTCATTCTGAATACAATTACAAATGTCACTAAATTCCCTAAAACCCTTTACAGCATTGGGGGTTGAATCATTTTGAACACAACTGTATGGTATATGTGTGTATTTATTTTGGGTCGAAGTGGGTATATATGTTCTGTGTGTCTCAAGCTTAAATATACTGAGTGAGCACGGCAAGAAAATACTTTGGTTCTTACCTTAATGTGAAGATCAGCAACTCCTCAGGTGACAAGGCGGTCCAAATTTTGGTGTCCATCTTCATCAAAGGCTCTCTCACAGTGGCCAACAACTCGTCGAACGACGGTATCGCCATCTGGAGCAAGTTGAAGAATTTCACTGGGTCCTTCTCCCGTAGTGGCTTGTATAGCGTCACGAAAGCACCATGACGGCATCGCGCACAGTTTACAGGATGAACCCACCACTTTCTCTTCTTTGTTTTACGCAAATAGGTATATGTGGTGAGCACGAACGCCACAGCCTCTCCTGAATCCATCTTGGATCACACTTCCACCCACAACAAAACATGTTTTTTTTATCTTTTTTCCTCTCTTTTTTTTTTTTTTAAACTTTCTTTTCTTTTTTTTTTAACATCTTTATTTTTAACGTCCGTAATAACTACTGATCGTCTGTTGACATCAATATCTCCCGTCAAAACGTGCGTCCGTCACTGACGCACTTTTTACATGGTACACAAAAATCTCCCGTCGAAAAGTGCGTCCATAACGGACGCACTGTATGCACTACAAGCAGCTAGTGTGCCGTCTACCTTAGGGCTCTATTAACAGCTTCGCGCAAATGTTAACGCCGGCGCAAAAACGCGTTAACGCGAGAGGAAAAACCCTTTGCGCAGAACATCGTATTACAATGTCTGCGCAAAAAATGCACGTTAATGTCTACCGCGGGTGAACCTGCGCGAACGTAATGTACTGCGCGTCCTATACTTAACATTGTGAGCGCAAATGCGTTTGTGTGCTGGTACGCGGATGGTATTACAATCTATGCGCAAATTTTAACGGACAACGTTTGCGCGCATAATTTTAATGTCTTTGAAAAGCTGGTGTTAACGGCAAATCTGAACGTCCTGGCCGAAACCAAATACACCAGCTCGAAACCCCCCCCCAGCAAAGTATAGTTACACATTCTACACATACCCAAACAATAAATTGGAGAAGTTATGTGTGTTTTTATTATTGCTGCAGCATATATGCGCAGATTGACAGGCGCAAAAACTTAATGTGAGATAATTGTGGTTCTTAATTCAGATTGGCTGAATCGCGTGAAAAAACAGTCCGCACACCGGTTTCTGCGCGCAGCGTTAATTTGTGCGTGTTTTTGCGCGTCTTTTTTACACGCGTTATTTTTTGACGGATGAAAAAATGCGCTCGGTTTGTAATACCAGCATTAATTTACGCGCGTTTAACGCTGCATGTAAAAAAATTTGAGCGAAGCAGTTAATAGAGCCCTTAATGCAAAGGCTAGGGATGTGCGTTTCATTTCGTAGCGATTCTTTTTCTCACGAAACAGGCTGATTCGGTGCTTCGGATTCGTCCGACGTTCTGAACCAGACCGGCAACGAAATACACACCATCCGAAATATTTCCCAATACAAAACGAAAAAAATTCGTTATTTCGTATGGACATGAAATTTGTAAAATCGCGAGTCATTTTCGTTCTATTTGCTACTTCAGTTCCGTTTCAGTTCATTTCGGACAACGTATTTTCGTATCGTTTCGAGTTTGTTTCGGTTCCATTGCTGATTTTGTAATTTCGTATGGTCAGTCACTTTTTTCACTTGTTCCAGTGTTTTCTTTATGCATCAATAATATATTTATTTTAAATATTTAATTAGCTTTTCCCTAAATCCCCGTCTAACAGTACAAGATATTGATATTTTCTATGATTAAATAAAGTTGTGCAATGCATATTCATAAGAAAAAAAGGATCTTTCATAAAAAAAGATGCGTCCGAAGGAACGAATAGGCAGGATTACCGTATGGACCGTAATATCGGAGCATCGAAACACCATACGTCTAAAGTCAAAAATAACATCCGAGAACAAGGATGGACCCTTTGAAACGAAGAGAAAGACTAAAATTTCCTGATTTCACAAAACAAAAATCGATACAAAACACCGAGCTGAAACGAAACGAGCCGAAAAGAAAATGGACCGAAACGTTTCGAAACAAAACTTTTGAAAAACCGAACGTGCCGAAACGAAAAAAAAAAACCACATGCACATCTCTAGCAAAGGCCCTGATGGAAGGGGGAAAGGTACTTTTATTCCAGCAGGGGTGTGGTGTGTGCGCACTGTGATTAACTCTTGACTGTCTGGACTGACTGTCTGGACAGCAAGTGCTGAGGCTGAGCAGCACTCTTCATGTGCTGCCCAGGTACACATATGGCAGGCATGGTGCAGTTATTGGCGGGGAGCCATACAGTCAGAGAGGGGAGGGGCAGAAGACTTCATAGGGTCAGAGAGGGGAGGGGCAGACGTCTTTATAAGGTCAGAGAGGGGAGGGGCAGACCTCTTTTTATAAAGTCAGAGAGGGGAGGGGCAGTGCTCTTTATAGGGTCAGAGAGGGGAGGGGCAGACCTCATTATAAGGTCAGAGAGGGGCAGACATCTTTGTAAGGTCAGAGAGGGGAGGGGCAAAGCTCTTTTTATAAAGTCAGAGAGGGGAGGGGCAGTGCTCTTTATAGGGTCAAAGAGGGGATGGGCAGACCTCATTATAAGGTCAGAGAGGGGCAGACATCTTTGTAAGGTCAGAGAGGGGAGGGGCAAAGCTCTTTTTATAAAGTCAGAGAGGGGAGGGGCAGACCTCTTTATAGGGTCAAAGAGGGGATGGGCAGACCTCATTATAAGGTCAGAGAGGGGCAGACATCTTTGTAAGGTCAGAGAGGGGAGGGGCAAAGCTCTTTTTATACAGTCAGAGAGGAGAGGGGCAGACGTCTTTGTAAGGCCAGAGAGGGGAGGGGCAGACGTCTTTATAAGGTCAGAGAGGAGAGGGGCAGACCTCTTTATAAGGTCAGAGAGGGGAGGGGCAGAGCTCTTTTTATACAGTCAGAGAGGAGAGGGGCAGACGTCTTTGTAAGGTCAGAGAGGAGAGGGGCAGACGTCTTTGTAAGGTGAGAGAGGAGAGGGGTAGACGTCTTTGTAAGGTCAGAGAGGAGAGGGGCAGAGCTCTTTATAAAGTCAGAGAGGGGAGGGGCAGACCTCTTTATAGGGTCAAAGAGGGGATGGGCAGACCTCATTATAAGGTCAGAGAGGGGCAGACATCTTTGTAAGGTCAGAGAGGGGAGGGGCAAAGCTCTTTTTATACAGTCAGAGAGGGGAGGGGCAGACGTCTTTATAAGGTCAGAGAGGGGAGGGGCAGACGTCTTTGTAGGGTCAGAGAGGAGAGGGGCAGACGTCTTTGTAAGGTGAGAGAGGAGAGGGGCAGAGCTCTTTATAAGGTCAGAGAGGGGCAGACGTCTTTGTAGGGTCAGAGAGGAGAGGGGCAGACGTCTTTGTAAGGTCAGAGAGGAGAGGGGCAGAGCTCTTTGTAAGGTGAGAGAGGAGAGGGGTAGACGTCTTTGTAAGGTCAGAGAGGAGAGGGGCAGACGTCTTTGTAAGGTCAGAGAGGGGAGGGGCAGACCTCTTTATAAGGTCAGAGAGGGGCAGACGTCTTTGTAAGGTGAGAGAGGAGAGGGGTAGACGTCTTTGTAAGGTCAGAGAGGAGAGGGGCAGAGCTCTTTGCTCCTGGACAGCATGAGATCAACAGCCAATAAATGACAGCAGAAAAGAACTTTACAAATCACAAAACTGATGGCTGCCCAGGATGTCCAGTCGAGGATATTGTGATCACAAGAGCTGCCAATTAATACTTGATGAACAATGGCAGAGGATATTGCGGGCACAAGAGCTGACAGTCCACCAAGCAGACTGAGCTCTAGCCCAGTTCGATGATCCAGACAACGAGAGAGCATCACTACAACCAGGGCTGGTGAGCTGACGTCCCCATCCTGGTGCCCTGGCATTGTGAGCAGCAGGGCAGAGGAGCTGTGGACCTAAAGAGACAGGGGCGGAGTCAGGCCCCAAAATGGTGCACAGTCCCCCTCCTCCTGCTGGAGATGAGGAAACTGGGTAGCAGCTCGTGACGTGGCTGACCCTGCCCTGTGGTGACATCAGCAGCATTATTATTATTCTATTATTATTCTTTATTTATAAAGCGTCGGCATAGCACGCTCTGTGTGTTGGGTCGTTCCTAGGCCCATAAAATGGCACCGTCCAAGTAATTTTCAGACTTCACCAGCCCCATCAGGATGCTTGGCGACTAAGCCCCACCCACAAAATGGCAGCCATCCCAAAATTTTCAAAACTCACTGGCTCCACTTAAACGATTAACGCTGAATAATTAAAAATGGAGAATGGTGGTGGATCGTGCCAGGTCACCAGAGGAGCCACAGTAGAGACCAGCACCTCCAGATCAGGGGGCGCTGGGCCAGGATCATGATGGACCAGTGCCCAAACACTAGCATTGCAAGAAGGACAGCCGGCGCCTAGGCTTCATCAGGCCTGGGCTCATTTATACGCAAGGTTAACCGAATGACTGGGACTCGGCTGAGTCTGTGGATGGAGCGGACGACCATAGTACCAAAGACTAAGCGAGGGAGGCTGTTGAGCAGAGAGGATGTCAATGTGTGCCAGCTTGAGGTGTCTCCAGGAGACCGTACACCTTGTTGGCAGCACGTGAGTCAGACTTGGGTACAGAGCGTTAGCTTAAAAAGGGCATGAACGCTACGGCCAGCGCGGCTGCCTGCTCGACCAGTTACCAATGAGGTTTATGGAAACCTTGGTTGTGGCTTATAAGCAATGCTAAACAGTGATGAGGCTTGTCCCGTGTTACAGCTGACGCTCGCGAGTCCTGTTGTGACAGTGACTGCGAGTGCAGCTGCGGCTGGGTACATGGCGGCAGATCTGGTTGCGCCGGAGATGCGTCACGTAGATGGTTCAGGTGAGTTCATGGAATTCTGGCCAGCTGAAGTGCAATATGCAAACCGCTTATATGTGAGGCATCGGGGAGACGAGTTCTGCAGGCCTAAGGCTGCGCAGAATGACGAGCTAGTGTGGATTATATGTGGCAACTGCCTTCTGCTGTTAGGCAGTTGGGTCAGATTTTGGAAAAATCAGTTGGATCCAGAATTTAATCAAGAATGATAAGGATAAGCAAAAGAGCCTTGCTTTGTAATTCTGGTGCAAGGTTTTCTGGCATTTAGTTCCATTCTTTGCGGAAGTTTTGGGAGCTTGCATGGGGCAGTGACACAATGGACAGCGGCGTCTCCATGGTGCAACCGTTACCAACGGGGTTTATGGAAACCTTGGTTGCAGTTTATAAGGATGAGACTCGTACCATTGTACAGCCGGTGCACTGCACGCGGATCCTGTGGTAATGGCGCCTACGAATGCAGCTGTGCAGATGGCGACGGAGCCAGGTGCACAGGCTGCAACGGTAGTACATCTTGCAGCGGGTTCAGGTGAGGTCGGGAGTAGTGATGAGCCGAACACCCCCGTGTTCGGTTCGCATTCGAACTCGAACAATTTCAAAAGTTCGAATTCGAACACGAACACGATTCGAACTCAATGCAAGTCAACGGGACTCGAACGTTAGAATTTTAGAGTGCCCTCCAAGAGGGCATATATGTAAGATATTTGCCATAAAAGGTGTATGGGGGTCCGGGTAGTGCCCTGGGGGACAGGAAACAAGAACAAAAAGTTTTACAAAAAAACATTTTTAAAGGGACAGTGAGTTTTCCATGAAATAAAGGTTGAGAATAAAAACGAAAAATTCCTTCAAATATCGTGCCTAGGAGGTCCCCATAACCTGCCCGTGAAGTGGCGGATTTGTAGGATGTATAGAAACATTTAAAAGCAAAAAAATGACATTTCAAATGACGGTAAATGTTTTTCCTTTAATCTATTCATAAACAACTGCTTGGAGCGGCAGCCTGTATGAAAAGAGGAGACATTTTAGGACACGCAGAACAAGTTTAGTGATTTTTTGGGCTAAATTATGGTGAAACTTATGCAGGCTTTGGATGAAAGTAACAATAGGTGCTTTAAAATTGGGCCTTTAGTGTCGGCAACAGTGCCGTCACACCGTAACCCCTCTGTGGTATTGTGGAAGAGTGCAGGGTTGGACCCTGCGGTCATATATTAAAATGATATGAATCTGGTGTAGGCGTCAGTGCTCCCAAATATTTTGCCTTTGGTGGCAGCAAGTGCCTTCACACCGTAAAGTGCCTTCACACCGTGAGGTATTGTGGAAGAGTGCAGTGGTGGAGGTTTTGGTAATGCAGAAGAGATCCCCAATTTATTCAGTTACATCAGCAGCTATAACAAAACTGGGTCAGCAATGTTTAGGCACTTGTACTGCACTACTGTATATGGTGAGAATCGGCGCACACCAGTAGCAACAGGAAGCAAACAGAACAGGCAGGGAAAACACAGAGAGAATAGTCAAATGGCAGGCAAAGTCGGCAAGATATCGGGTCCTTAGAACAAGCAGGGTCAGTAACAAGTATACAAACTGATTCGGTAAGCTAGCGATGCGGGAATAAAGGCTGAGACACACTGAGCGTGTAGCGACGCACAGCGTAGTGAAGCGAAGAGAAGCAAACATTTTGCAGGCTTGACTTCAATCTGTTCCGCCTCGCAGCGTGTCTACACTGCATTATGTTTGCTTCTCACCGCACTGGACTGGAATCCACTAACTAAATTAAAATGTACACACAAAACCGTTTTATTTTCACAAAGCACATATTATATAGGCAAAAAAGTTTCTACTCAATAAAATACATCAAAAATTACTGTTAATTTAATAGGAATAGTATAAAAATATTAAAAAAAAGGTAACCCCTGATCATATATATTATAGGGACACGGAGCGCTGTGTAGAGTAGGGATGCATTGATACCACACACAGACATATACGTATATATCAACACGCAGACCTATATATACGTATATATCAACACGCAGATATATATACACCCACCCACAGACCTCAGACCATATATACACATACGCACATGGGGGGGTGGCATGTGGACAATCTCAACTAAATGTGCCCCCCCCCATTTGGCTGATCCCTCCAGAAGAAATGTTGAACCCGACAGAGCAGAGAATATATATATTATTCTCTGCTCTATCAGGTTCAACATTTCTTCTGGAGGGATCAGCCAAATGGGGGGGGGGGCAATTAGTTGCCAAAATGTGTGTGTAAAACAAGTCTGGATATATATATTATTGGGAATAATCATAGACTTGGGAATAATCATAGACTTGGGAATAATCATAGACTTCAAACTAAGTAACAATGTGCAATGTCAACAGCAGCCGCCAAGGCCAGCAAAGTACTGGCATGCATTAAAAGGGGAGTTCACTCACGGGATGAAAACATAATTTTGCCTCTGTATAAATCAATGGTCAGGCCGCACCTTGAATATGCCGTGCAATTTTGGGCACCTGTCTTAAAAAAAGATATTATATCGTTAGAAAAAGTGCAGAGACGGGCAACTAATTAATAAGGGGGATGGAAGGGTTAAGTTATGAGGAAAGACTAACAAGCTTAACCTGTTTAGTTTGAGAAAAGGCGCCTTAGAGGATCTGATAACCTTATATAATATATACGGGGCCATTATAAACCATTGTCTGATAACCTATTCATTAACAGGACTATACATAGGACAAGGGTCATCCATTTAGACTGGAAGAAAGAAAATTTAGCTTAAAGCATAGGAAGGGTTATTTTACGGTGAGAACAATAAAGCTGTGGAATTCTCTGCCTGTTGAGGTGGTTGGGTCAGAGTCTGTACAGACTTTTAAAAAACGACTGGATGACTTCCTGCAGACACAGAATATTAAGGGTTATAATATTTAATATGTGGGTAAAAGCTTCTTGATCCAAGGAGAAATCTGACTGCCATTCTGGGGTCAAGAAGGAATTTTTTTCCCAGTATGTTGCATATTGGCGAGCGCTTCAGACTGGGTTTTTTGGCCTTCTTTTGGATCAACAGCAGTAGGTTATGTGGGAGAGGCTGAACCCGATGACGCATGTCTTTTTTCAGCCTATATAACTATGTAACTATGTAACTATGTAACTATGATATATATCTTATCTATATATATATATATCATACATGCCCTTACCTTCCCCTATAAATTTGCTAAAAATATACACAGAAAAAGAAAAAACCACTGCCTGAGACCCCGCGCAGCCCACATGCCACCCCCCTCTACCTGGCTGAATGTATCTAATATATATAATTAAATACATTCAGCCAGGTAGAGAAAGAAAAAAAAAGTTTTATTTTATGTTCCCGGGGACATTTAAAAATGTCCTCGGATTTTATTTTTTTAGAAATGTGTCGCCTTACTTTAGCCTGGTGGTCAGTGGGGGCTCCCTGGATCCTGGTTGTGGGCAGGGCCGGATTAATGTAGGGGCGGATGGAGCGGCAGCTCCAGGCCCCTTCCTATAAATAGGCCCACAGCCAGAGAATGTTTTCTTCCATTACGCTTCCAGCACCTGGCTTCGCTCTCAAGCTGGTCCTACTTAAGCCTGCCTCTCTGCTCTGGCTCTGCCCACCATGAAGTCCCCTCTCCATTGGCGTGCACATGGGGGTGTGCTGCATGCATCCAGGCACTCCCTAATGCTGCCCATTATGTAAAATAACTCCTCCCCTATTGAGCTTGGAGTGGCTGCCTCCCCTTCCTTCCTGGTGAGTCACGTGTTGCAGGACACCGGAAGAGGAAACAGCTCATCTGAGCTCAGAATCATGTGCTGCCTCATGCCGCTGCTCCCCCTGCCTGCTGTGAGTGAGGAGGAGGATGGGTAACCAGCCCAAGCTTGGCAGGATGGAGACTCCCATCCCACCTGGCCAGGAGGAGGTGAGAGAGATACTGTCTACCCTCTGTCTGCTCCTCTCCCCTGCACTACATGCCCCCCCTCCATCCAGCTGAACTAGTGACCCCCCTCCTGTGTACACCCCAGGGTCTGTCCAGCACAAGAAGCTGTGCTATGTGAGGAGGTCTCCCTGTCCAGGACTAAACTCTGCTGTGAAGGAGAAGCTAGTTTTTAACCTCTGCAGCTGGGACCTGTATACTTTGCACCAGGCTGGCAGATCATAAGATCTTTGGAGCAGCAGGACCCATGGCATAAAAGAACAGCTGAGGTTCACTGTAATGTGTTGCTCAGATGCCTGGTCCTGCAGGGGTTAAAAACTAGCTTCTTCCCAGCAAGGTCTACTCCTTGACAGGGAGACCCTTCACCCCCTCACAAAGTACAGCTTCTTGTGCTGGACAGACCCTGGGTATATAGATTAGATATAAGTATAGATTTGTGTTTAATATTGTAGCGCTGTGTTTAAAAAGACTGTTCTGCTGCATTTACTTGCAATGGCCACCAGAGGTAGACAGAGACCATGGTAAGATTATGCTGGACAAACACAGAAGGCACTGAACTACATTTTCCATGATGCTTTGCGTGAGGACAGGAAGTGGGTGTGTAGGAAAGGAAAGGCATCAGCAGCCTCGTGGAAAGCATGCTCAGAGTGAGCTGGGAGCTGAAAGGAGAAGGAAGCAGGCAGAGCTGTTAAGGATCGTGACCAGGCCAGAGCGCAGGGGCTACCTCGCTGGTGCTGGGGGATCGGGACAGTGACCCTGCAGAGATCTGTCTATACCAAGCTGTGAGGTCTGAGGACAAGAAGCTGGTTCCGGCTGGACCCCGAGTTAGGAGAACCGCAGATCGATCTAACAGGGAGTGCAGGCGGTGAGCTGGACATCTTGTGGCAGATACAGACAAGCAAGACAGCGGATCCGGTGACACAGAGAACCCCAGTCAAAATCGAGCGGAGAGACGTCCTGGGTCGAGCGGAGCACAGAGTATCTGGCGGATGGGTGAGAGGCCTTCCAGGCCGTTGTGAAAATCGAAAGCACGCTGCAGTTTGTTTCAAACCACAGGGCCCCAACGTGACTAGTCGAAGATACCTCATAAATAATTCACTGGCCAGTTGAATATTGTACCCGGGTACCAATACACACATACACATACATTCCTTGGGACATAACCTGTACGGGACTCACTCTCCAACCACCAAGGGGGCTAAAAATATATTTTTCCTTTTCCGTTTCTCGCATTACGAAGTATTGTATTACTTTTCCGCTGCGCGTTTCTCGCATTACGAAGTATTGTATTACTTTTACGCTGTGCGTTTCTCGCATTACGAAGTACTGTAAACATATATACGTATACCTTGTTACTCATTATATGCCAGTTTATTCAGTAAACTATATAATTTATAAAGTCCACGACGGTGCTGGAGTATATTTATTCCCTAGTGCGGGGAGACTGACCCGAGGTTCAAATTCAGCGGCTCCTCCGGAAGTGA
The DNA here is from genome assembly GCA_009667805.1 of Leptobrachium leishanense. Taxonomy (NCBI): domain Eukaryota; kingdom Metazoa; phylum Chordata; class Amphibia; order Anura; family Megophryidae; genus Leptobrachium; species Leptobrachium leishanense. The sequence goes on along the minus strand of CM019069.1, from coordinate 19,509 downwards.
GCGCTACACGTGGGGGCTCGTCCCGGATTCAGTCTCTGGAAAAAACGCATTTAAAGGGTTAAATATGGATCCAGACGAAGCAGCAGAGTGGTGTAAAGCACAGGGTGGCCAGTTAGAGTTGAGTGTAGTAATGGATATTCCTGTAGACACCTGGGCAGAAGAGCAGATCCGCCTGGCCGTGGCAGCGTTGGCACCTGACCAGTGGGGGTTTCTAGCGGACATTAAAGTGAACCCATAGACTTCTCACACGTATGTTCTTTTTGAGTGGAGAAAGGGTGTTCCTGTGTGTTTTCAGGGGGTGAGTATACAGCTAACCGACGACGTGGAAGTTCGTCTGATCCAGCCAAGTATGCCACGTGGTGATTCAGCGAACATTCCTGCATCCAGCCCGCTGGCCATGATCGGGCCGGAGTTCATTGCTGCTATTGGAGACCTCGTGGTTAAGTGTCAGAGGGGTCACCCTTCTCACATCAGCTTCGGATATCGGAAGTTGGAAAAATTTTCAGGAAAGTTGCCAACTCCGGTGGGAGAAGAAACCTTCGAAGAATGGGTAGAACAAGCGATGCAGGCTCTGGATGAGTGGGACGTCCCCGAAGCACAGAAGAAGCAATGAATTTCTGAGAGCTTAAAGGGACCTGCGTCAGAGGCTGTCAGGAATCTGAAGCTGAGTAAGAGAGACTGTACTGCTCTAGATTACCTGAACATATTACAGGAAGTCTTCGGGCGAACGGAAAAGGCTGCTGAGCTTATGTAACAGTATGAGCATACTTACCAGAAAAGGGGTGAGAAGATGACAGAATACATGAGGCGCCTGGATAAGCTACTGTACCAAGTACTGTTGAAGAAAGGAACAGACCCCACTACAGTAGATCAGGTTAGAATGCGTCAGATATTGAAAGGTGCCTTACCCTTGGATCCTGTGATGTTGCAACTGAAGACTCGAGAAGGTAATAAAGAGTTAAATTACCTAGAACTGATTCGAGTTGTTCGGGAGGAAGAAGCCCTTCTGGAAGAGAAGCTTGGAAAAAGGGGAGAAAAGGTCTATGCGCAACCCATAGAGTATAACGAGTGTTCATCAGATGAAGATGATCCGGAAGAAACATATGAGCCGGAGATAACTCAAAAGTCGTCAAACCAGGTGTATAGTGAGATACCAAAGACTCTCGAGAAAGTACAAGAAGCCCAAGTTAAGATGGAACAGACACACACGGACCTATGCCGGGAAATCTTGAAAGTAGCAGAAATGCAGACTGAAATACAGAAGTCTCTCTCAGATATACGAACAGCAGCGGTTGCTGTGGTCTCCGACAGGGGATTTTCAAATGAGCCACAGGAAGAAAGTGTGCCCTCATCCTCATGGGGAAGATGTTTCGCCTATAGAGAATTTGGCCACTTCAAGGCACAGTGCCTGGAAAGGAGACAGGGAGGGTCTCTATATGTGCCTGCTAGACCTAGGAGATCCTCTCCCTGGAGGTCTGGTCCTACGTCACGGGAAGACAATGTACGCCCGCAGTCACCACGTTTGAGGACAAGGGTTAGAGTACAACAGACTGGGTCTACCTCTCCTGATGCTACGAAAAGTTCCCTGACAAGTTGATAGGTCCTTCGCCCATCATCCCGGTTCAAGTGGAAGGAGTCTATACTAAGGCTCTTCTAGATTCGGGTGCTCAAGTAACGCTGGTTTACCGAGACTTCTATCAGAAATATTTGAAGCATATACCCCTGAAGAAATTGAAAGATCTCGAAATCTGGGGTATGGGAATGGAGAAGTTTCCCTATAATGGATATATACAGGTGAAGCTAGAATTCAGTTCGGTAAACGCTGGACAACCGGGAGTATGTGACACGTTGGCAATTGTGTGTCCTCGTCCCTCGGGAGCTAATCGAAGTTCTATGATAGTGGGGATGAACACTGATGTGTTGAGACACCTCTTAACCCCACTGGTCACGGAAGAGAGTCCTGCTCCTAAGAAGGCACACTCGATGTCACGACCGGCCTGTCCATGGAGGGTCAAAGAACAGAGAGCCACTACAGAAGTAAGAAGGCTGAGGAGAACGGAAGGGACAGAGAAGGCCCTACGGTCCGGAAAGACTGTACAAGTACCGATTGGAGACAAATTCTCTGTGCCTGGTCTGCCTACATCTCGTCCGACTTCTATTACTCGGTCTCAGCCGTTACGTCCCATCGGAGAGAGTGAAGAAGACAGTGAAGAGGAAGGCTGGTGTCTGAGCTGGGTGTGGACACCTGAGTCTCAGGGCGTCAAGCCAGTCTCTGACCGGAGTGAGAGTGATTTAGAACCTGATATTTCTGAAGTTATGACTTGAGCACCTGCAGTACCTGAGACCTGGGAAGTTCCTGAAGTTTTAGAGGAAATATCCATAGATTACAGTTCTATGCCTTCACTGGAGGGCTCATATTCCAAGGAAGTGTTTGCTCCGATTGTTGATGAGAAAATTGAGCTCGTAACTACAACTCACCCGCCTGAAGACGTATCGGATGATGACAGTTCTATGCCTTCCCTGGAAGGTTTATACACCGAAGATGTATCTACTCAGTCTGCAGGAGAGAGAATTGAGCCTGTAGAGTCAGCTCTCCCGACTGAAGAGGTTTCTGAAAAATTTGAACCTAAACGTTCAGTACGACCACCTCAGAGACTCACGTATGATTCACCAGGACATAGCACAGAGGAAGCTGTAACAACTGGGCGGAGGTTTCCAGAAGTGTCAGCTCTACTTGCCGAGGTGTCTAGGGGTTTGGGGGAGATTGAGGAAAATTTCTGCCTGTTGTCAACCCTGAATATATAGGCTAAAGTTAGAAATGTTATGTTGAAATGTAATGCAACTGTTGTTATGTTATGTTGTGTTATGTATGACCGACACATGTACCCGTTACACGCCCTTGGGAGGACCCAAGAGTTTAGGGGGGGAGAGTGTAGTGCTGTGTTTAAAAAGACTGTTCTGCTGCATTTACTTGCAATGGCCACCAGAGGGAGACAGAGACCATGGTAAGATTATGCTGGACAAACACAGAAGGCACTGAACTACATTTTCCATGATGCTTTGCATGAGGACAGGAAGTGGGTGTGTAGGAAAGGAAAGGCATCAGCAGCCTTGTGGAAAGCATGCTCAGAGTGAGCTGGGAGCTGAAAGGAGAAGGAAGCAGGCAGAGCTGTTAAGGATCATGACCAGGCCAGAGCGCAGGGGCTACCTCGCTGATGCTGGGGGATCGGGACAGTGACCCTGCAGAGATCTGTCTATACCAAGCTGTGAGGTCTGAGGACAAGAAGCTGGTTCCGGCTGGACCCCGAGTTAGGAGAACCGCAGATCGATCTAACAGGGAGTGCAGGCGGTGAGCTGGACATCTTGTGGCAGATACAGACAAGCAAGACAGCGGATCCGGTGACACAGAGAACCCCAGTCAAAATCGAGCGGAGAGACGTCCTGGGTCGAGCGGAGCACAGAGTATCTGGCGGATGGGTGAGAGGCCTTCCAGGCCGTTGTGAAAATCGAAAGCACGCTGCAGTTTGTTTCAAAACCCACAGGGCCCCAACGTGACTAGTCGAAGATACCTCATAAATAATTCACTGGCCAGTTGAATATTGTACCCGGGTACCAATACACACATACACATACATTCCTTGGGACATAACCTGTACGGGACTCACTCTCCAACCACCAAGGGGGCTAAAAATATATTTTTCCTTTTCCGTTTCTCGCATTACGAAGTATTGTATTACTTTTCCGCCGCGCGTTTCTCGCATTACGAAGTATTGTATTACTTTTACGCTGCGCGTTTCTCGCATTACGAAGTACTGTAAATATATATACGTATACCTTGTTACTCATTATATGCCAGTTTATTCAGTAAACTATATAATTTATAAAATCCACGACGGTGCTGGAGTATATTTATTCCCTAGTGCGGGGAGACTGACCCGAGGTTCAAATTCAGCGGCTCCTCCGGGAGTGAGCGCTACAATATATTAAAATACATTTAAATATATAATGTAATCAATTTAATAATATTTAAATAGTATATTTTTAAAATTAAAATGATTTTATTTAGAACTTAATAATAATAAATTAAATATTTTTGTGGGGTGGTTTTTTCAGTACATTCTGTGCTACGCTCATACACACCGTACATTTCTGTGCGTTTTATTGCTGTGGGCTATGCTCATACACACCGCACATTGCCGTGAGTTTTAGTGCAGTAGATTCTGTGATACACTCATACACACAACTCATTACTGTATCACAGAATCTACTGCACTAAAACTCACGGCAATGTGCGGTGTGTATGAGTGCATCACAGAATCTACTACACTAAAACTCACGGCAATGTGCGCTGTGTATGAGCATATACCACAGCAATAAAACTCACAGTAATGATTGGTGTGTATAAGTGTAGCGCTGGTTTTAATTCACTGTCGTTGTAGTACTCGCTTTTGTCCACCAGAGGGAGACAGGCGCGATGTAAGACATTGGACATTTGGACTACATTTTCCAGCATGCTTTGCGGGCGGGAACAGGAAGTGGGTGGGAAAAAGAGAGACTGACATCCGCAGCCTCGTGGAGAGAACCGGCAGAGCGCGCAGAGGAGTGAGAAGAGCAAGACGCAAGTGAGGGAGATAGCGATCGCGACCAGGCCAGAGTGCAGGTGCGGCCTAGCAGAGCTGGAGATCGGTTTTCCCTTTTACTGGTCGAAGACCTAGTGATCCACCGCTAGTAACCCTACACAGATACAGAGTAAGCTGAAGGACCCCGAGTTAGGAGACCGCAGACGATCTAACAGGGAGTGCAGGCAGTGAGCTGGACATCTTGTGGCAGACACAGACAAGCAAGACAGCGGATCCGGTGGCACAGAATCCCAGTCAAAATCGAGCGGAGAGACGTCCTGGGTCGAGCGGAGCGCAGAGTATCTGGCGGATGGGTGAGAGGCCTTCCGGGCCACCGTGAAATAATAAAGCACACTGCAGTTTTGTCCAAACCTACAGGGCCCCAACGTGACTAGTCGAAGATACACCTGAAATCATTCACTGGCCAGTTGAATATTGTACCCGGGTACCAATACACGCATACACCTACACTTTCTTGGGACACAACCTGTACGGGACTCACACTCCAACCACGAAGGGGTTAAAATTCCTTTTCCTTTTCCGCTACGCGTTTCTCGCATTACGAACTTCTGTAAATATATATACGTATACCGTGTTACTCTTTATATGCCAGTTTATTCAGTAAACTATATAATTTATAAAATCCACAACGGTGCTGGAGTATATTTATTCCCTAGTGCGGGGAGACTGACCCGAGGTTTAAACTCAGCGGCTCCTCCGGGAGTGAGCGCTACATAAGCATATCCTACGGCTCCACAGCAATAAAACTCAGTAATGTGCGGTGTGTATGAGCATATCAGAGCTCCACAGCAATAAAACTCACAGTAATGTGCAGTGTGTATGAGCATATCCCACAGCTCCACAGCAATAAAACTCAGTAATTTGCAGTGTGTATGAGTGTATCACAGAGCTCCAAAGCAATAAAACTCACAGTAATGTGCAAAGTGTACGATAGTGAGTTTTATTGCTGTGGAGCTCTGATATGCTCACACACTGCACATTACTGAGTTTTATTGCTGTGGAGTCGTAGGATATGCTCATACACACCAATCATTACTGTGAATTTTATTGCTGTGGTATATGCTCATACACACCGCACATTACCGTGAGTTTTATTGCTGTAGAGCTGTGGGATACGCTCATACACACTGCACATTACTGTGAGTTTTATTTATTGCTGTGGAGCTGTGGGATACACTCATACACACCTCTCATTACAGCAATTCATTTTGTTTATATAAAAAGGCCCACCAAAATACTCGGCACCAGGCCTATGATACTCTTAATCCGGCCCTGGTAGTGGGGGGGGCGTCTGCCGTGGCCGCAGGTGCAGTGGCTCCCTCCCTGCGCTGCCTGTCTCTGCCACATGCACCTGGGCGGCTAGCCCGCACAGTCGCAGCACTGTCATCTGGCGGCCACATGCTCCTCAAGGGGATCCTTGGGAGGCCCCGGCAGGCTGCCCTCTACAGTGCCTGATTAGAGAGCCGTGTCTGCCTGATGTTTTAGTAACAAGAATGTTTTATCCCATAGGCTTCAATGTTAAAAGTATTCCTGTTTTAATTCAATATCTAATAAACCGTTGCTTATAATATTCTGCAATAAAGAGTCTCTTTATTTCTAGATTTTTTTAGTATTTTTCAAGCATTTTTTATACTGTTTTCAAATTTTTTTGTGAACTTTTGCAAACGTCCCAAAAAGTTTGAAGTTCGCAAACTGTCGACGAGCCGATGTTCGATTCGCACTCCGAACAGATCCGAAGCGAACACTCATCCCTAGTCGGGAGTGCAAGCTTTAATTCAGGGGGGGTGCATGTGGCTGGTTTGTTTCAGCAGCGTGTGAGTTGTCTCCATTGGGGTTGCACGTTTCTTCGAGGGGAGGGAGAGATTGGGAAGGGGAAAATTTGTGGATTTTTTTAACTCTAGTGTCAGCTGACAGGGAAACTATTGATAGGCCCAAGAGAGCGCCAGGGGCGGAGAGCGAGAAAGGGATAGGCAAAAATTGCTGCCTAGAACTTTTGGAAACTGGTTGCAAGGTTTAGTTGCATTCTTTGTGAGAAATTCCCAGAACGCATCTTTTCTCTCTTCACGTACTTGGATCTCATGTGGGAGCATCTAAAATTTACGGTGGCCAGTGTTGCTTTAAGTATGACCAGCAGGTCAGGCAGAAGATGGCAGTTCGCCCGGGCAGGGCCGGATTAAGATCTCTATGGGGCTGGAGCGGAATATTTTGGGTGGCTTTTTTGGGAAATTAGTGAAATGAAAACATATTTTCGGTTATTTAATAGTACAGACACAGATATATGTAACCAGGCGGATACTATGTGAGGAAATTTTCATTCAGATTTCAATCGTTTAAAGTATGTAAAATTTCCTATTTCATCATCCAAACCTTTGTGGCTATATATTCTATAGGGAATTCGTGTTTTAAAAAAATGAAATGGGAACCTGTTACTCACAGCCGTCCATGACCTCTTCCTTTCAAACTCCTTCAACCTCCTAGCTTTAACTGAAACCTGGCTAACTCCCTCTGACACGGCCTCCGTTGCTGCTCTCTCACATGGCGGTCTACACTTGAGCCATACCCCCAGACCGGGTGAGAGAAATGGTGGCGGGGTCGGAATCCTGCTCTATCCAACCTGCACCTACCAGCATCTCCCTCCACCCCCATCCCTCTCCTTCTCCTCCTTCGAGACACACTGCATCCGCCTGTTCTCTCCTCTGGCTCTCAGGGTGGCGTCATCTACTGCCCACCGGGACCAACCTCCCAGTTCTTTGACCACTTTGCTACCTGGCTTTCTCACTTCCTGTCTTCTAATCTTCCATGCCTAGTTCTCGGGGACTTCAACATTCCCATTGATGATCCTTCCGCCCCTGCTGCCTCCAAACTTCTTTCACTCACGTCCTCCCTTGGACTCACACAATCCTCCCTCCTCCCTACCCACCGCGATGGTCACGCTATTGACCTTGTCTTTTCCAACCTCTGCTCCATTTCTGAGTTCAAATGTCGCCCTTTCCCCATCTCTGACCACCACCTTCTCTCTTTCAACCTATCTGGACTTCCTAAACACCCTGCTCCCCCACCTCGCACACACACTCGCAGAAATCTACATGCTGTGGATCCCCATCAATTCTCCAACCTACTTCACCACCTCCCTCATACCTCATCCTTCACCTGCCCTGATGCTGCCACTAATCACTACAACACGACGCTTATCTCTGCTCTAGACACTCTTGCTCCTCCTCGACTCTGTAAGGCCCCACGCCGCCAGCTTCAGCCCTGGCACACCCTCCAGACTCGCTACCTGCAAAGCTGCTCCCGCACTGCAGAGCGTGCCTGGAGGAAATCCCACTCTGAAGCTGATTTTGTTCACTTCAAGTTTATTCTCCGGTCATACACCTCTGCCCTCCACTTGGCCAAACAATCCTTCTTCTCATCTCTTATCTATGCTGTCCTCCAACCCTAACGGCTCTGGTCCACCTTCAACACCCTCCTCTACCCACCTGCACCTCCCCCACAGCTGCCTTCAGCGCTCAAGACCTGGCAGACTACTTCCTCAGTAAAACTTTAACTATCAGAAGCAACATCCCAACACAAGATAGTTATCTGCCACCTCCACTCCCACAGGTCCCATCTGCCACCCTCTGCCGCTTCCTCCCAGCCACTGAGGAGGAAGTCAATTCCTTATTGTCCTCCTCACATCTCACCACGTGCCCGCTCGAGCCCATTCCCTCACATCTAATTCCTCCCCTCTCCTCCTCCCTCACCCCTGCTCTCACACACATCTTCAACTATCTCTCTCCACCGACTCCTTTCCATCCGCCTTCAAACACGCGCTAGTTACCCCTTTACTAAAGAAACATCCCTCGATCCCAACTCTCCATCCAACTACCGCCCTGTATCCCTGCTTCCCTTTACCTCTAAGCTCTTAGAAAAACTAGTCTTCAACCGCCTCTCCCTCTTCCTGTCCTCCAATTCCCTACTTGACCCCCTGCAATCTGGCTTCCGTCCCCTACACTCAACTGAAACTGCCCTCACCAAAGTCACCAACGACCCCTAACTGCTAAAAAACATGGCCACTATTCTATTCTCATCCTGCTTGACCTCTCGGCTGCTTTTGACACTGTTGACCACCCCCTCCTTCTACAGACCCTCAACTCTCTGGGTCTCGGTGACACTGCACTCGCTTGGGTTGACTCCTATTTATCCAACAGGTCCTTCTGTGTGTCCTTTGCTGGTAACTCCTCCTCTTCATTGCCTCTATCTGTTGGTGTACCTCAAGGCTCTGTCCTTGGTCCTCTGCTCTTTTCCATCTACACCTCCTCCCTGGGCAAAATCATCAACAGCTTTGGCTTTAATTACCACCTCTACGCTGATGACACTCAGATCTACCTCTCAACCCCTGATCTCTTCTCCCTGTCCTTTCCAAAGTCAGTGACTGCTTATCTGGCATCTCCTCCTGGATGGCCTCCCACCACCTAAAGATCAACATGTCAAAGTCTGAGCTCCTACTTATTCCTCCCTCCAATGCCTCCCCACCTCCTGACTTCTTTATCACGGTGGAGGGTATCACCATCTCCCCATCAAACCAAGTTCGCGGTCTTGGAGTTACACTTGACTCTGCTCTTTCCTTCATCCCCCACATCAAGTCTCTTTCCTCCTCATGCGATACCAACTGCGTAATATTTCCAGAATTCGGCCATTTCTTACCGCTGTCACCACAAAACAACTCATACACGCCCTGATAATCTCCCGACTCGACTATTGCAATAATCTCTTATCTGGCCTCCCTCTGTCCCGCCTCTCCCCCTACAATCCATCCTGAACGCCTCCGCCAGGCTAATCCACCTCACACGCTGCTCTGTCTCTGCCGCTCCCCTCTGCGAGTCCCTTCACTGGCTCCCCATCCACTGCAGAATTAAGTTCAAAATCCTTATCCTTACCTACAAAACCCTCACTAACTCAGCTCCCCACTACCTGTCCTCACTAATCACCAAATACACCCCAGCCCGCTCCCTAAGGTCAAACAGCGACCTGCGCCTAGCTTCTCCCCGCATCACCTCTTCCCATGATAGACTGCAGGATTTCTCACGCGCAGCCCCACTCTCTGGAACGCTCTCCCTCGTACTGTCAGACTTTCCCCTAACTTCTCTTCCTTCAAACGCTCCCTTAAAACATTCCTATTTAGGGAAGCCGACCACCCAACTCACTGACGCAACCATCAATCACTCTCACCTTACAGTCCTCTCCTCTGGTTTCCAACCCCAACCCTCCCAGATTGTGAGTTCCTACGGGAATAGGGCCCTCATCTCCTCCTGTACTGTTTGTCAAATGTTGTTCAATGTATTGTAACCCTGTCTATACTGTGCTTATTGTACAGCGCTGCGGAATATGCTGGCGCTTTATAAATAAAGAATAATAATAATAATAATAATAATTACTGCTTTTTCTGAGAAAATCTACAATTTTAACTAATAAATGAAAAAAAATATATATATATTTCCCTTGTGTTTTGGACCATGTGTTTTTATGAATAATCCGACTATGTATAAAACACGGCTCTTGCTCCCAGCATGGGAAATTAAAAGGTGAGTAATGGGAGTGGTATTGCTCATTTTATACGTGAAAAATGGACAATGCCATCACTTAGGAACTAAAAATAAATAAATAAAAAATGTATTTTCGATTTTACATGGTCACGTTTGATATCAATGCAAAGGCCAGACTCTGACCTGTTCAATGGCAATGTCTCGCTTGACCTAGTGAGGTGTAAAGATTAGTGAAGCAGGGGTGCAAAGTCCCCCGCAGTGCTCTTTCCTGCAGTGCAGTGGTTTAGGTTTTTGATGTAACAATTCGTAACAATGGACTGTGCCATCACCTCCACGTCACTTGTTGGTGACATGAGAAATGTGATGGTTAGTAAGTGCAGCATCATTGTTCACTTTATAAATGAAAAGTGAAAAATATTGCTGTTAGAAAAAAAAAAAGAAAAAGTAAATTATTATTTTATTTTTCTTACTTAAAACCTGGTCATGATTGGTACTATTGGAAAGGCCATGCTCTGGCCTTTCCAGTGATACCTTACGTGACCCTGTAGCTCAGTGGCCTAGGGCGGCAGTATCCAGTGGGGCAGCAAAAACAGCAGCTACTGTGTGCCAGTCTGGCCGGGAGCAGAGGAATTCAGCGGTGGATTGTTAACCCTTTAAGGACCTAGGGTTTTTAAAGTCAATGCATTTATGACGGAACAGTTCTGTCATTCCTCCTTAAGGGTTAATAGGCAGCAGAGGCCTTGTTATCTTTTGTCTGGCTATCCATCATGAGTCTGACACCTCCTGGTGTCTCATTGCAGTGTCTGGTCAGTTTATTAAGCCATTCAGTTAAATGGAGAGAGTTTTTCATTCTTACTAAAATCATTTTGTTAGGCTAGGGTCAGACTGAGGCAGTGCGAACGCGCGTTCTGGCGCACATAATCACGGCCGCACTAGCAGCAGATGACGGGCAATGACAGCCAATATACGAAGTACGGTCGCACAAAAGTCCGGCCGCGCAACGCAAGTGGAAAATGAACGCATTTTTTCGAGAACGTTAAACCGCTGCTACAGACGTACAGAGTGCGCTGCGGCCGCATAGCAGCGTGTGTGCGTGATTAGGAGATGTCAGACGCTGCTAGTGTGCGGCCAACATAACGTTCAAACAGCCGGATTTCCCTAGACTTCTTTTCACCCCATCGTCATGAAATACGTCCAGAATTGCGCATCGTCTGACCACTTAAGCGTATTCCGTGAAAAAATGCGTGCGCACGCATCGACGTACATTTTGACGGTGGCCGCAGAAAATGCGCTCATCTGTCCCTAGCCTTAAAACTCCATTAATGAAAAAACCTCATTAAAAAAAGGGTTATAAAAGAAGGGGGAGACGGGAGAGGGCTATTAAACTAGATCTTAATTAATACTCCACCTTATAACAGTTAAAGTTACAAGCATTTCTAAAGCGCCAACAAATTCCTTAGCGCCATACAATGGGATAGACAGTATAACAAATATACTGTACATACATGTTACACACACTGAACAGAAGGAGGAAGGACCCTGCTCAAGAGCTTACAATCTAAGTGGAGAGGGGTGACACACTAGGGGCTCTATTGCATTCCTTGCGCATCGGTTTTGCGCGCACGAAAATGCGCATTTGCGAGAGGACAAAACCATTTGCGCAGAACGTCGTAGTCCGACGTTCGCGCAAACGGTGCGCATTTACGTCTACCGCGAATGATCCTGCGCGAACGCAAATGCGTGCGAGCATCCTATACTTAACATTGTGAGTGCAAATGAGTTTGTGCGCAGAAACGCGGATGGAATTCCAATCTCCACGCAACTTCTTACGAACGACGTTTGCGCGCATAATTTTAACGTGTCTGAAAAGCAGGTGTTAACTTCAAATCTGAACTTTGTGTCCGAAAATAAATACACCGGAAAAAAAATAAAAATATAGCAGAGTATAGTTACACATGCTACACCCCCCCAAACCATTAAATAGTGAATTTGTGCATTTTTTTTTCTGCAGCATGTATACTCAGATTTACTTTGACAGGCGCAAAAAATAAAGTGAGTCAATTAAGGTAAATTGATGTCAATTCCCAGATTCCCCTATTATCATGACGGGGAATCATAATTATAATAAAGACACGGAGGCGAGTATTATGCTATCTTTTTCTTTACTAAGCCGATAGCAGCAAAGAACAATCTCTCAAATACCAAACAAAGTATTTAGAGAGAGAAAAAAAACACATTTAAACAATATATAACCATAACAGGTAACAATGGTACAGTCCAACAGAACAATGGTACAGTCCAACTCCTTAAATCCTCTGAAGCCGTTGGCTCCTCCTCTTTTCTGATGCAAGACGCGTTACTCATCTTCTTCTTTAACAAATCGAACACCGGAAGAACTTCATTCTTTCATGAAAACTTCGAACATGTAGTTGAATCCTTCCTTGACAAATTCCAACACAAGGCTTAAGCTGTCAGAGAAAACAACATATTAGAGATCAACAGTGCTTACTGAAAGAACGATCGAACGATCTATAACACCTATTGAACACTTAACATTCACGTCAGATATTAGGGTGGGAACAAAATTCCAACATTTGGGCGGGATAATACTCGCCTCCGTGTCTTTATTATAATTATGATTCCCAGTCATGATAATAGGGAAATCTGGGAATTATCCCACAAGACATGGAGGCTCTTATTATGCTAGTTCCAAGCTTAGTTAACTAAAGAATGCGACATGTGACACACTGGCTTAAAATAAAATTCTCTAAAGGTGGTATTTTGGGCTGAAGACCGGCCCGGGGGGCATTTGCCTCCATGCCACCCAGCCCAGTCCGCCCCTTCCCCCAGATACATGTATACTCAGACATCAGAAACCCAGATACATGTATACTTACCCAGACATCAGAACCCAGTGTGAGCAGAGCGAGTTGGCGCTGGTGGTAACGCTGGCAGCCGCATGAGGGAATCGGGACCGATATTACCTGAGCAGTGGTTCCATGCTCGTTTCACCCAGACACACGGGCTGCACAGCAGTGCCAGATCATCCTGGGAGCAGAATATTTTTAAAAATGGATTGGATTTTTTAAAATTTAACATTTTTATTATTTTTTTCTGGTTGCCACTTTACAAAACAGCTCTCCAGGAGGTTGCCACAAGGGCCACTACAGGCCTTTTTGCTGCCCCCCCCCACCGGGGGCTACGAGCCTAGAGGGCTTTTTGCCACCCCGCACCCCACATGTTACTTTAGAAGCAGAGCACCCATACTCCTGGTTGCCTGGTGTTCTATCATTTTCAGTTTGCCTGGGGATCCAGGAAAATGATAGAACACCAGCAGCAGCAGCAGCAGCAGCAGCGTGACACACAGACACAGAGCATGAGGAGATCATCTCACCTTCCCCAGCTCCTTGCAATTCACTGCATCTTCCAGGACACGTGTGTCACATGACACAGACCACCCGGAAGCTGCTTCCTGCGTGCAGCCAGTGGAGAGAGACGGAGAGAGGCGATGGGGAAATTCCTCCTCCAAGTCCATCCCAACTACAAAAAAAACCAAAAGCATGGAGCTGCGCTGCCTCTATGAAACAACCCCCGGCAGCCTTCCAGTCCGTCCCTGTGCTGCAGCTCAGGCTCTCATGGGGGAACAACTGGAGCTTGTTCTCAGTCTGGCCAGCAATATTTTCTCGAGGGGGGGCAATTGCCCCGTTCCCCCCCTGGATCCGCCCCTGAACGAGTGAGGATTCAAGATGTTGTGAAGCGTCCCCTCCGGGTCCCCCAGAGTGCATGGAAAGACTCGGATCAACCCGGGAACGTCTACAGACAGTTCCAGAAGTTGTGGGAACCAAGATTGGGACCTCCAGAGTGGTGTTACGAGCACTATCGTAGCCAATTGTGAAAGTACAAGCCTTATCACCGCTAAAATGAGGACGAATGGAGGAAATGCGTAAGGAGTCCATAGAGGCCATGTCTGAACCAGAGCATCCGTGGATAGAGCCATGGGATCTGGTCTCCAACTGTAAAACTGAGGTAGTAGTGTATTGAGGCGCGATGCAAATAGATCTATAGAGAAAGGACCCCAGATAAATGTCAATTTTGCAAATACCTCGGTATCTAATCTCCAATCGCTGGAATCTATCAGATATCGTGAGTTCCAATCCGCCACTACATTGTGGAGGCCTGGAATGTATTGAACCATTAGACTGTGAGACAGGCAAAACCCCCAAAAGGTCTTTGCCGTCTCCGCCAACTGTTTGGATCTGGGACCTCCTAAATGGTTGATGTAACGCACTGCGGACAGATTGTCCATTTTGAGAACAATGGAACTCGCCTGGAAATGTTTGATAAAACTTTGAACAGCAAACAAACCAGCGAGGAGTTCCAAACAGTTTATGTGCCAATCTACATCTGTAGTGTCCCATCTGCCACCTGTGGAAAGCGAACCGCATTGCACACCCCACCCAGATCTGCTGGCGTCTGATTCTATGACTAATTCTGGTATTGGATGAATGATGGCCCTGCCATTCCATGATTCCAAATGGTTCAGCCACCATTGCATCTCCTCTTTCGATTCGTCGTCTAAAGAGATGTAATCTGGATAAAGCCATCCCCTCCTCAGATATCACGCCTTCAGACGTTGAAGGGCCCGATAATACAGCGGTCCTGGAAAGACCTCTTGTATTGCTGAGGAAAGTAAACCTAGAAGACGAGCTAAACCTCATAATGGGAACTCCTGTGCCGACAGAAGACGTCTGATTTCCTTGTGAATCAACCGAACCTTGGCTGAGGGCAAAGAAAGAGACATCTCTGTGGAATTTACGGTACAACCTAAGAATTTGATTAACTGTGTTGGTGTGAGAACCGATTTCTTGTAGTTTATTAGGAAACCCAAATTGGATAACAGATTGATCGTCCAATCTTTGTGAACTGTCAATAATGTTTGATCTTTCGCCAGGAGGAGAATATTGTCCAGGTAAATTACTAGACGCACTCCCCTGCTGCGCAGAAACGCCGCTACAGGCCTCATTACCTTGGTGAAACACCAAGGGGCGGATGACAGACCGGACGGTAGGGACTTGAACCTCCAAAGGGTGCCCTCCCAATGAAATTGGAGAAAATCCCTGCTGGTAATCTCTATCGGGATCATCAGATATGCATCTTTTAGGTCTATTTTGACCATCCAATCTTGTGGAGTTAAGATCTCTTTTAATGATGGAATGCCCTCCATTTTGAAATGGTTGTAGACAACGTACTAGTTTAATTGTTTTAAGTTGATTACAGGACGGAAATCCCCGTCTTTCTTTTTTACCAGAAATATATTACTCAAAAATATTTCTCTTTGAGGTATCACCTCCTCTATGGCATTCTTTCTTAAAAGATTTTTTACTTCCAGTGAAGTAATGACTCTGTCTTTTTTGGACATAACCATTATTCCATAACCTTAAAACATTCCTATTTAGGGAAGCCTACCACCCAACTCACTGACGCAACCATCAATCACTCTCACCTTACAGTCCTCTCCTCCTGTTTCCAACCCCAACCCTCCCAGATTGTGAGTTCCTACGGGAATAGGGCCTCATCTCCTCCTGTACTGTTTGTCAAATGTTGTTCAATGTATTGTAACCCTGTCTATACTGTGCTTATTGTACAGCGCTGCGGAATATGCTGGCGCTTTATAAATAAAGAATAATAATAATAATAATAATTATTCCCGGAGGTATAGTCTGTACCGGATGTGAAATGAACTCTATCCTGAAACCCTGAATTGTCTGAAGAACCCATGAATCCGATGCGATTATTTGCCATTGATTGAAAAAATTGAATGTCCTTCCCCCCACCTCTCCTGTGGAAAAACATTGGAGTGAAGGTATACTCACCGAAGGATCCTGATCTCCTAGATCCCCTGTATCCGCATTGACGGAAAGGTCTTTGCGATCTTTGCGGAAAAAGGTGGGGTTTTTTGGGGCCTCTTGGTAAGAGGTTCTGAAAGCACCTCTTGAGGTGGAATATGAATTGCGGCCGGGAAAATGACCCCGGTTTTTCCCGGCCCTGCCAAAAACCCTATTCGGGAAAGCTTTCCTTATGTTGGCCTTGACTTTGCCAACTGTCGAGAAAGATCCCGAGTAATCAGACATTTCCTTGAAGATCCCTTCTCCAAAAAGCATGCCTTCAGCGCTGGAGCCTGGCTCGTTGGTTGCCAGAGAAGCTACTTTAGAATCAATCTTAAGGAGAATTGAACGTCTCCTCTCGCTTGAAATGGCCGTGTTCAGATTCCCAAACACACAGACCAATCTTTGTATCCAGCCCCTGTATTCAAACAGGTCTGGTTTCTCATTTGTGAGGAGAGCTCTTTCAACAGAATCCATCAATTTGGCCAGTGGACCCAAAAGGTCGAATAATTTTTCGCGGCACACCTTCAATGTGGCCTCAACTCCCCTCTTTGGAGACCAATTAGATTCCTGGAGTATGTCTATGATCTTCGGATCTAACTCCGGTACTAGATGTAATTTATGTGCCAAAGTTGGGCCGGGCACTCAGCCCTCAGGTTATTTCAGGTCTTTTTATCCACGGACAAACGTATACGTTGCTCAATGTATTTAGCCACATGTTCAATTGGCGACCACTCAGAAGAGCGTGGATGTTTCAACTGTTCCGGAATGAACATTGAGTTCCCCAGAGCATCTACCGGATCTAAAGCCGGTTTGTTTCCATCACTGGACTCAGGTGAAGACACCGTGTCCGTTTCCACCGGAGAAGCCTCTGGGTCATAATCAGGGTCAGAGCTCTCCTCCGGATCTGATAACTCTTCCTCACTGGAATAATCAGAGGAGCTGTCAGTATCCTTTGCGCGTTTTGCGCGTTTCCATCTCCGTTTGGTGGCCGATTTTAAATGACCCCTCTTTCTAACCACAGTGGAATGTTGTGGGGAATCATATTGTGTACTGGTATAAGTACGTTTTTTATGTGAGCATTTTTTAGGGAGTTGCTCACCTCACTCAATTGAGGTCCCAGGGACCTCTTCATCCCGGTGTGAATCAATGGATAAGAATTTATCTGATGCCGGGGAAATAATGGAGGACCTTCTGGCCGAATGACTTGCCAGCACTCTAACCATTGTGACATGTTAAAACAGCTAAACTGGACATCGCTAGAATCCAGACGCACCCTTCACCTTTCCAGCCTGGTGTTTAAGAGCACTCTCTGGAAGCTGCCACCCTACCTGAATAGACTGCTTCCCCAGCAGTTCCCTCATCCTATAACCTCCGATCCAGGACCAGCACCTTACTTGCAATACCACAATACAAAAAGACAGTGGCTCGGTCCTCATTTTCCTACAGAGCAACACAATTATGGAATAACCTCCCAGACACCATCAAATCTTCCCCAGTCTTAAGTCACTCAAGGAGCTCCTTACTAACATACCTCAATACAGAATGCACCTGTAACATGAACATAGTGACTATAATACAGAATGCGCCTGTAAACATGTAACACAGTGACTATATTACCAGACTGCACCTGTAAACATGTACACAGTGCACTATATACAGAATGCACCTGTGTGAGGGAATGGCTTATCACCCTCAGCCAGAGACTGTTTGCACAGACAATTATCCCCTTAAGGACAGTCAAAATACCAGCAGTTTTTTATAAACACAGTGTTCATGTGTGAAACGTATCTGTCTGTTGTGTTGCCGCCATTTCCCATCGCCTCGTGGCTGATCGGGTGAATCAGGAAGGTAAAATGGCCGATTCAGTTCTTCCTGTCCCACATCGGCAACTCCCCCAAGTGTTGTGGCCAATGAGGCCTGTGGGGGCGGGCAGGGGTGGTTCCCAGATGTGGAGCTCATGGTAGAGGTTACAAAGGCATGTGTCTGTGTTAATAAAGAGGAGTTGTTCCTGAGTTCATGCAGCAGCGCCTCATGTCTCTGATTTCCTACTCATTTCTCACGCATCCGAGATCCCGCGCGATATTCGGGGCGCAGAGCTGGTTCAAGTCGGGGTGCAGAGTGCGTGCAACGCCCGCCGCGAATGAATATATCTTGGCCGCCTGTACAGTGTTTACTACTGAGCCGCGGTGAGGTTCGAGGACTCTGCTCGGCGCGGGCGCATCGACCGCCGCGCGGTTGAATATTCTGATCGGCTACACAACCCCTCATCCAGCTGCTGAGGAGTCGGTTCAGTAAGTGAGCGCATCGACCGCTTCGCGATCCGAATCAGTTGAACGCCCGTCCCTGTACTATTGCCGGAAGATCCGAATAATCCGTGCCGCGAAGTGTGTGCCCGCACCAACCGCCGGACGATCCGAATATTCCTGGCTGGTCGAATATTCACCCGTCTACCGCCGGAAGATCCGAACCGATCTATAAACGAAATAAACCCTCCAAACCAGGTCAGTGACCAGCTGCTCGGGACGCTGAGTGCCGTCACTCGGTGGTCGGGCTGGGCTCACACGGGGGTTCCCTTCACACCATCACAAGGTCCCATACGGCCGCTCGAGACGCCGAGTGTCGCAACTCGGTAGTCGGGCCGTCAGCATAAAAGGGGGTTACGCAGATTGGAGCACACCCGCAGGCGGACGGTGACACCCCGTTCCGTCACACTGGTGGCAGCGGTGGGATTGCTCTCTGCAACGTATAACATCACCCCGAAGAATTCATCATGGCCACGTATAGCTACTACACCCGAGACACCCTGCGGGACATGCTGGAGTGTCGTGGAGGTACCCCGGGCTCTAAGCGCCGGAAGACCTTAATTAAGGAGTTGCAGGCACTAGACCGGCGCGCGGCGGTGGTGACGCCACCCGCCCCCACCCCTGTCCTGGTTGAGGAAGCGGAAAGTACCTTCGTCCGGAGAGCTCGGCAGCGGATCGCCCTGCTCGGAGCTGCCCCAACGGAGGCCGAGATAAGAAAGGCGATCCAGGAGACTCAGCAAGAGGAAGAGCAAGAAAAGGAGCGTCAGCACGAGCTGCGGTTGGCGGCGCTCTGGGAGACACAGATTGAATATGTTAACCCTGACTCTTATTCCGTAGATCCGTGGGATGAGGTTTACAGCTCGACTGGAGCTTCACCCTGGGATTCTGCACCCCCCAGCGATACCCCGTACGGGACTTACAGCTCGACTGGAGCCTATATTGGGGAACCCGCACAGCCCAGCGGACCTTGGACAGGGACTTACAGCCCGCCTGGAGTCACATTCGAGGACGCCACATTCCCCGTCGAGGACATGGACCGTGATTTTCTGAGAAGGCTGCAAGAGAGCCTGGATCAGTACCACGGGTCCATGATGGAGCCCACTGGACCTGAGTGGCAGGACGAGGTCCGCCAAGAAGTCAGGGAGGAGGCGCT